>JAVIAB010000156.1:19907711-20464045 GCA_032433765.1 Megaustenia siamemsis | reverse complement strand
TTGTGTTTTGGTCACTGCCTTGTCATGTGGCCAAACCATTTTATCTGTTGCTTCTTTATATATTCTATGGCAGGAATTATTCTTAGTTTTTTCTCAGTTCTTCATTCTGATCCTATCTCTCAGACTTTTTCCTGTCATTTGTCTAACACATTTCATCTCAGTAGAGGTTATTTTTCTTATTGTTCTTGCATCTAGGGTCCAGGTCTGGCATTGGTAGCACAACGTTGGATGAAAGATTGTATTGTAGAGTGGCCATTTTAGTTATTTTCTTGTTGGGCAATAGTGGTGATAGCTGTCCAATGATTTGACAAGCTTTGTTGCATCTTGAGTTTATTTCTGCTGTTTTGTGAATTGTCATTTGTCACCTGATATCCTAGGTATTTAAATTCCTCTCCTTGTTTTAGTTGTCTGCCTTCTATAGTTATGTTAATGTTTTGTTTCTCTTTTGCGATATTCATGACTTCTGTTTTGTTGATGCTGATTTTCATGTTGTATTTTGTGCCTTTGCTGTTGAGTCTATTTAAGTGTTCTTATAGGTCATCCATTTTTCCATGTATTAGTGCCTGATCGTCTGCAAATAGAAGCTCGTTGATCTCCTCTGTCTCTGATGGGTTGGCTAACTTGCATATATAGTCCATGTATGCAATAAACAGAAGGGGGGGTAGTACACACCCCTGTCTTACACATGATCTTACTTCGAAGTGGTCTGTGTAGCCTGCTGCTCTTCTGACTGTTCAGCTGCTGTTGATGTAGAGATTTTTAATTAAGTTGGTTAGATGTCGGATTACTCCGTATGCTGTTAGTATCTCCCACAGTTGTTCTATTTATTCGGTTGAATGCTTTTTCCTGGTCAATGAAAACTATGTACGATAGGATTCTTCATATTTTGTTAAATATAGTTTGGTTTTATAAGATTGTAAAGTTCTAGTTTAGGGACATAAATTATTTCAGTTCAGAAAAGTGACATCCCCTTAAGTGATATTGCATTTTATTTGATGGTTCTTTAATCTGTCATGAGAAGACAACTCTTATTGTAGAGAGAAAGAGAAACAACCCAAGGGTAAAGTACTATGTTTTCTAACACTAACCCAATTTTATTTAGAGGCGGCAATTTTTACTACTGTATCATAATCTAGGTTAACAGTTTTCTGAAAGGAAATTTGACACCTTTGTGAATGCAGTAAAGTCAGTTCTGCTAACTAATCAAGATAAATTTATTTGACCTTGTTCATAGTTTAAATTAAATTCCTTCATTTTCTTATCAATAGAAATCTTGAAGATAACACTTACCAAATATAAGGGGAAACAACTTGGCATTAAACTTGTTGGCAAAAGTAAGTAACTTTTTCCTTTTCTTACTTGAGTTTTAGTCTTGTTTTTGTTTGCACTGTTTTCAATTTTGATCTTGTAATCTTGCGTAAAATAAAAACTACAACTATTTTCCACATTTATTCTTTTTTTTCTGTTTTTAACCTTGTTTCCTTACAGTAACATTATGCAGGTTTGTAGTTTTTATTTTGTCTACTTGTGTCATCTCATCGAAAATGAAAATTTTTTTTTTTCACAATATATTTCTGTTTCATGATGTCTAGTGTCAGTCTGATTTCTTGTGTTTTTTTTGTGATAAAAAAACTGTATGTATTTTACTTAATACAAATATAACACAAAAACAGGATAAAGCAGTTCAGCGTCACCTGGGAATGAGGTCTAATCATCTACCTTATATATTTAAATGTAATGGTATGGAATGTGAATTGATGTCATAGTATAATTAACAATACCATAGAGTGCTGGTGGCTAAATCAATAACTCTTTGTACTCCAAACCAGGAGAATGTGGTTTGAATCCCGATAGGGTCAAACATTTTTTTTTCTTTCGGGAGTGAAATAAAAACTCAAACCAAAACATCTCGTGACGACTGCACTGGACAAGCAACCTTTATATTCCGGTCTTACAATCCCGCCCGGCAGACCTCAGTAATGTGAAAATGTCATCCAGATAGTTAGAAAGTGCTCTGTCGCTTATGTGGTAATTGACCATAAACACCTAACTGGTATTGCCTTCAGCACATACCCCAGTGATGACGTTCCTAGATCTACCTAGATGTGAACTCTGGTTCCCATTTTTTCTGGTGGCTGAGTGTACCATGGGAGCTGCTTTCAAACCTCAGATTATCCATTGCCATGAGTGAAAATCAAACCGTGGTTGGTTGTCAGTATGCAAGTGCTCTTGCAACTACACCACTGTGGCTCTTAATTATGCATCTACAATAACTGATAATCTAGCTTCAATTCTTGAGGCATCTACAATAACTGATAATCTAGCTTCAATTCTTGAGGCATCTACAATAACTGATAATCTAGCTTCAATTCTTGAGGCATCTACAATAACTGATAATCTAGCTTCAATTCTTGAGGCATCTACAATAACTGATAATCTAGCTTCAATTCTTGAGGCATCTACAATAACTGATAATCTAGCTTCAATTCTTGAGGCATCTACAATAACTGATAATCTAGCTTCAATTCTTGAGGCATCTACAATAACTGATAATCTAGCTTCAATTCTTGAGGCATCTACAATAACTGATAATCTAGCTTCAATTCTTGAGGCATCTACAATAACTGATAATCTAGCTTCAATTCTTGAGGCATCTACAATAACTGATAATCTAGCTTCAATTCTTGAGGCATCTACAATAACTGATAATCTAGCTTCAATTCTTGAGGCATCTACAATAACTGATAATCTAGCTTCAATTCTTGAGGCATCTACAATAACTGATAATCTAGCTTCAATTCTTGAGGCATCTACAATAACTGATAATCTAGCTTCATTCTTGAGGCATCTACAATAACTGATAATCTAGCTTCAATTCTTGAGGCATCTACAATAACTGATAATCTAGCTTCAATTCTTGAGGCATCTACAATAACTGATAATCTAGCTTCAATTCTTGAGGCATCTACAATAACTGATAATCTAGCTTCAATTCTTGAGGCATCTACAATAACTGATAATCTAGCTTCAATTCTTGAGGCATCTACAATAACTGATAATCTAGCTTCAATTCTTGAGGCATCTACAATAACTGATAATCTAGCTTCAATTCTTGAGGCATCTACAATAACTGATAATCTAGCTTCAATTCTTGAGGCATCTACAATAACTGATAATCTAGCTTCAATTCTTGAGGCATCTACAATAACTGATAATCTAGCTTCAATTCTTGAGGCATCTACAATAACTGATAATCTAGCTTCAATTCTTGAGGCATCTACAATAACTGATAATCTAGCTTCAATTCTTGAGGCATCTACAATAACTGATAATCTAGCTTCAATTCTTGAGGCATCTACAATAACTGATAATCTAGCTTCAATTCTTGAGGCATCTACAATAACTGATAATCTAGCTTCAATTCTTGAGGCATCTACAATAACTGATAATCTAGCTTCAATTCTTGAGGCATCTACAATAACTGATAATCTAGCTTCAATTCTTGAGGCATCTACAATAACTGATAATCTAGCTTCAATTCTTGAGGCATCTACAATAACTGATAATCTAGCTTCAATTCTTGAGGCATCTACAATAACTGATAATCTAGCTTCAATTTTGAGGCATCTACAATAACTGATAATCTAGCTTCAATTCTTGAGGCATCTACAATAACTGATAATCTAGCTTCAATTCTTGAGGCATCTACAATAACTGATATTATAGCTTCAATTCTTGAGGCATCTACAATAACTGATAATCTAGCTTCAATTCTTGAGGCATCTACAATAACTGATAATCTAGCTTCAATTCTTGAGGCATCTACAATAACTGATAATCTAGCTTCAATTCTTGAGGCATCTACAATAACTGATAATCTAGCTTCAATTCTTGAGGCATCTACAATAACTGATAATCTAGCTTCAATTCTTGAGGCATCTACAATAACTGATAATCTAGCTTCAATTCTTGAGGCATCTACAATAACTGATAATCTAGCTTCAATTCTTGAGGCATCTACAATAACTGATAATCTAGCTTCAATTCTTGAGGCATCTACAATAACTGATAATCTAGCTTCAATTCTTGAGGCATCTACAATAACTGATAATCTAGCTTCAATTCTTGAGGCATCTACAATAACTGATAATCTAGCTTCAATTCTTGAGGCATCTACAATAACTGATAATCTAGCTTCAATTCTTGAGGCATCTACAATAACTGATAATCTAGCTTCAATTCTTGAGGCATCTACAATAACTGATAATCTAGCTTCAATTCTTGAGGCATCTACAATAACTGATAATCTAGCTTCAATTCTTGAGGCATCTACAATAACTGATAATCTAGCTTCAATTCTTGAGGCATCTACAATAACTGATAATCTAGCTTCAATTCTTGAGGCATCTACAATAACTGATAATCTAGCTTCAATTCTTGAGGCATCTACAATAACTGATAATCTAGCTTCAATTCTTGAGGCATCTACAATAACTGATAATCTAGCTTCAATTCTTGAGGCATCTACAATAACTGATAATCTAGCTTCAATTCTTGAGGCATCTACAATAACTGATAATCTAGCTTCAATTCTTGAGGCATCTACAATAACTGATAATCTAGCTTCAATTCTTGAGGCATCTACAATAACTGATAATCTAGCTTCAATTCTTGAGGCATCTACAATAACTGATAATCTAGCTTCAATTCTTGAGGCATCTACAATAACTGATAATCTAGCTTCAATTCTTGAGGCATCTACAATAACTGATAATCTAGCTTCAATTCTTGAGGCATCTACAATAACTGATAATCTAGCTTCAATTCTTGAGGCATCTACAATAACTGATAATCTAGCTTCAATTCTTGAGGCATCTACAATAACTGATAATCTAGCTTCAATTCTTGAGGCAGACCAAGAGCCAGATCGATAGACTAAATTACACAGATCTTGCAGTGGAATGGGTTAACAATTACAAGCATGATACTTTTAGCTCAGAACAAATGTCAGTGCTGGTCAGCTTATAGAAACGTATAATACAAAACATATTTATTCCCAAACTGTGTTATAAGTGTCAAACAGGGTCACTCACAAGTCAGAAAAGATAGCTGTCATGAGAATGAGATGTTTGAGAATTGCTGAGTGATCAGAAGAGAGAAAGTCAGAAATGAGGCTATAAGAGAAAGAGTTGACATAGAACTAGTTTTATTTAACACACAAAGGACAACAAATAAAATGGTTTTATCACCTGGAAGGAATTATTGAGTTATTAGTGGGTCATCATCATTGCACTCTGAACATGTCCATAGGTGCTCAGATCCCCTCCTCAGCAAGTCTTGAAGTGTCCAGCGACTGACGACTCTAGTTCTGTGTTGGTTGATTAGTCTTACACGCCCATTAAGTTTCTCATTTCTGGCTGTGTCCATCCTACCTCCCATCTCTTACATCTGAAGGAGCAACATAGATTCATTGATGTTTGAAGTCCTGTGTCCTTCCCACTTCCGGAGGGCATTGATGACGTCCGCCCATGACGTCCGCCCGATCCATTGGTTGACCGCCCTCAACAATAGCGCAGCTAGCCAACCTGTCCGCTCTTTCATTTACCCTTACACCCACATGCCCTGGGGTGTAGACAAAGGTGACCTCATGTGTTTTTGACTTCTGCAATGACTCTACCCATTGCATATGTACAGATCCCATCTCCACCTAGGAATTCCTAGTAATGCCACACCATAGAAGGCATGCACAAAAAGAGAAGAATAAATACATAGAGATCAAGACAGACTATGTTGAAGTGACATCAGAGAAACACAACAACAGCATTAAGTGTCTATGATTGCGGCTGTCAAAAGAGCAAGAACCAGAACTTTATTATAAGAAGAGAAGAAGAAGAACAACAACAACAGCTGCAGCAGCAGCAACAACAACAACATCAAACAACAATAACAACAACAACAAAGAAAAGAGGTGAACCATTTAAATATCTATATAAAAACATAGTATATTCAGAGAAAAGAATGGAAAGAATTAATTTCACTCTGGTTCAAAGACCAAAGGAGGGCATGAGACAGTTCTCAAAGGCACATAAACTGCAGTCATCCTATCTATCTATTGACCTTTCGAGCCGTAACCGGCCCATAGGGCGTAGACCAAGATACACCTTCTCCTATATGAATTTTTTGTTCTAGCAGTTTTCTTTTAAAGATATTTTATCAAATCTCGCCATCTGTCTCTGTTCTGTGCAAGCAGTTCTATCTCATTGAGGGAGCCGATTCCTGCTGCTCTTGCCTCTCTCATCAATGTTCTTCTCAGTGTCTCCCTGGGTCTTCCTCTTTTTCTTTTACCTGTTGTTTCCCATATGAGGGCTTGCTTTGCTATTCGATTATTATCTCTTCTCATCACATGTCCAACGTATGACCATCGTCTTTTCTTTATTACTGAAGATATTAGTGGTTGATTGGCGATTTCTCTAATTTCCTCGTTTGTTTTGAATTCGTTCCATTCTATACCAAGTATTTTCTTAGACATTTATTTTCGAATGCGTTCAACTTTGTTTCTATATCTCTTGTTGTTTTCCAGCTTTCACACGCATACGTAAGGGTTGATAGTACATTTGATTTGAATAGCCTAAGTTTTGTGTTTGTGCTAATGAGTTTTGATTTCCACAACTTTTCAAGGCTTCTGAAAGACATTGCTGCTTTAGCCAGTCTGATTCTAATTTCTTTGCTCGTATCCCCTTCTCGATCAATGTGACTTCCAAGATAGATGAAGTGATCGATCTCTTCTACTGGTTTGTTTTCCATGTATATTTTGTCACTTTTGTCAGGTTCATAGAAACAATCACCCTAACATCTACTTGTTTTGACAATGTGGATCCTGCAAGTAGCATTGGCAGACAAACACATATACATATGTAATGTTACAAGAAACACAGGTGAGATCCTCCTGGATTTCAAATTTGCCTGTAGACACATTTAATCTGGTTAATCTAAAGAAACAGTTGTAAGACTTGTCGAGGTGTTCATTAACAATATATCACATTTAACCACAATCCATTATTGTAATTTATACATTTTTTGTTGTTGACAGGAATGGACCTGGTGTGTACATACTGACTTTGGTGAGCAGTTTATTAACAATTATTCAAATATTATTATTTATTATTAACAAGTATTCAAATATTTATATATTATTAACATTTATACAAATATTATTATTTATTATTAACAACTATTCAAATATTATATATTATTAACATTTATACAAATATTATTATTTATTATTAACAACTTTTCAATTATTATATATTATTAACATTTATTCAAATATATTATTAACATTTATTTATATATTATTAACATTTATTCAAATATTATTACATACTATTAACAGTTATTCAAATATTAGTTAGTAGCCTCCATCAGTCATGGTTGACTATGGATTTTGCAGCGCCCTTAGAAATGTTATCTTTTCTTTTTGTTTCGTTTGTATTCTCTTTTTTCTATGAATCTGTCTGCATCTTGTTTCAGTTAGAGCTTTAAAGTGTGTTTCCAAAGATTGCGGTCTTCCTAGGCTGCAGGGTTTATGTTCAGTCTTCATGTTATTTTACACACATCTACAAATTGAAGTTTTGGGCGCACCTTAGTTCTTTTGCTATCTGCTTGTTGTCCATAGAGTATATCTTTTGGTATGTGATCATCATTCATACGGTGTGCGTAGCCAAACCAGGCTAAGCTCTGTTGTCTGAGCAGCATGTAGATGTTCGGGGGGCCTGTGCAGGTGAGGACTTCCCCCTTTGTCACTTTGTCCTTCCAGGTGATACCAAGAATACAGCGCAGACATTCCAAATGGAATGCATTTAGCTGTCTCTCCTGCTTTGCATAATCTGTCCATGATTCGCTGCCATACAGAAGGATTTGAAATATTATAATATTTATTATTAACAATTATTCAATTATTATTTATTCTATCTATCTATTGACCTTTCGAGCCGTAACCGGCCCATAGGGCGTAGACCAAGATACACCTTCTCCTATATGAATTTTTGTTCTAGCAGTTTTTCTTTTAAAGATTTTATCAAATCTCGCCATCTGTCTCTGTTCTGTGCAAGCAGTTCTATCTCATTGAGGGAGCCGATTCCTGCTGCTCTTGCCTCTCTCATCAATGTTCTTCTCAGTGTCTCCCTGGGTCTTCCTCTTTTTCTTTTACCTGTTGTTTCCCATATGAGGGCTTGCTTTGCTATTCGATTATTATCTCTTCTCATCACATGTCCAACGTATGACCATCGTCTTTTCTTTATTACTGAAGATATTAGTGGTTGATTGGCGATTTCTCTAATTTCCTCGTTTGTTTTGAATTCGTTCCATTCTATACCAAGTATTTTCCTTAGACATTTATTTTCGAATGCGTTCAACTTTGTTTCTATATCTCTTGTTGTTTTCCAGCTTTCACACGCATACGTAAGGGTTGATAGTACATTTGATTTGAATAGCCTAAGTTTTGTGTTTGTGCTAATGAGTTTTGATTTCCACAACTTTTCAAGGCTTCTGAAAGACATTGCTGCTTTAGCCAGTCTGATTCTAATTTCTTGCTCGTATCCCTTCTCGATCAATGTGACTTCCAAGATAGATGAAGTGATCGATCTCTTCTACTGGTTTGTTTTCCATGTATATTTTGTCACTTGTTGGAATTAAACTTTTCATGACTTTAGTCTTTTCATGATTGACCTCAAGCCCAATTTTGCTGGCTATTGATGATAGTTCATTTGTGTTTTCCTGCATCGTTTTTATCTGATTGCTGATAAGAACTATGTCATCAGCAAAGTCCAGGTCCTCCAAATGGTCTCCTTGTATCCATTCGATGCCTTTATTACCAGTGCAGCATTTCTTCATTATGAAGTCCATAACAATTCCAAATAACAGGGCGATAAAATACATCCTTGTTTAACCCAGTTTCTATGGGAAACTTCGCTCATCCTTCCTCTGTTCGAACTGCACATGTGTAACCATCATACATGTCTTTGATAATATTATGATTTTTGATGGTAGCCATATTGCTTCAGAATTTTCCACAAAGAATCTCTATGAATACTATCAAATGCTTTTTTGAAGTCGATGAAGTTATTAAAAAGGTTTTTGCTTTTCATGATAATAAATTATTATTATAATTATTTATTATTAAGAATTAATTTTTTCATGAGTTTTAGTTTAGTCTTCATGATTTGTGTGGATGGTTTTCTAGAAGTTGTCCAGATAAGACCATAACAAATAAACTCTGACTTGTGCTTCTATGTTAAAGTAAATGTTACACATTCATTTCTTTTCTGTTGCTGTAACCAAATTTCACAAATATCCTCAGTTGAAATGCTTTGATATGTGCGTGGACCAAACATTAATTATTTTCATATTGTTACAACTAATTTTATACTATTGTGTAGCTAAGAAACTCTCGTGTGTTACCGGGGCCTCATCATGTGGGAAGTAAAGAATTGTGACACTTTGACCTTCCAGGCATGTCATAAGAGGGACTAAGGAGGTTGATCGATGGCTTGACAAGCTGTCATTGTAAAAAGCATTGTTAAGGAAACAGAAACATAGATTTTAGAAGCAGTGATCTCTGTATGTGCCATTTTGACACGCAAGGTTTTTTTTTAGATTGTAGTTCTGCTCTATGTGCCATCTTCGGCTCGAAAGGACAATAGATAGATAGCTAAAAAGAGTAATGAAAACGTTCTGAAAGAGGCCAAAGCAAAAAGAGAGCTCATTTCCAATGTTAGGAAGAAACAATCATCATTTTTTGGCCACGTAATGAGAAAAACAGCTGGAATATATTGTAACAACTGGGAAAATTAAGGGATGAAGAGATAGAGGGAAGCAAAGAGAAAAGATACCAGACAGCTTAAGAGAATGGCTGGGCAGAAGGTCAACAACAGAAGTGATAAATAACTGTCGTGATCGAAAGTTGTGGAGAGACATGATCATCTACACCAGCACGCCCAGTACTTGATGATGATGATTGTTACAACACAATTATAGGGCTAAAAGTATTAAAAATGTAGCTCTGAACTTAATAAACGATGATCAGTGGAAACTTAATAGCTGAATGTTGATAAAGATTGATGATGGTGTTGATCTTAATATCACGAGATCAGCATGTTTTTATATTTGGACAGACTAGAATGCACCTGTCTTCAGAGTTAACCCATATAAATATGTTGCAATAATTATGTAATCATTTCTCATATATTTGGGTTATCTTTTTACGAAATACAGTATAATCACTATCTTCTTCTTCTTCCCTTCCTCATTTTCCTTTCAGCGTTGGGGGGAGATATAATTTGTGGTCTTTTTGCTCTTCTGTTCGCCTCTGCTGCTATGTTTCCTAGTGCTTCTAATATTCCATTGGTTCATCTTTTTCTTGGTCGACCATTGTGTCTGGTATTCTCACAGTGTTTATTGAAGGTTCGTTGTGTTGTGTTTTGATCTTTCTGCCTTGTCACTTGGCCAAAACATTTTATCTGTTGTTTCTTTATAAATTCTAATGGGGCTATTCCTAGCTTTTTTCTCAGTTCTTCATTTCTGATCTTATCTCTCAGACTGTTTCCTGTCATTCATCTAATACATTTCATCTCAGTAGAGGTTATTTTTCTTATTGTTCTTGCATCTAGGGTCCAGGTCTGGCATTGGTAGCACAACGTTGGGATGAAGATTGTATTGTATAGTGCCCGTTTTGCCTTTAGTGTTATTTCCTTGTTGGACAATAGTGGTGATAACATAATTCACTTACTTTAATGCATAATCACTATGGTGCCAATAATCTCTTATTCAACACTAGATTCCTGGTTCATTGGCTGCTTGTGATGGCAGGTTAAAAATGGATGACCGTGTTCTGGAGATCAACGGCCAGGATGTTTCTTACGGCACCCAAGAGCAAGCAGCCTCCATCATTATCTCCAGCCCCACAAATGTGCAATTTGTCGTGGCCAGAAGGTCACGGCCACAGACACCAGACATTATTCGGTCTGCAGCTGAGCATAGCAAGTACTCCATGTTTTCTGATGACCATGAGAAGCCTGTGTCACCTCTGTGCCTTGTGTGCAAGGAAAAGATTGTTACTATTAATAAAGTAAGTGAATTGTTCTAGAATAATACAGAAACAAGTGTGATAAAGTGAATTATTCGAGAATAATACAGAAACAAGTGTGATAAAGTGAATTATTCTAGAATAATATGAAAACAAGTGTGATAAAGTGAATTATTCGAGAATAATACAGAAACAAGTGTGATAAAGTGAATTATTCAAGAATAATACAGAAACAAGTGTGATAAAGTGAATTATTCTAGAATAATACAGAAAAAAGTGTGATAAAGTGAATTATTCTAGAATAATACAGAAACAAGTGTGATAAAGTGAATTATTCTAGAATAATATGAAAACAAGTGTGATAAAGTGAATTATTCGAGAATAATACAGAAACAAGTGTGATAAAGTGAATTATTCGAGAATAATACAGAAACAAGTGTGATAAAGTGAATTATTCTAGAATAATACAGAAAAAAGTGTGATAAAGTGAATTATTCTAGAATAATACAGAAAAAAGTGTGATAAAGTGAATTATTCGAGAATAATACAAAACAAGTGTGATATAGTGAATTATTCGAGAATAATACAGAAACAAGTAATATAAAGTAAGTGAATTATTCTAGAATAAAACATAATCAAATGTGATAAAGTGAATTTTAGAATAATACAGAAACAAATGTGATAAAATAAGTGAATTATTCTAGAATAATACAGAAACAAATGTGATAAAGTAAGTGAATTATTTAAGATTAGTGCAAAATTAATGTACTATCAACCCTTACATATGCATATGAGAGCTGGAAAAAAACAAGAGACATAGAAACAAAATTGAACGCATTTGAAAATAAATGTCAAAGGAAAATTCTTGGTATAGCGTGGGATGAATTCAAAACAAACGAAGAAATTAGAGAAATCACCAATCAACCGCTAGTAATCAAGAAAAAAGACAATGGACATATATTGGACATGTGATGAGAAGAGATAATAACAGATTACCAAAGCAAATCCTCATGTGGGAAACAACAGGTAGGAGAATAAGAAGCCGATCCAGAGAGATCCTGAGAAGATCATTGATCAGAGAGGCAAAAGTAGCCTTAATCAGCTCCCTCAACGAGATCAAGTTGCTTGCACAGAACAGAGACAAATGGCAAGACTTGATAAAAGATCTTTGCACAGATTGAGACTGCTAGAAAGAAAATTCACAAAAAGAGAAAGAGTATCTGGGTCAATGTCCTATGGGCCTGACATGGCTGGAAAGGACAATAGATAGATAGTACAAATTTTAATAGGACAATATGTTGATGGCCCTGAACAACTGTATATTGGAAACAGACATGGCTGTTTATGGGAGGAGACAAACAGTGTTGAGTGGTCAACAATATGAAATAAAGTGTTGAACAAGTAGAAATGACTTTTTCAGGAGAAACAAGGTGTTTCCACAACCAATGAGCTTCAGGAGCGATAATCATGTATAACAATGAGATGGTTTTAAAAAAAATAACACTCTTAAAGGATTAGAGACAGAGATGTTGCACTATGTGCTGCTGGTGAGAAAATACAAACCTAATTAATATAGAGACTTAAAAAAAAAAGTGGGTTAATGATACCCCTATAGCATATAAAAGAAGCTTTCCTAAACAAATAGTCAACACTTCCACATCCAGGCTTTTCCTCAACATTCAGATTTTGTTTTGTTATTTCAAGATGCTGATGGTGGCCAAAAGCATCCACAAGGAAGACCCCGCTTTTAACTAAAATTCCTGAAAGATAGCCTATGGCTATTTGTCTATTTTTACATTTAAATTAAGGTCAGACAATGTCCCTGACATCATAGAGAGTATCCCTAGGTACAAATGTCATTCAAAGCACTGACGGTAGCTGGAAGCATCCAAAAGAAGTCTCTGCTTTTAACTAAAATTCCTGAAAAATAACCCGTACATGCAAGTATTTAAAAAAAAAGCATTTTGTAGCAATAAAACTGCAAGATCATTTAGATATAGTTGATAATAGCGAAACTAATTATAGATATTTTGATCTATTATTGTTTTATGCATCTCTTCATAAGTGTGTGAAACTGAAAAGTGATCTAACTACCATGACATTTTCTGTAGTAATTTAAATGATAAGAGAAAACTGCAATCTCATAATGGCGGCTTGCAACATCTGACTGGCTTTTCAAATATGCATAAATGAATTGATAGTATCATTAAAATAGCTAAGCACTATGATTATTTTTTTTATTGTTCATTTTTTTCATAGATGTGTAAAATTTTAACATGATTTGACCACACACATTTGAGATTTTGAAATAAATGATGAGGCATTGTCTCCTGATAACATAACATTGCACCTTTATTTATCTTATAGTGGTCGCTTGACCTAGATATAATTTTTAATGGCACAAGCTGCTAATCTGCTATTTCAAAAACTCTCTTTATCAGAATAATTGATAACTTTTAAATAATTAATGTACATACATGAATGTGGGGTAATTTTTTGGATTCCTACAGTCAAAAGCTATTTAGCTATTATGTTTTAAATTGTATAAAAAAAAACTATTTTTACCAAAATACCTACATATAATGTAGGGTGTTGAGTATTAAACTTTGCTGCAATATGCTAAGAGAGTTAATTTCTAATGTAAGGAAGAAACAATCATCATTTTTTGGCCATGGTGTGAGAAGGAAACAGCTGGAATATATTGTGACAACTGGGAAAATTGAGGGACGAAGATATAAAGAGAAGCAAAGAGAAAAGATACCAGACAGCTTAAGATAATGGCTTAGTAGAAGGTCAACAATAGAAATGATAAATAACTGTCAAGATCAAAAGTTGTGGAGAGATATGATCACCTAGGCATGGTACTTGTTGATGATGATGATTAATATGCTACAGCATTTATAAGCCAGCTCACGGGTCATGGTGACTTATACAGACTAGACTATATAAGCTAACAAGAGTTATCTCACAAATTGCAGTATGTAGGTAATATAGTGTTTGTTCCTATATTTTCTTTCACGATTACCATGTTATGGGGGTCTCGGTAGCCTAGTTGGGAAAACCACCTGACTAAGCTTCCGACATTTGGAAAACCCGTGTTTGATTCCCGCTGGAAGCAGTGCGAGTTGTACTTGTGGTTGGGAAAAAAAAAATACCCCCTGCGGTCGACCCAGTCACTGGCAGAAATGGGTACCAGGGTAGTACACTTGGAAGGTGACAAATGCCACCTCACATCGTGAGTTTCAATGCTTGAAGGACACTATCAAGAAGTCTCAGAACACTTCTGGAAAGGCAGCCGAGCAGATGTGGATAAAAATTGCCTTGCTAAGACAGTGATTCAAGTCTCATACTTTACCTTTACCTAACATCTTATATAAGGGTGATATGTTTATGATTATCTGCTGTCCTTTTTTCCATTAAAAAAAATCAGAATTTTGTTTGAAAGATTTGAATACCTATTAATCTACTCTGAGTATAGAAGGTTCATGAATGAAATAGATTTTCTTGATTTTTTATTTAATTATGTTAAAATTTGTCTTCTCGTGCCAGGATCCATCAGAGACATTGGGTGTGAGTATTGCAGGAGGTGTGGCCAGCCATCGAGGGGACATACCAGTGTACATTACAAACATTAACCAGTCTGGCTGTGTGGGCAGGACAAATGCTCTAAAGGTAGAATGTTGTTTGTTGTCTGTACTGCCATCGTTGTATGTTTTATTTAAAATAAAATTGTAAATGTTTTGTTCCATGTTCTGAATATACACTGTCCAAAATGTATTCGTGTTACTTGAATCCAAATTGTCCAAAAGCATTCTTTTACTTCCAATTCCTGGTGCGACTGAATCACCTCTACTGATACTTGTCTTGTTATAGACAGAATTTAATCTTTTCCCCATGAATTTCTGATCATTAAAGATATATTACATATAGTAAAAAAAAAACAAGCTTTATTTTCCCATTTGCCGTGTTTAGATCAAAGTATTTATTGACTTTTTTTAATGAATTTTCAAACTTTGATTAGTTTTTATAAAGTAAAGCAGAGCCATTTGCACATGCTTCATAGCCAACAGAATTTCTGGTATTTAAAAATTTTCCCCAGCAGATATTATTATTATTGTTATATGGCAATAGTTATAGTTAGTCGAAGGCCCGGCAACACTGCAAACAAATTAAAATCCATCATTGCTCAACCGCCTGTGCCTGTGGAGTCATCCAAATTAACATCTCATCTCATTGAAGGATCCAAACATATAAGAGCAGCTGCAGTCCTCATCATAGCAGCCACAACATGCGTCAAGAGAAATAGGCATAGCCGCACTAAAAGAAAATGCAACCGAGCTGTCCTTTGTCATACAATATCATCATTCATCCTAAGCACTTGGAATATTGAAACATGATCTGGATGAAAAACACAGCTCATGGTGTGCACAGAGCACTATACTCAGTAGCTCCAGCATATTTGGAATATGAGGAAACTGTAACAAGGAACACTTTTCAGACAAAACCTCAAAGATTCCTGCTGCCTATCGCAAGGCAATAGTATAATAAAGTAACATTCTTTTTTTTATTAGTGAGTTTAAATAAAAGATTTTGATTTGATTTTTTTAACAATTTTTATATTTGGTAAGCTTTTGTGAGATTTTCTGCTGCTGCTTTTATTGCTCATCAGCACAAACACAAAACTTAGACTTTTCAAATCAAATGTACTATCAACCCTTACGTGTGCGTGTTAAAGCTGGAAAACAACAAGAGGTATAGAAACAAAGTTGAACGCATTCAAGAATAAATGTCTAAGGAAAATACTTGGTGTAGCGTGGAACGAATTCAAAACAAACGAGGAAATTAGAGAAATCGCCAATCAACCACTAATATCTTCAGTAATAAAGAAAAGACGATGGTCATATGTTGGGCATGTGATGAGAAGAATAATAATCGAATAGCAAAGCAAGCCCTCATGTGGGAAACAACAGGTAAGAGGAAAAGAGGCAGACCCAGAGAGACACTGAGAAGAACATTGATGAGAGAGGCAAGAGCAGCAGGAATCGGCTCCCTCAGTGAGATAGAGCTGCTTGCACAGAACAGAGATAAATGGCGAGATTTGATAAAATATCTTTAAAAGAATTGAAAACTGCTAGAACAAAAATTCAGATTAGAGAAGGAGTATCTTAGTCTACTCCCTATGGGCCGGCTACAGTGCTCGAAAGGTCAATAGACAGATAGATAGATTTTGTTGATGATTTCTTGTTTTGTAATTGATGTAGTTTCTTGATTTATATCATCATCCATTAAATAAAATGCACTACTCCTGTAGCGAGGGAGCCGTGATAGCTCAGTGGTTAGTGAACTGGACTACAAAGGACAAGGGGTAGGGTTCGATCCCAACCGACGGCTTCCGGGTTCACCCAGCCTTAAATGGGTACCAGATTTTTTTTCTGGGAAAGTAAAGCAGCACGGGCGTAATACCGACCACATTACCCCAAAAATCATGTGCTGAAGGTCTGTAAAATATAGGGTCACTAACACCATATTTCCCTATACGCCACTTGGCGTGACGGGGGTACTTTACTTTTTTTACTCCTGTAGTGCAAAAATGTAGCCAATTTTAGGTATTTGTTTCATAGAGATAAGATAGATCTTTTTTTTTTTTTTTTTTTTTTGGTGATATCTTATAAATTGCTGATTGCTTTTGTGTTAGTAAATTTTCAAAATACTATTTGTTTATTCTGTGTTGGTACTGTCAATAATCATTGTAAAAATCCAATTTAGTGGATTTGTGTGCTGGAAGCCTGACATTGGTTTTCTGTATGGAAGTTTCTTCACATTTTTTTAACACCAGAGCTTTGAATTTACATTCGTCATCATCATGTGCCATACCAGTTGGCGTAGGCGATCATGTCCTTCCACAATCTTCTATCCACAGTGCATCGTATCAATTCTGTTGTTGACTGTTTTCCATGCCATGACACCAAGCTATCCAGTATTTTCTCTCTTTGTCATCCACGATCTCTCTTTCCTTTAATTTTGCCAGTTGTAAGCAAGTATTCCAACTTTTCTCTTCTCATGATGTGCCCGAAAAGTGTTGATTGTTTCTTTCTGTTGTTTTTTTAGTGTTAGACTCTTTGAGAATTTCCTAATTGGTCTTTTTAGCTGTCCAGGGAACTTTCAACATTCTTCTGAGAAATCCCATCTCTGTGGCCTCTAATCATCTTTTAGTTTTCTTGTCTACTGTCCATGATTCACTCCGATAGGTCAGAATTGGTTCTATATAGCACCGATCAACTCTCTTTCTCACTTCTATTGACGTACATTTGTTGCATAAGATATTTTTCATTTTCTGAAATGCTATTCTGGCTTGAGCTATTCTACTTTTTATTTCTGTGGTGCATCTCCCATCTGATGTTATTATTGTGCCCAAGTATTTGAAACGTTGTACTTGTTTCAGATTTGTCATTTATTTTTATGCTGCACGATGGTGATGATTGTTTCTTTGAAATGACCATTACTTCTGTTTTCTTACTATTCAGACTGAGACCTTTCTTGTTGCTTTCTTTTACTATTATGTCTATCGTTTCTTGTAGTTCATTCTCTGTCTCTGCTATTAAGACAGAGAATGAACTACATATATATATATATATAATTATTTAAGTTGTGACCGTTGACTTCAATTCCTTTTTTGTCTACTATAGATCTCATAATATTTTAGCTGTAAAGTGAAAACAAATCCGGCGACAGAACACAGCCTTGTCTGACTCCTTGTTTTATATATTAGAATTGTCCTGTTTGGTTGTTAATTCGTATAGCTGCTGTTTGTTGCCAGTACATGTTTTTTATGATTATGCAGATCTTTGCCATCAATGTTTAATTTCTCCAGCATATTGATTATTTCCACATGCTTTACTTTGTCAAATGCTTTTGTGTAGTCTATAAAAAACATATATATATCTTTCTTTACCTCTATAGCTCTTTCTATCAATGTTCTTAAGATGTATATTGCATTATTGGTGCCCTTTTCTTCCACAAATCCACATTGTTCCTCGTTTATTTCTGGTTTTATTTTGTTCCTTACACAGAATTTACATTAGATTTAGTTTAATCTGAAGCTTTGTCCATTTTTATTTTGTACAGTTGAGTTTGGGTGTTATTGTTATGCCATATTTTAAAAAATATTAATTTGAAAAAGATCATTATGTTGTTATTTTTGCAAAGTTGTTCCGCTTGTTTCAGGGACATGGAAATAAAAATGGTGCATTGACTTAGTAATAAAAGGGTGAAGAAAATTTAGCACTCTCTAATAAATATGAATTTTGTTTGTGAACATGCTCAACTTGATTGCTTTGTCTTTATGAACAAACATATATTGATGTGTCTCTCCGTAATAACATCATGTCAACATTAGATGATTTTCTTGGAACTGTGCTGTAAAAGTTAGTAAAGAGCTCTCCGTCCCGCCACATGATTTTTGGGATAATGTGGTGGGTATTAAGCCCATGCCGCTTTACTTTCCCAGAAAAAAACGACCCATTTAAGGCTGGGTGAACCTGGAAGTTGTTGATTAGGATCGAACCAGACCTCTTGTCCTTTGTAGTCCAGTTCACTAACCACTGAGCTCTCGCGGCTCCCAACTGTGCTGTATGTCAGACTAACTAACCAGAGACCAGAATAGGGTAAAGCCACCATTTTTCTTAAACCGCTTGTAGGAATCAAACCCAGGACTTTGTCAAGAGGCTGATGACTTGCCTCTAGACCACTTAACCCCCTCTGTTAGTCATTAATATTGCTTTGTGACCAATAATCAAGCAAGTTTTATTCCACTGCTTATTTGCTGTCATGTGTCACAAGAGTGCACATGTATCTCATCATCATCATCATTGAATGCCGTCTCCACATCTAAGGTTGGCTACCATGGAGCACCATTCCACTCTGTCTCTTGCATTGATGGTGCAGATTGTCATAGGTTTACTAGTCCATCTTTTGATGTTACTCCTCCATGTTAGTCTTGGTCTGCATCTGCCTCTTTTACCTTGTATTTTCTCTCCCAATATTACTTTTATTAGGCTGTTGTGTCTTTTAACATGCCCCAAAAATTTCATTTGTCTTGTTCTAATTGTTTTTAGTAGTTCTCTTTCCATTTTTAGTTGTTTTAAAACTTCATCTAAAAATGAAAAGAGAACAGGTATCTAAATTCATGTATTTACTTTAGTTGTTTGTCATCCATCTTTGTCATCATGTTATGTCTTTATCTGGAGATTTTCATGACTACAATTTCATCAATGATGATTTAAATTAACAGTGAAATACTAAATTATGTTTTTCTTGTTAAACAGAAAGGAGATGTTCTCCTATCCGTCAACGGCAACAGCCTGCTCAACCTCACCCATGCTGAGAGTGTCAAGCTTATCAGACAAAACACAGAGGTCAAGGTCCTGACACTCAGGGTCATAGACTCAAGAGAGATCACTCAGGGAGACAATAATTTTACTCCTTCCTGGATTTACTGGCTGCAGATGCCACAGTGAGTGCTTGTGTTGTTGGGGTGGGGGTATTGAGATTTTGTTGTTTGGGGCTGCCTGAACTAAATGCAAGCAAGGAAGAGTGAATGGGTGCTTCCAACAAATCATGTAGTTAAAACATAATAAAAGGGAAATATATAAGACTATTTCAAGAAAATTAAGAAACACTAATTATCACAAGGACACTTAATGAATCTGAAGAGAAGCCTACAATATTCAGACCTGAATGAGTCCTCTTCTTCTTTTCTTTCTCATTTATCTTTCTGCTGCATCAAGGAGAAATATAATTTACACTCTTTAGCTATTTCATTGGTCCCTCCTATTGCTGTGTTTTCTAATATCTCTTTTTCATAGTCAGCCAGTTGATCTAATATTCTCCTAGCATTTGTCATTGAACTGTTGCATAACTTTTAATTCTTTCTGCCTTGTCTAATGGTCTTCTTCTTCTTTCCTTCCTCATTTGCCTTTCAGCATTGAAGGGAGATATAATTTGCAGTCTTTTGCTCTTCTGTTTGCCTCTGCTGCTGTTATATTTCCTTGTGTTTCTAATATTCCATCAATATGATCAAAACATTCTATCTGTTGCCTCTTTATGTATTCAACAGCAGGTATTCTTAAAATAAACAAAAAGAGTAAACTTTCCCTCCACACCTTGCAAGAAACGTAGGAAATACTATGTTGGTGACCGTATTTTTTTCATGACCGTGGCACATTTTTGGGTGATGTGGTCAGTATCACATCAGGCCTCCTTTACTTCCTATAAAAATGCGTGGAACCCGTTTATAGAGACTATTTTCCTTTTATTGTTGTAGATGTTATTCTTAGCTTATTTAATTCTTCACTTCTGACCTCCTTATCAGTCAGGCTGTTTCAAATCCTGCATCTAACACATTTCATTTCCCTTCTTTTTTTGCCTCTAGAATTATTTTCTTGTTGAGCATCTAACCAATGATTTGGCAAACTTTTGAGTTAATTTTTCTGTAAAATGATAGCAGCCAAAACTTGACAGCCATCAAAATCAGGTGCCATATCAGTGAGCGTAGGCAATCATCTCTCTCCACATTTCTCAGTTTATCGCACATGTCATAATTTCAGTCAGTGATCTTTAATTATGCAATGTGGATAAGCTATTCAATATTTTTTCTCTTGGTTTTCCTCTGCTCTTTATTTCAACTTTTCTGTCCATTGTTATAATATTCTCAATGTCTTCTTTTTGCATCACCTGCTCAATAAATATAGATTGCCTTTCCCTTATGATTATGATGATATTTCTGGTTTCTCTAGCTCTTCTTCAACACTCTACATTGGTCATTTTTTTAATCCATGGAATTTATAGCATTCTACTGATAAACCCCATATCCGCTGCTTCAAATGTTCTTTGTGTTGTCTTGCTTACCATCCATGACTCACTTCCATGTAGTAGATCAGGTTTGATGTAACGTTTAGGACACATATTCTAACAATTATTAATTGACAATGATTTGTTACATAGGATATTTTTCATTGATGGAATTCTGTCCTATTCTGCTTCCAATTTCTACTGTACATCTGCCATCTGATGTTATTATTGATCCCAAGTATTTGAATCAATGCACTTGTTTCAGGATTTTACCATTTAGTTTTACTCTACATTATTGTGTGTGACAGTGCATATGTCAAATGGTTTCAAAAACTAGAAAACATTCATTAAAATTGTCATCTGTTAAAATCCGGAACTATGGCTCTAAAGGAGGAGCATGGAAGCAAACAATGGGATAGCTAAGACAACCTTATAGTATCATTAAAATCATGGAGCAACAATCTAGGAATAACCCAAACTTATGAATGCCACCGTGGAAGCGGGACCCAGACTCTAGAACACCTTCAGTCATGCAACAATGTTACTAAACTTTGATGTCAAACCTGCCCAACGACATACAATGTAAATTTTGTCCAGGTGACAAGGGAAAAGACACAGCGTGACCAAAAGCTTCTTGAACGGAGAGAGAGAGAGATGGAAGCAACTTCTCTCATTGAGTACCTTCAGATTTTAGGAAGCACACAATTAGAAAGTAAAGCATGTCTCAGTCATCAGTGGCAAGTAGAAGGTGTAAGGCACAAAACAATGAAAGAAGTCATTTTCTGGTACATCTTGTAATAGAGTTTGAACTAAATATGAATTGGTCTATAACAGCATGGATAGAAGAAGAAATGTTAACCTAGAACAGGAAAACAAATACAATGACTTTTTTGAAGACTAGAGCTCCACATGAACATAAAAGTTCATAAAGATAAAGTAGCTGTTATTTGTGAAATTATTTAATTATGTTATTGAATGAATTAGGCAGTGTTTTCATTAGTTATTGTTGGTCTGATCACATAGCTCAATAATCTGGCCTAGCAAAAACCATTCTGCTAGGAACTGTGAAAAGAGGGAAAAGTAGAGGTAATGAGAAGGGAACAGCTGGAATATATTGTGACAACTGGGATAATTGAGGACGAAGAGATAGAAGGAAAGAAAGAGAAAAGATACCAGACAGCTTAAGAGAATGGCTTGGTAGAAGGTCAACAACAGACCTGCACGGAATTGACGTTGACTGTGGATAGACAAATTATCTACCTGTCCTTCAAATTCTGAAGTTACTTTCCCTTTATTGTAATCTCGTAACTTCTATTTTTGTCTTACTAAGTTAAACTCAGGACGCATCCCCGTTTTGTTAGTCAGTCAGCTCTATATGAGTTAGTCAAAGGTTTAGCACTTCATTACAAAGCTTATATAAAGATTTCCTATCACTATTCATCCATTTTTGACAATCTTCTTCTTCTTCTTCTTCTTATCTCCTTCAGAGGGGAGATATAATTTGCGGTCTTTTGCTCTTCTGTTCGCCTCTGCTGCTACTAGTGCTTCTAATATTCCATCGATCCATCTTTTTCGTGGTCGACCCTTGGGTCTGTTGTTCTCACAACGTTTGAAGCTCGTTGTGTTGTTCTTTCTCCTTGTCACGTGCCGAACCATTTTATCTGATATATCTATGGCTGTGCTATTCTAGCTTCTAGTTCTACATTTCTGATCTTATCTCTCAGACTGTTTCCTGTCATTCGTAACACATTTCATCTCTGTAGAGGTTATTTTTCTTATTGTTCTTGCATCTAGAGTCCAGGTCTGGCATTGGTAGCACAACGTTGGAATGAAGATTGTATTGTATAGTGCTCGTTTTGCCTCCAGAGTTATTTCCTTGTTGGACAATAGTGTGATAACTGTCCGATGATTTGACAAGCTTTGTTGCATCTTGATTCTATCTCTGCTGTTTGGGAATTGTCGTTTGTCATTAGACTTCCTAGGTATTTGAATTCCTCTACTTGTTTTAGTTGTCTGCCTTCTATAGTTATGTTGATGTTCTGTTTATTTTTGGCGACATTCATGACTTCTGTGTTGATTTTCATGTTGTATTTTGTTCCTAAGATGTTGAGTTTGTTAGTGTTCTTGTAGCTTCTATTGTTTCATGTATTAGTGCCTGGTCGTAAATAGAAGCTCGTTGATCTCCTCTGTCTCTGAGGGTTGGCTTGCATATATGGTCCATGTATGTAATAACAGTAGGGGATAGTACGCACCCCTGTCTTACACTGATCTAACTTCGAGTGGTCTGTGTAGCCTGTTGCTGTTCTGACCCTGCAGCTGCTGTTGGCGTAGAGACTTTTAATAATGTTGGTTAGTACTCCGTATGTTGTTAGTATCTCCCACAGTTGTTCTCTGTTTACTCTGTCGAATGCTTTTTCCTGGTCAATGAAGGCTATATATAAGTTTTGGTTGTGTTCTGTCGTTTTTCTGCAGCTGTTTTATGTGATAGTGCGTCGGTACATCTCTGTTTTTTCGGAACCCCAATTTTTGACAATCAAAACAAGAAAAAGAGTTCTTAAATGTTATGTAGAGTCAGTCTTAACATATGGATGTGAATCATGGACAATAGGACAACAGACAAAAAAATCACTGGAGTCTATAGAAATGTGGTTTTACAGAAGAATGTTGAGAAACCATGGACAGCTAAGAAGAGTAATAAAAATGTTCTGAAAGAGGCCAAAGCATAAGGACAGCTAATTTCCAATATTAGAAAGAAACAGTGATCATTTTTTGGCCATGTAATGAGAAGAGAACAACTGGGAAAATTGAGAGACAAAGAGATAGAGGAAAGCAAAGAGAAAAATACCAGACAGGTTAAGAGAAGGGCTTGCAGAAGGTCAACAACAGAAATTATAAATAACTGTCGAGATCGAAAGTTGTGGAGAGACATGACTTGATGATGATCACTGTTCAAAACACTTTGTGGTAATTTGCAAGTTGAAAGGTAAATATGAAGGTGTACAGTACCCCGGTCACTTAGAATGAAAGGAATCTATCTATCTTTCGTTCGCCCGAAGTATTGTCTATATATGCAATGTCATTTCCTGTATAAATTTTACTGTCTTTTGTAATTCTTGCAGTGGCCCATATAGTTTTGTCTGTAGGGTTGTATCTATGGGCCAATGGATTTTCCTCAGTCTACTATATTAAGTGCAATCTTGAAGTATGTGTTCAGCAGTCTGGGGCGCCTGTCCACATGTACATGTAGTTGAGGTGCCGATCTTGAATTTTGTATACATGTGACTATGGAGTTGATTGTGTCCTGTTCTGAGGCGTATAATGATAACTTGTTCATATCTATTCATATTATGAAAGGCATCCTGATTTGGGGCTTGTGGTCCTCTGATTGATTTGATTATCTGTTTCTTATGATGGTATATAACCGGTGTATCTAGTTGTGTGTCTGTTGAACCTTCCTTTGCCAACTGATCTGCTTTCTCATTTCCTGGTATGCTACATTGAGATGGGATCCACTGCAGGGCAACCCTGTGGTACTTGCAGAGTTCAGTCAATAAGGTCTGCAGATGTGGTAATTTTCTGGATTGTAGTGCCTGGAGTACTGATCTTGCATCTGTCACGAACACTACAGGCTGTGGCTAAGATTACTGTTTAGTAGTTTTTCTATTGCCAACTTTATTGCTTGTATTTCTGCATCATAATTGTGACAATATTTCCCTGTTGCTCTTTTATTCATATCCCTAGTGTTATTTGGGTACTCTGTATATGCACCTGCTCCCCCATTCTTTACTGCATTCTGTGCTGATCCATCTGTGTACACACGAATCCATAGGTCTTGTGGGTATTCCTCATCCAGGAAACTGAGAGTTATTGTTTTTTGCTGTAGACTATTCTGTTTTACTTTGTCAACTATGCCTTTCACTTCTGTCCGTATTTGTATTGATAATCCTGATTCCTCTGTCCAGGGAGTCTTTTCTGTCTGGGCAGTAGGGGGTTAACAACTCCTGGCAATGTCTGGTGTTTGTCAACAAATATGCTTGGCTTGGTGGATAAAACTGCTTCTCTTAAGTCGTCCCAATGCAAGATTTTGGAGTCGGTCCTTCATTGGATGTCTCGGCATGCATGCAAATTTTTCTTCCTGTATCAGCACCTTTGTGTCCCTCCGTTCACTCAGTGCTGGTATCCTCCACAATTTCTCCATCTCCAATTTGGTGATGATTTCATTGCTCCTGTGATGACCCTACATGCCTGGTTTTGTACTTTATCCAGCTCTTGCAATGTGGTGTTTGATGCTGAGCACCATGCAGATGATCCATATTCTAAATGTGGGCGTATACTCTGTTGGTAAACGTTACTGAGTATTTTCCCACTCGTACCCCATGTGGTTCCACACAGCTTTCTTAGAATAGCCATTTCCTCCTTGCTTTTTGGGTTGCCTTATTTATCTGCTGTTTCCAAGATAAAGTAAGTAAAGTACCCCCGTCACGCCAAGTGGCGTATAGGGAAATATGGTGTTAGTGACCCTATATTTTACAGACCTTCAGCACATGATTTTTGGGATAATGTGGTCAGTATTACACCCATGCTGCTTTACTTTCACAGAAAAAAATCCGGTACCCATTTAAGGCTGGGTGAACCCGGAAGCCCTCGTTTGGGATCGAACCCTACCCCTTGTCCGTGGTAGTCCAGTTCACTAACCACTGAGCTATCGCGGCTCATGTTTCCAAGATAGTTTGTTATCAAATGTAACTCTGAGATATGTAGCTTGTATGTCTTCTTTCACAGGCTCATTGTTCATGTAGATGGCTCCTGCTTTTTGTTTTGGGAGAGAGTGAAAAGTATAGTACTGCATTTGTCTGTATTGATGCTGATACACCATCTATTTGTCCATGAATTCAGTGCATTCATAGCTCTTTGTAGCCATTTGGAGGCCACTGTTGCATACTCCTCTGTGCACCACATTACCAAGTCATCTGCATACATTGCCACTTTGATACCATGTGGTAGTTCAGTAACTAGGTCATTGATGTAGATCAGAAAAAGTGTTGGAGATAGTACCCCTCCCTGTGGAACGCCTTGGTGCAGTAAGACCTTCTTACTCTTAAGACCATCCAGTTGCACTCTGGCTCTCCTGTTATGCAGGTATACTTTGACCCCTTTTGTACATCCTGCCATTTACTCCATAATTTCTCAGTTTCTTCAAAAGCCCTTCCTTCCATACCTTATCAAATGCTTTCTTTAGGTCTATTCCATGCTGCTAGTACCAGTTTCTTTTCTTGAAACGCATCCTCAATTTTCTGGGAAAGATAGGTTGCCTGATCTTCGGTAGAGTAACACTGTCTAAAGCCATGCTTGTTGTGGGACAAGGAGATTTTCACTTTCCAGGTACCACTGCAGTCTGAGATTGATTATACGTTCCATTGTTTTACACAAACAGCTTGTAAGGCTGATTGGTCTATAGCTGGATGTCTTTGAACCATCTTTTCTTGGCTTTAGTAATGGTATCATAATTGCTCTCTCTATGCCTGTGGCACTCTACCTGTGATCCAGCAAATGTTGTAGATCTGCAGTAGTTTTGCTTTAGCTGCAGTTCCTAAGTTCTTAATCATTTCATTGGACACTCCATCACTGCCTGGTGGCTTTTTCATTTTAATTTGGATATTGCCAGCTCTAGCTCTCTTTGTGTAATGGGTATTTCCATGACTTCATGTGTGGTCTCTTCTTGTCTTGCATTTTGTTGTTTTAAACAGGTCTCTTATCATTTCTCTAGGCTAATTTCAATATTATTGTCATTTGCAAAGGAGTCTGCAAAGTGATTTGCTGCATGCTTACCTGTTAGGATGTTTCCATCCTTCTTCAGTGTAATTTTGGTGTTCCTTTCTGTACCCTCATCATTAAGCTGTTTTACAAGCTTCCACGCTTTTCTTGTGTCTCGTTCAAGATTCAAGGACTCTGTTTTCTCTTTCCAGCTTCTCCGTCTGGCTTGTAGTTTAGCCCATTGAAATTTGGCTTTAGCATGCTGATAGTTATTGTGGTGTTCCTGGCAAGGGTTATTTTCTGCTTGCTTTTGAGATGTTTCCATGTCATTGTGCAGTTGCTCTAGTTCACTACTCCAGTATGGTTTGTAGTGTTTCCGTGCCCCTCTAGGTATTGTTTCACTGGCAGCTTGTATTATTAGTCTACTGAATTCATCAACTATTTTGTTGATGTCTCTATCTGTATTTATATCTTTAGTCAGTACACTGGTGTAGTGTTGATACATTTTCCAGTCTGCCTTTTTGTAATTCCATCTGGAGAGAGTGCTGCTCTCCCTGACGGCCTCATTTTGCACCACTAAAATGACTGGTCGGTGGTCGCTGCCTCCAAGTTGTTTCCTAACAATACGTGTGATATTCCAATCCAGGTCTGGTGAATAGAAAGCAAGGTCTGGTGTAGATGTGGTATGCCATGATCTGGAGTAGAATGTTGGTGGATCTGTTGTCTGGTTTAATAGTATAAGCCCATTGTCATCCTGCCAATTTTCATGTTCTTCACCTCTCTTGTCCATATGTTCATAGCCCCAGCTCTATGAATGGCTGTTAAAGTCTCCACATACAATTATTCTTTCTTTTAATGTAATTGTGTCTAGTGCTAGTGAACGGTCACTCGAACAGTAGTAGTTAAGTAAGTGAAAGTCTGTATTTTCTGTCCTGAGGTGCAGTATTTGATATTCTGCCTCATCCATACACACTTCAATCTGACATGCATTGATGTTATTATTTACAAATGTCAATATTCCGCCCTTTTGTCTGTTTTTTTCTGTTAGATCGGTAGCACTGGTATCCCCTAATCTTCAAGGCTATGTCGTTGTTTAGATGGGTTTCCTGCAAAAAGCATATGCTTACTTGTTCTTCATGCAGGATATTTTCTAATTCTATCTTTTTACTGTGCCCATCTCTTTTGCTGTTGATGCCTTCAGCATTCCAGTGCATTATTTTGAGTGGTCTTATTTTGGATTGGCCAGTAGCTCTATTCTCTCACCCCCTGACTCCACAGAGCGGTTGAGAAGGACGTCCAGTAATAGAGTTTGGGCCCTTTCGAGGCTGAGGGCCTGGCGCTGCACCTGCCTGTCCATCACAGGGCGAGTGCCATATCGATTTGCGGTTATAGACATACTTCCCATTGGCGTGAGTGCGTGGCATCCTGATTGTTGTTGTGCGCCTTTTGGCTGGTTGCCTCCGACTTCAGCACTTAAACTTGCTAGAGCAGGCTGTGGTCTTGCTCGGGTGTAGGAAGGCCTGGCCAGTCTTAGTTTTCAGTCCCTGGTGACTGTTAAGCCCCATCCCCACGACAAGGAGCTGACCTTGATGAGGAATGAAAGGAATGACAGACACACTTTTTCAATGATTGTTCATAAAGGTTGAAATGTCAGTTAATGAGAAAGAAATTCAGGGACTTCATGAATCAAAAGTCAGTTTCAAATGCATTTTTTCTTCATCTTCAAATTGTGAAAAAAAATCCTCTGTAACATTTCCATAATCTGTGTTTTTTTTTTTCCAGATCCTGTAGACTTGTAAAGACGATCACTCTTCTAAGATCACCTTCTGGAAGTCTGGGGTTCTCTATAGTGGGTGGGGCTGACTGCAGCCATGGGCATCTGCCCATATTTGTTAAGTCTGTTGTACCTGATACCCCTGCTGCCAAAGATGGACGCCTTAAGTGAGTAGACTTATTTCTATTTAGTTTATTCTTAGATGATGGAGCATAAAAATAAACAGGACAAATCTGAAACAAGTGCATCGTGTCAAATACCTGGGCACAATAATAACATCAGATGGAAGATGCACCACAGAAATAAAAAGCAGAATAGCTCAGGTCAAAATAGTTTTTCAGAAAATAAAAGACGTCTTATGCAACAAAAATATATAAATAAAAGTGAGAAAGAGAGTTCATCAGTGTTATGTAGAGCCAGTTCTGACCTATGGAAGTGAATCATGGACAGTAAACAAAGAAATGAAAAAATGATTAGATGCCACAGTGATGGAATTTCTCAGAAGAATGTTGAAAGTTCCCTGGAGAGTTAAAAAGACCAACGAGGAAATTCTCAAAAAGGCCAACACAAAAAGGGAGCTCCTAAGAAACATCAGAAAGAAACGATGAACATTTTTCAGACACACCATGAGAAGATGAAAGTTGGAATACTTAGTTACAACTGGCAAAATACAAGGAAAGAGAGATCACCAAGGACAAAGGGAGAAAATAGTGGATAGCTTGTTGTCATGGCATGGAAAACAGTCAAAAACAGAATTGATCTAATTCTTGAGTAGATGGCAGATGCCATTTGGTTGCTCATTGAGTCATTTTGTCACAAAGGCCAGGACGTCTGCATCAGACTTGAATTGTTGTTCTTTTAAAGATTTTTTTAAAGGTCTAAATAAATGAAAGTCGCATGGTGACAGATTTGGGCTGTAGCCTGGGTATTGTAGAACTTCCCACCGTTTACTTCTTAATCGCTTCCTGCACAATGTTTGCCACTTGTAGATGAACATTGTCATGCAACATAATCAAACCATGTGAAAGCATGGCTGGTCTCTTATTTTTTATGGCTTATACAGGTTATGTTTTTGTAGCGGATGGTATTGATGTTCACTCCAAGCTCTTTAAAGTCTGACAACTGAAGCCCTTCATGGTTAAAAAATGCGGACAGATTCTGTATCACATCTTCCAATGGTCTGCCAATGAAAATTACACAGAGAATGAATGCATAAACAATTACACATTAGTGTGTGCTTAGATGTAACATCTAAGACTGGTTGGTCTCGAGACAAGATGCCGGCCTCGTGACAGAGAGGTTGTGGGTTCAAATCCCAGCTGCACCAGTTGGGGTTTTTATTTATGATTTCTCTCTGCGGTAACCATCCCTGGTCTCAGCAGCAAGGCCCGGCTTGAAACGTCAGTTACTCACCGACGGAAAAAATTAGTACCTCCGAAGATGGAGTTATCTGCCTGTGCGACGAGGGGCCCTGTGCACACGGCTGCCAGGGAAAATGGATTAACACGCAAAATTCAGTTCCTAGTCTCTAGGGGCTTCGTCAGAGGTCAAAGCTGGCGAACGAAAAAAAAAAAAGATGTAACATTATCATGCCTCCTACCTATGTCCACTAGGTGCAGCTCAGATGGGTTTCATTTGAACATGCCTCGTATGTATATATCATTTGTTATAGATATTCTCTTGTCCTTTAGAAATATTATCAACCAAATTTTTACTTTTATAGCTCAGATGATTTGTCTAACTTTCATCATTATCATCATCCAGCTTGTTCTCATTGGGATTTGGCCTGCATGACAGCTATTCTGAATATTCTCTGTCCTGTGTGAAATACCTAGCTTCTGCAGCAGTTAATCTTAGCTTGTCTGTGATATTTTGCACCAACCTTCTTCTAGGTTTTCCTCTTTCTTACCTGGAATTTTGCCCTCCATAATTATTTTCTATAGGCTTTTATATTGTGTTATGTGAACAAAATATTTTATTTTCATTGTTTTTTTGTTCTCCATCGCCCTTTTTCCTGAATTTTAAGTTCTTGCAAAATTAATGTTTGTTCTTTTCTCTATTTATGGTATTCTAAGTGTTAACGTCTGTAATATATATTTTATATTTCTTTTTTAAATTGTACCAGCCAAGTTATATATTCAAAGTATTCTAGACCTTAGAATAATTTGTGTCAATATAATTTCAGTTATATTTTCTAATCCTGTTAACAATTATATGAACTATATTTTCTGCTCTCAAAGTATATTTAAGCTTTCGTATAACTAGACCTTAAAACATCTGATGCCTGTATTATTTATTGAGGCTGCACATTTTCTTAACATTAAAAAGTGTTGTGTATAGTACTACACATTTTAAATTTTCCTCAGATGTGGAGACATCTTGTTGACAGTAAATGAGCACAGTCTACGCTCAATCAACCACACAACTGCTGTTGAAATCCTCAAGCACATCGATGGAGCAGTCACACTTACTGTTGTGTCCTGGCCCGGCACAGTTGTATGACAATTGGCTGACCTTCATAATGCTGATCTCATCAATCACATCATCTGACAGCAACCTGTGTGTTCCATTTTCTGATTGACGTCATTTCATTGGCTCAAATCATATTGTTGAGTGACTATTTCCATTTCAGAAGTAAATTCCACATATGTGTTGTGATTATATTCATTCATATATTAATTACTTGTAAATTCAAACTCATATTTTTATATCCAATTTTGAAGAAAAAAGTGTTGTAATATTGTATGATAGTCTGAGCTTTGGAAATAGATTTCCAGAGACAGTATCAAAATATATTTTTGATTAATCATAAACTAATTATAAGATCTTTTACCATATTTATGTTATGTTACTTGTCATAAATATAAGAAATAGCTAATTATGTTTATGCCCTCTCTATCTTGTGTACAGAGAATGTTTCAGACACAACATGGTGTTAAAGAACCACTGTAGAGCAGTAGTTAATGAACTAGAGTTTGAGTTCAGTCTTGATTAATGGCTTCTAGGTCCTCCAAGGTGCTAGAGATTTTTTTAATGGGTTATCCAGATGTGCCGATGGTAAACAGAATAGGGGCACTAGCGCTCATTATCATCATCGAGTGCTGTCCTCGCATTAAATGTTGGCTATCATGGAGCGCAGGTTGTCATAGGCTGACTTGTCCATAACACTAGCGCTGTATTCCCTATATACTTAAATAATTGAAGCATGGCAGGGATTTTTGTAATCTTTTCTTGCATTGCGATATCAGACAACATTTCTGGTTTAAAAGAAAGAGGACAGTAGAGGGTAAGATTCTGGACAATCAACATTGTGACATAAATAAAATCAACAAGAGGAACTGATAGACCACACCAGATATAAAGTTATGGAGATCTATGATAACCTACTCCATCCAACATTGCACATGATGATGATAATGTGATAGCACAAGCTCTGGAAAAGCCAGGAGGAAGCAACACTTTAGACCTCTTTTTCAAGTTTTTAATTATCAAATACTCATTATTTACAAATATTACAGAAGTTAAACATATCACAAAATCTTTTCTTTACCAGCACTGAAAATTTACTTCTATTCTCCCTTAACTATGGACCAACAATCTGGCCAAAATACCTTGTGATGTTTTGAAGGGAAGCAGCCAAATTCCCCATCACATATGAATTGCAGCCTTTCACTACTGGGTTCTGTACTGTTTTCCTGTGATGGGTTAATAACTAGCTTCACATAGCACAACAAGACTACCTATGATTGTAGTTAATCGAAGGCTCTGGTATCACTGCAAACGAATGAAAAACCATAATTGCTCAACCGCCCATGCCAGTGGAATCATCAGAATTAACATTTCATCGAATATCCAAATAAAGAAAAGCAGCTGCAGTCCACATTGTAACAAACACAGCACACATGAAAAGACATAAGGCATAGTGGAACTGACAGTGAATGCAACTGAACTGTCCTTCGTCATACAATATCATCATTCATTATAAGCAATCTGAATATAGAAACACTATCTGATGAAACACACAGCTAATGGTGTGCACAGAGCACTAATCTCAGTACCTCCTGCAGCAAGCTAGACTTGGAATATGAGGAAATTGCAACAATGAAGCTTTTCAGACAGTGCCTCAACTGTTCATTGCCACCTATCCGCCATATTGACCTGAAGTTTTCAAGCTAGAATACATCTTTTGCTGATGTTTTATCTTATCAAAATATAGGAATGACAATCATAAAGTAAAGTACTCATTTTATTTATAAATCTGTGCTTAAAGCAAGAAGAGTGAGCTGAGATGCTATGATAGGACTTTTAACTAAGAGTACAAAGAATGAATTGAAAAAAAGTAAAGTAATGAAAGAATTGAAGAAAAAGCTGTGACCCTGGATTCGGCATATGCTATCGGGCAATGCAGAAGGGGTCTTGTTTGAAAACCATTGGGAACATTCCAATAAATGTGTAGAGAATATGTGAGAATTGGATCGAAGTGGTTACAGGAAACACAAAAAGCTGAAATAGCCCAGGACAGGAAAACAAATGGATAAGTTTATTGATATGTGGATTAGCTCAGGACAGGAAAACAACGGGATTAGTTTATGAAGATGTGTTAATTAGCTCTAGGAAAACAACAGGATAAGTTTATCAAAGATGTGTTAGTTAGCTCAGGACAGGAAAACAATGGGATAAGTTTATTAAAGATGTGTTAATTAGCTCAGGACAGGGTAAGTTTATTAAAGATGTGTTAATTAGCTCAGGACAGGAAATCAAAGGATAAGTTTATTAAAGATGTGTTAATTAGCTCAGGACAGAAAAACAATGGGATAAGTTTATTAAAGATGTGTTAATTAGCTCAGGACAGGAAAACAACAGGATAAGTTTATTAAAGGTGTGTTAATTAGCTCAGGACAGGAAAACACAGGGATAAGTTTATTAAAGATGTGTTAATTAGCTCAGGACAGGAAAACAACAGGATAAGTTTATTAAAGATGTGTTAATTAGCTCAGGACAGGAAAACAACAGGATAAGTTTATTAAAGATGTGTTAATTAGCTCAGGACAGGAAAACAAAAGGATAAGTTTATTAAAGATGTGTTAATTAGCTCAGGACAGGAAAACACAAGGATAAGTTTATTAAAGATGTGTTAATTAGCTCAGCACAGGAAAACACAGAATACGTTTATTAAAGATGTGTTAATTAGCTCAGGACAGGAAAACAACAGGATAAGTTTATTAAAGATGTGTTAATTAGCTCAGGACAGGAAACAACAGGATAAGTTTATTAAAGATGTGTTAATTAGCTCAGGACAGGAAACAAAAGGATAAGTTTATTAAAGATGTGTTAATTAGCTCAGGACAGGAAAACAACAGGATAAGTTTATTAAAGGTGTGTTAATTAGCTCAGGACAGGAAACACCGAGATAAGTTTATTAAGGATGTGTTAATTAGCTCAGGACAGGAAAACACAGGGATAAGTTTATTAAAGATGTGTTATTTAGCTCAGGACAGGAAAACACAGGGATAAGTTTATTAAAGATGTGTTAATTAGCTCAGGACAGGAAAAACAAAGGATAAGTTTATTATAGATGTGTTAATTAGCTCAGGACAGAAAACAAAGGATAATTTATTAAAGATGTGTTAATTAGTTCAGGACAGGAACAAAGGATAAGTTTATTAAAGGTGTGTTAATTAGCTCAGGACAGGAAAACACCAAGATAAGTTTATTAAAGATGTGTTAATTAGCTCAGGACAGGAAACACAAAGATAAGTTTATTAAAGATGTGTTAATTAGCTCAGGACAGGAAAACAACAGGATTAGTTTATTAAAGATGTGTTAATTAGCTCAGGACAGGAAAACACAGGGATAAGTTTATTAAAGGTGTGTTAATTAGCTCAAGACAGGAAAACACAGGGATAAGTTTATTAAAGGTGTGTTAATTAGCTCAGGACAGGAAAACACAGGGATAAGTTTATTAAAGATGTGTTAATTAGCTCAGGACAGGAAACAACAGGATAAGTTTATTAAAGATGTGTTAATTATCTCAGGACAGGAAAACAACAGGATAAGTTTATTAAAGATGTGTTAATTAGCTCAGGACAGGAAACAAAAGGATAAGTTTATTAAAGATGTGTTAATTAGCTCAGGACAGGAAAACAACAGGATAAGTTTATTAAAGATGTGTTAATTAGCTCAGGACAGGAAAACACAGGGATAAGTTTTTTAAAGATGTGTTAATTAGCTCAGGACAGGAAAACACAGGGATAAGTTTATTAAAGATGTGTTAATTAGCTCAGGACAGGAAAACAGAGGGATAAGTTTATTAAAGGTGTGTTAATTAGCTCAGGACAGGAAAACAACAGGATAAGTTTATTAAAGATGTGTTAATTAGCTCAGGACAGGAAAACAAAAGGATAAGTTTATTAAAGATGTGTTAATTAGCTCAGGACAGGAAAACAACAGGATAAGTTTATTAAAGATGTGTTAATTAGCTCAGGACAGGAAAACACAGGGATAAGTTTTTTAAAGATGTGTTAATTAGCTCAGGACAGGAAAACACAAGGATAAGTTTATTAAAGATGTGTTAATTAGCTCAGGACAGGAAAACAGAGGGATAAGTTTATTAAAAGTGTGTTAATTAGCTCAGGACAGGAAAACACTGAGATAAGTTTATTAAAGATGTGTTAATTAGCTCAGGACAGGAAAACAAAAGGATAAGTTTATTAAAGATGTGTTAATTAGCTCAGGACAGGAAAACAAAAAGGATAAGTTTATTAAAGATGTGTTAATTAGCTCAGGACAGGAAAACAATGGATAAGTTTATTAAAGATGTGTTAATTAGCTCAGGACAGGAAAACAACAGGATAAGTTTATTAAAGATGTGTTATTATCTCAGGACAGGAAAACAGTGGGATAAGTTTATTAAAGATGTGTTAAATAGCTCAGGACAGAAAAACAATGGGATAAGTTTATTAAGATATGTTAATTAGCTCAGGACAGGAAAACAGTGGGATAAGTTTATTAAAGATGTGTTAATTAGCTCAGGACAGGAAAACAATGGGATAAGTTTATTAAAGATGTGTTAAGTAGCTCAGGACAGGAAAACACAGGGATAAGTTTATTAAAGATGTGTTTAATTAGCTCAGGATAGGAAAACAATGGGATAAGTTTATTAAAGATGTGTTAATTAGCTCAGGACAGGAAAACACAGGGATAAGTTTATTAAAGATGTGTTAATTAGCTCAGGACAGGAAACACAGGGATAAGTTTATTAAAGGTGTGTTAATTAGCTCGGGACAGGAAAACAAAGGATAAGTTTATTAAGATGTGTTAATTAGCTCAGGACAGGAAAACAACGGGATAAGTTTATTTAAGGTGTGTTAATTAGCTCAGGACAGGAAAACACAAGGATAAGTTTATTAAAGATGTGTTAATTATGAGGAGCTTTAAATGTTGTTGATGGTGGTGATAACCTGCTGTATGCAAGGAATCAGTTTAATTTTGGTTTGGCTGCAAAAGAACATTTTTGGTTTAATGATTGGCTGTCAGTAAGGGCATCCTGTGAATTCTCTTGCTTTGACCTAACTCCATGCAGTGTTCATGTTTGTGCTTTTCTGTTTTTTTTAAAATGTAATAAATGTAATAAATGTATTGAATGTGAAAACAGGTTACAATTGTAAATTTGATTCCAAACAGTATTCTGGAGGTGACAAAAAACAGCACTACTGAGTTAAACTATGATGCTTGTGATAATGTACCAGAAATATTAACAATATAATGCGTAGATATTTATAAAGTGCCAGGAGTGTTACTGCGGTATTTTATGGATAAAGTATATTAAAAGTAGATGTGAGGCCAAATTAGTCATGCTAAATGTTACAACAAATATCAGAAAAGAATTAGCAAATTACATACAAAGACCTTGACAACAAAGTAACAATTTTTGCTAGAAGAGATGAAAGAATGTATATAGATAATCTGGCAGCTGAAGTAGAAATAGCCTCAAGGACAGGAAATAATACAACTTTATTTAATGTGGGCAAACAACAAACAAGCTCTTTTACATCTAGAAGAGAGACTCTTTTGAATAAAGCTGGAATTTTACTAACTTCAAGTCAAGACATAAAAACACGCTGGGTGAACACTTCAAAGAAATTCTAAATCGTGCACATCCTAGTTAACTACTGTAATTTGAAACAGATGTAACAGCCCTGTTACTGGATATCGATGTAGGGGATATCAACACAGCAGAATTGGAATTGACAGTGAAACAAATGACTAACAATAAGGTCTCTTGTGAAGATGGAGTAACTGCAGAGATGATAAAATCATGAACACACACAACTTAAGCTTCCTAATAAATTTCAACAAGATGAGGAAAGAGTTCTGGCAAGCTGGAAAAGAGGGATTATTTTCAAAACTCCTATTTGAAAAGAAAAAAAAAGACAATCTTAAGGATTGCAATAACTGGAGAGGAGTAATTCTTTTATCAGTTACCTCCAAATTATTCTGTAAAATTATGCTCAACAGAATAAAGAAGTAGTAGACAATGTAAAGAACAGGCAAGATTTGGAAAAGGGAGAAGTTGCCATGACCAAATATTCACTTTAAGAATTATACTCGAGGAGCATGTCAAAGAACAGAAACAGTTTTAAATTTCATAGACTGTATGAAGGCATTTGACAGGACACGCAGAATTTCTTTATGGTAGATCCTGAAACAAGATGGAATACAACAGAAAGTCATGAATATCATACAAGATCTATACAGTGGCTGTGCATTTGCAGCAGTTCATACAGAGAAATGATTAAGTGAGTGGTTCCAGATCAAAACAGGGATAAACAAGGATGTATCATCTTTGTTGTTTATAGCATCCATTGATTACAAAATGAGGAACTCTTGTATTAGCAAAAACCGTATAAAGTGTTGCAATGAGACTTAACTAGAATATCTGGATTTTGTAGAAAACATTGTGCTCCTTAGTGATGGTGTGTGTGTGTAAGATACAGGGCATGACTTATTCTCTATCATCATTGGCTGGAAGAATAGGACTTGAAATTAACAGAGAGAAGACCAAAATAATGACAAACTGGCTGTACCGAAAGGCAATATTTATCTGGATGGGAAGAAGGTGCAGGAAGTGGATTACTTTATAAACCTTGGTAGCAGTATAGATCAAGAGCGGGGAAACTAGAAAAGTGGTCAGATTAGCAAGGTGGCTGTAAGTTTTAAAATCTTTGAATAAATATGGCGATCAAAGATATTCAGCTGAGAACAAAACTAAGAATTTTCGACTCAAACATATTGTCCACCCTCACTTATGTATGTGAAAGCTGGAAAACAAGAAAGGAGACTGATTTTAAAAACTCAATACATTTGAAAAGTGCCTAAGAAATATACTTACATTAAATAGGATGACTTCAAGACTACTGCTGAAATAATAGAAGTGGTCATGCAACCGTTTATTTCATCTGCTATCAAGAAAATAAATTGGACATATGTCGAGAATTTTATTCTACATGTAGAAGAAATGACCAGAGAATTACTAAGCAGCTCTCAAATAGAAAACCTTAGGTTAGAGGAAAAGACCTTGAGAAACACTGAAAAAACATCTTAACAAATGAGGTTGGCAGGCATAGACTCACTCTCTATAATTGAACAGTTCATCCAGAATAGAGACAATTGTCAGGTGATTCTACAAGCCCTATGTGTGTCATCTAGCGGCACTGGAAGGATCAAGAATATATGGATAAGTACACATATTTCTGAAGTCAACTGAGAGAACTACACAGTAAACCTCTTTTGGGAATCCCCAGGTGAGGAGACAAAGTGGAAGTTCAAAATATACTTGGAGAAGCAAAGATAAAGAGGGTGGGGAAGATATGGAACAATCATAAGAGAATGACAAGAAACAGGACAACTTGAAAGGTGTTTGTTGAAGACCAATGCCCAACAGGAGTTGAAAGGAAGAAGAATGTATGGATATTTATAAGGTATCAAGAATAGTCATGAAATAACATCGTCATCAAGTACCATGCCTTCTGGCGTAGGTGATCATGTCTCTCCAAAACTTTTGATCTCAACAGTTATTTATCACTTCTGTTGTTGACTTTCTGCCAAGTCTTTTCTCTTGAAAATAACATATAAGTATTTAATAACATAAAGGTAGGTAAAAAATATCCCTAATATATTATATTGAAAGGGTAGTGAAGTATTATACTTCACTATCCTAACCACAGTATTTGAAGGTAAGATGGCCAGAGCTCTTTTTTTTTTTTTTATACTTTCCCAAACTAAGTGAGCCAAGTACCCATTTTTTTTTTCACCTAAAGAGCATTAAGACTTAATCCATGTTCACTCTATCACCAAACCAACAAGTTTGAGAGCTAAGTTGGCTCCTTTCTGACAACTGATCCACAATTAAATTTTATTAATTTAAAATAATTTTTTTTAAATTATTAAAATATAATAATTTCACATTATTATATGAAATGATAATATTGTTAAGTAAAGTAAAGGTTCCTTCCATGCCTTGCCTGGTACTTGGGGAGTATGGTGGTGTTAGTGACCATATTTTTCTAGTGACCACTGCACTTTTTTGGGTGTTCTAGGTTTGTATCATGCCAGGCTGATTTTACTTCCCACAAAAATATCTGGTACCCATTTGTAGAGCCTGGGTGAATCCCAGAGCTGGTGGGTCCAAAAAAAAAAAAAAAAATCCGCCACTTCTGGAAATCGAACACGGACTTTGAAGATTTCAGTGCATGAATTAAAACTAGTTCATTTTTGTGAAAGGTGGTAGGAATTTTTTTTTTTTTATTTGGAACTTTGAATAATTTAATTATTTTGGCCCAGAATTTAAAGACAAAGACACCAGTACTTTACAAAATAAAAATAAACTGAAATTTGCATTTTGATCCGTTTTTCCCGCCACACAGGCAGATAACTCTGTCTTCAGAGGTACTCATATTTTTTCCATTGATGAGTAATTGACAATTCAAGCCAGGCCTCATTTCTGAGACCCAGGGTGGTTGCTGCAGAGAGAAATCACAAATAAAAATCCCAACTGGTGCAGCTGGGGATTTGAACTCACAACCACTCTGTCACAAGGTCTTGACTTGAGATAACCAGTCCCCCAGACAGAGGTATATAACTGATATTTTTTATTTTCAACTGCCAAGGAGTCTTTTATGCACTCAACACAAATGCAGTACCCCCATTTTACCTTTCATATCTAATAGATACTAAAAATTGACCAACTTCAGGTGTCTAGGTGGGGGGGGGGGAATTGATTGCCTCTGGTGTGATTTGAACTATTTACTTTCTTATTTGGAAAGCAAGCACTTAACCACAACATGACAGTCCCACTCTGTTACCCTTCTCCCACAGAGCTTGAAAGTATCCACAACTGTTGCTTTAGAGCAAGCCTATTAGATATTCTATTGCAGTGGACTCCTAAATGACTGAAACAATAGATCTACATGAAGATCACCTTTAAATGCACTTGGTACTCAAGACTCCATGCTGAGACAACAAAATTGAAAGAGTATATGAGAAATCGGTCTTTTCTTCTACCTTGTAGCCCCCTGTGGAGCATAGGTCTTCAACAAACACTTTCCAAGCATTTCTTGCCATTCTTTTAAGATCATTCCCTGTCATCCCCATCATATTCATTTCTGCTTCCATCTGTCTTCTCCAAGAATATTTTGGTCTTCCTCTTTGTCTTTTTCCTTGGGGATTCCAAAAAAGGGCCTGTTGTGTAATACTCTCAGTTATCTTCCACACTGTGTGTTTCCCATCCAGCGCCATCATCTTCGCTAAATATCTGTATCCACAGGTGTTTGACCAGTACATTTCCATAGTTTATTAATAATGATGAGAGATCAGGTGCTTAAGGCAAAATATGGCCGTACACCCCCCCCCCTAAATAACCAACTTAAGTAAGTTATTTTTTATGAAATGATAATATTGTTATCTGTAAATTAAAAATTGCTGTTCAAAACCAACAATAAAACCAACAAAATGTTATGACAAAAGAAAGACAAAATCAAAGGCCAAAAAAGAGAAGGGTAAAGTAATTGTATTGAACTGCATGCCAAAATGTCTATGTTCATAAATATGTGATTATGAAGATGGATCAACTGTGATCAGTTTATATATTTGGAGTCAAGTTATCTGTAACGTTGATGGAACCATTTTTAAAATGTGGTTCTTTATGATCACAACTGCCGTTAATGCTGTTAAGAGCAATAGCAGCCATAAATACATTCCACCTCTGACTAATTATATTTATCTTAACGATTGTTGGCATTGTATTTTATTGGCTGTGTAAGTTCTGATGTTTTCTCATTTAAAAAACATTAAAAGAAAACGTTTTGTAAAGTGTGTTGTGTTGTCCAGATGTGAGAGAGTCTTGGGGGAAAGAGAGAAGGACTGAAACAATGAGGTTCAAAATTTGGCACTCTATAGGTCTGTCTATCTTTATGTCTGTCTGTCTATCTATTGTTCCTTCAAGCCGAAAGGTAAAGTTATGAGACTTGAATCTGCGTCTGAGCATACACTTTTTTTTTAACCCATATGTGCTTGGTCGCCTATCCAGAAGTGTTCGGAGACTCCTGTCTAGTGTCACCTCAAGCATTGTAACTCACGAGTGAGGCGCCATTCCTCACCTTTCCAGAGTATGAATCCTGGTACCCATTTCTGCCAGAGGCTGGTTGACCACAGAGGTATCTTTTTTTTCAACCATGAATACAATTCACACAATTTCCAGCAGGAACCGAACACAGGCTGCTCAAACAGCAGTAGCTAGTGGGGTGGTTTTCCAACTAGACTACTGAGACCCCATTTCAAGTCAAAGACATCACATAAAGCAGATATTCTAGACTTTCCCAGTCTGACGATCTTTGCTTTTAAGTGTCAGGCTTTGCACAGGACCTGCATTGTATCTCACTGCACATCATTTTTCTAGACATGTTTCTCAACCTCTGCAATGGAGCTATCCCCTACTTCTTACCTTATTGTTCTTTTTTAGTGTTTCTCTATGTCAGCCTTTTTTTTCTCTTTTACCCTCAGGTTCCATTTTGAGGGCTCGCTTTGAGATTCTCTTGTTGTCTCTTCTTGTTACATGGCTAACATATGTCCACCTGTAATAGGACACCAGAGTTAAAATTACCTTTGTTTTGCTCACCTGCACACAGTAACTATTTATTTTACTTCTCCCAAAACATGTTTGAATAGTTTTAACTCTATCCACTCCACGGTAACATATATACGTCTGCCTGCTGCAAAGTGGATGTAGAAATAAATATTATTTCTAGAGTGAAGTAACTTTTTATTTCCAGCTGTATACCCACCCTGTAAAACAAGAATACAAGGAATTCATAACAAATGATGAATATCAAAAGCTGAAAATTATTTCACAAACACAGGGCCAACTGCTGATATGTTTACAGCACATTTTTTTAAAAATTAATGTATAGCAAAGTAAATATATTTTTTAAAAAAAGCAAGCAAATATGTTGTTACTGTAAACCATTGTACACTGCTCCTTTGGATGTAACATTTCTAGCTCTTGAATTTCTGGCAGCTTTAACCTTTGTCATTTGTTGTCTTTGTAGTGTTTTCCTTGATGTCACTCCATCTTACTTTCTCTTTATCATCAACATTATTTATGTAAATCCTCCCATCATATTCTCTGGAATATATCAACAAAATCCTGCATAATCGAGTTTTGAAATCTCTGTACAGAAAAGTTGATTTTCACACATGCTCATCATCAACATCATCTGGTTGCGTGTCTTTTGCAAAAAGTTGCATTCTTCACAGTCCATCTGAAAGAATCTGTCTCTAGCCAGATCTCCTGCTTCATCTGTTATCATGCTCTTGCTATTTGGTGTCTGGAAATCATCTTTTTTTGGTCTGTCCCTGTCTCATCATCCTGAAACTATGCCTTCAATTGTTCTTTCTAGTCCACTATGTCTTTTGATGTGGCCACATTCTAAGGATTTTTCTCTAGCACTTGTTTCACATGAACTAATTTTCTTCATCGTTTTTGAGATTGTCCTTGATTCATGACCATATTTTGCTATCACAAAGACACATGCCCTCATCATCATCATCGAGTTCCATCTCCGCAACGAAGGTTGGCCACCATGGAGTGCCATTCTGCTCTGTCTCTTGCTTTGATGGTGCAGGTTATCATAGGCTGATTTGTCCATCTTTTAATGTTACTCGTCCATATTAGTCTTGGTCTGCCTCTGCCTCTTTTACCTTGTATTTTGCCCTTTAGGATTACTTTTAGTAGGCTGTTGTGTCTTTTAACATGGCCCAAAAATCACATTTGTCTTGTTTGAATTGTGCTTAGTAGTTCTCTTTTCATTTTTAGTTGTTTTAAGACTTCATCGTTTGTTTTCTTTTCCTTCCATCCAATTCTACCTATTCTTCTATATATCCACATTTCAAAGGCTTCAATTCTCTGTTCTGTTTTCTTGTCTAATGTCCATGTTTCTGCACCATATAGTTATATTGAAGATGTAACATTTTGCTATTCTTAGTTTTAGCCCTGGTGTTATTTGTTTTGATGTTAGTATGTTCTTCATGACATTAAAATTACTTTTTGCCATTCCTATTCTTTTGTTTATTTCAGTTGTACATTTTCCATCACTGGTTATAGTATGTCCAAGGTAGTTCTGAACTGTCTCCAGGTCTATTCCATCAATTTTGATATCCACTTGTACATGCTCTCAGGTAGTTTTAATTTTACTGCCTTGCTGGTATTGTGCCATAAGTTCTTCATGGCATTTAATTTTTTCTTTCTAATCTTTTGATCTCTTTTGGTCTCCATTGTTAGTTATTACAGATTCCAGTATTCATAATTTGTTAAAATTTCAAGTTCTTCGTTGTTGATGGTTATTTTGTATTGACTTTTTTCTTTGTTGGTGGACATTTATTTTTCTGTTTATTGAGATAGATATTTTGCTCTTCCCTCTATTTGTGCTCACCACAAAGGGGGATATTGTTGTTTGTTAATCAATAATTCTTAAGCATATTACTGGCCTGCTTATTGTGATGACCTCTACCCTTTCTTTTCAGTCTGACCTTCCCTTGGTCATAGACCAACAGTGCTGTTAGTGGCCAGTATGCCTTGTGGCACTGTAAACTATCCACTGCCATGTTCTTGTTGGTCCACTCTCTGTCATCTTCACTCCAATAATCCACTACCTGGTGGCTTCTTCTCATACCTTTATGGATCTATTCTGAGTACATGATGTCCAATTTTAATATTTGACTGTTTAAATTTGAATTATCCCCTCTTGGTTGTATCCTTTGAGCAGTTCGTAGGTTATGACTTTGATCAAAATGTTCTGAGAATTCTCATGATGTAACATATCTGCAGCGATGATATTTGGACATTTTTTTTTCTGCTTAGTATGAATGTAGGAAGACTGACCCCATATTTCTTGTTATCACTCAGTACAGTCTTAAAGAAAGTATCATGGTTCTTTATATGTGTCATTGTTATGTATGTGTGTTTTTCTTTCTTAAGTGTCCTAGTTTTTTTAATGTATGTTACTGTTTCATATATGTGTCTTTCTTATGTGCATGGTTCTATATGTGTATTTTTCTTCAATATGTGTTATGGTTCCTTATGTATGTCATTGTTTCATATGTGTGTTTTTCTTCCATATGTATCATGGTTCCTAATGTATGTCATTCTATATGTGTATTTTTCTTCCATATGTATCATGGTTTCTTATGTATGTCATTCTATATGTGTATTTTTCTTTCATATGTATCATGGTTCCTTATGTATTTTGTTCCAAATGTGTGATTTTCTTCCATATGTGTCTTGGATTCTTATGTATGTCGTTCTATATGTGTATTATTCTTCCATATGTATCATGGTTCCTTATGAATGTCGTTGTTCCATACATATTTTTTTCTTCCCTATGTGTCATGGTTCCTTATGTATTATGTTGTTCCAGATGTGCGTTTTTCTTCCATATGTATCATGGTTCCTTATGTATGTCGCTGTTCCATATGTGTGTTTTTCTTCCATATGTATCATGACTCATTGTCAGTGTCATTATTTCTTCATTTAAATCATGGTTCTTTATGTATGTCATTTTCCTTACATTTTATTATTTGTTACGTGATTATTATTTACGTGTGACAGTTCTTAAAGTGTTCATAAATTTTTGACATATTGTAATGAAATCAATCTCTTCACTTAGCCATCACATTGTAACTGACATTTTTGTAAAATATTGGAAAGTCATCTATTGACATCTTTTATAATGTGATATGTGATTATAAATGTCACTTTTTCAAATCTAATTATTTGAGAGTTTGCTGCAGTTATTATGATTAAGATGTCTTTATTTCTTTGTTTTCTTATGTGAATCTTTATAAACTCACAACATAGCAATGCAGAACATTACAGAATTTGTAATGTAGTATAATATGTCGTGTAACCATTTAACTTGTATTTTCATTTTTATTCAAATGCTATTTTTAATTTGGAAAAATGTTTGCAATATAATGGTTGTGACTTTCAAACTTTCGCTTTTTTTTTTTCATTGCTGAAAGAATAAAATCTTGTGTTTTATAGCTTTTCCACTTAAGTGTTTTTACATTGCATTTTATTTAATTCCTATTTTGAATGAATGAATGAATGGTTTTCCTGTAATATAGAACTTAACCCTCTCAGTTTGTCTTCTCTTTTCACTTCACTTCCTATTCTAACTAGTTATGGTTACTCTAGAAAGTGTAGTTTAGTTATTCTTCATTTTATTGTCTGTTTCTGTGTTCGTGTATTCTGAAAAAGGCCACATGTAGGCAGAAACTTCATGATTTTGTTTTGTTCCTTATTTGTAAAGCTGTCACCTGACTTTGTAAGGGTGTTCTTTACACCCACCACTTGCTCCTTGTATGTTATAGTTGACTTTGTTTGGAATAAAGGTAAAGGTAAAGTACATGACTTGAATCTGTGTCTTAACATGCGAGTTTTCACCCATATGTGCTCTGCTGCCTATCCAGAAGTGTTCGGAGACTTCTGGATAGTGTCGCTTCAAGCATTGAAACTCATGATGCAAGGCGGCATTCCTCACCTTCCCAGAGCACTACCCTGGTACCCATTTCTGCTAGTGGCTGGTATCACGCGGGGGTATTTTTTTTCCAACTACAAGTACAGTTCACACTGCTTCCAGCGGGAATCGAACACGGGTTGTCGAAACATTGGTAGCCCTGTCGGGTGGTTTTCCCAACTAGGCTACCGAGGCCACCGTGGAATAAAGAGATGAACTGCCCTCACTATTAATGGGAGTTGTGGTAGTGAGCTGGTTTGCTGTGGGTTAGAGATCAGTTAAGCTCTTTCAAAAACTCCTAGGTTCACCCAGCCATAAATGGACACCAAAAATTTTTTCCGGATAAATATAATGCTAACATAGTACTGGCCTGACATCCTGTTTCTGTTATGTTAGACTCTGATGGACTTTCTTTTCCTTTCAGTATCAAAACCATTGTTATGCTGATGATACAGTCTTAATTGCTAAGAGTGAAAATGCATTGCATTTTCAAGAAATGTTGGACATTATAGTGAAAGAAAGCAAAAATAAAGGACTCAGCCTTAATAGCAAAAAGACAGAAGTAATGGTAACAACAAAGAAAAAGATATCACCTCAGTGCAAATTAAAGACAAGTGGAACAATATTAGAACAGGTAAATGAATTTAAATATTTGGGAACTTTGTTAACCTCAGACGGAAGATGTACAAAAGAGGTGAGATGCAGAATGGCTCAGGCAAAATCAGCTTTCCAGAAAATGAGGAAGATACTATGCAATCCATTTTTAAAAATAGAAACAAGAAAAAGAGTTCTTAAATGTTATGTAGAGCCAGTCTTAACATATGGATGTGAATCATGGACAATAGGATAACAGACAAGAAAATCACTGGAGTCTGTAGAAATGTGGTTTTACAGAAGAATGTTGAGAATACCATGGACAGCTAAGAAGAGTAATGAAAACGTTCTGAAAGAGGCCAAAGTAAAAAGAGAGCTAATTTCCAATATTAGGAAGAAACAATCATTTTTTGGCCATGTAATGAGAAGAGAACAACTGGAATATATTGTAACAACTGGAAAAATTGATGAACGAAGAGATAGAGGGAAGCAAAGAGAGAAAATATTAGACAGCTTAAGAGAATGCCTTGGCAAAAGGTCAACAACAGAAATGATAAAGAACTGTCAAGATCGAAAGTTGTGGAGAGACATGATCACCTACGCCAGTAGGCCCGGTACTTGATGACGATGATGATCAAAACCGTTATAATGTTCATATGTATATTCATAATTATTAATAATATTTTATATACAGTATATATATATATACTTTCACAGCAGATCTAGGTAACCAGAAATATTGAAGATACATCTGCAGTGACTATCCCTGCATTCTCTTACAAACCTCACCTACACTTATCTTGTGGTCTATACTCTCCATAATATGAGCCTTCACTGCTACAGGTCTTTCAATGTAGGGTAACATTTGGATCTCCCCAATTAATTTGTGGATAATGCACGCGACCTCGTTATCATTTGTCAAGTTGTCTCAAGTTAATCCTTATAGACCTGCATCCTGTGAGTATTAGTAGGCAGTTGCTAACCCGTGTCTGCCAGGAATAAGTTGAGGGCACCCATGGGTAATAATGTAACATTCTTCTCTATTAGAAAGAGCTACCCATGTCTGGAGCATGGATTAATTAACTGGTCGGATAGTCTTGTTCTATCATTTAGTGTAGTATATTCTCTCATATGAAGTTCAAGATCTTGATTACTTATAGTTCGTAACACTTAGACATCTTCTTCTTTCCTTCCTCATTTGTCTTTCAGCGTCGAGGGGAGGTATAATTTGTGGTCTTTTTGCTCTTCTGTTCGCCTCTACTGCTGTTATGTTTCCTAGTGCTTCTAATTTTCCATCGATCCATCTTTTTCGTGGTCAACCCTTGGTTCTGGTATTCTCGCAATGTTTATTGAGGGCTCGTTGTGTTGTGTTTTGATCACTCTGCCTTGTCACGTGGCCAAACCATTTTATCTGTTGTTTCTTTATATATTCTCTGGCGGGGGGTTATTTTTAGCTTTTTTTTCAGTTCTTCATTTCTGATCTCATCTCTCAGACTGTTTCCTGTCATTCGTCTGACACATTTCATCTCAGCAGAGGTTATTTTTCTTATTGTTCTTGCATCTAGGATCCAGGTCTGGCATTGGTTGTAAAGTGCTCATTTTTCCCTCTAGAGTTATTTCCCTGTTGGGCAATAGTGGTGATAGCTGTCCAATGATTTGACGAGCTTTGTCGCATCTTGAGTCTGTCTCTGCTGTCACCTCGACATCAGCTTTTGTAAATAAGTTAAAGTCAGTAAGCAATACTAACAGCATAAAATAGGCAACATTCTTCTATATAACCACATTTCTACAGACTCCATTGATTTTCTTGTTTACTTTACCTTTCCTTTTAAGACAAGTTATCTCCCGAATTGTGTTAGGCTAAAATATTTGCTTTGCAAACTTCACTACAGCTGGTTGTAGTGCGACAGAAGTTGAAAACAAATTTATAATGAGAATTTAGTTAATCCAGAACATTTTCGATCAATGTTGAAGTTGTACATCATGTTCTATAAACTGCTGTAATTTGTTTTTAATGATTTCACTCGGATAAATATCTACTACATGTTTCTTCCTAAACGTGGGCAGACAAAGCGGTTACCACATCATCATCATCTGGGGGCCATACCGGTTGACGTAGATGATCATGTCCCTCCACAATCTTCTATCCACAGTGCATCATATGAGTTCTGTTGTTGACTGTTTTCCATGCCATGACACCAAGCTATCCAGTATTTTCTCTTTTTGTCATCTGTGATCTCTCTTTTCTTTTATTTTGCCAGTTTTAACCAAGTATTCCAACTTTCCTCTTCTCAAGATGTGCCCGAAAAATGTTGATTGCTTCTTTCTGATGTTTTTTAAGAGTTCCCTTTTTGTGTTGGCCTCTTTGAGAACTTCCTCATTGGTCTTTTTAGCTGTCCAGGGAACTTTCAACATTCTTCTGAGAAATCCCATCTTTGTGGCCTCTAATCGTCTTTTTATTTGTTTGTCTACTGTCCATGATTCGCTTCCATAGGTCAGAATTGGTTCTATGTAGCACTGATGAACTCTCTTTCTCATTTTTATTGACATAGATTTGTTGCATAAGATATTTTTCATTTTCTGAAATGCTATTTTGGCCTGAGCTATTCTGCTTTTTATTTCTGTGGTGCATCTCCCATCTGGCTTTATTATTGTGCCCAAGTATTTGAAACGTTGTACTTGTTTCAGATTTGTCTCGTTTATTTTTATGCTGCATGATGGTGGTGATTGTTTCTTCGACATAACCATTACTTCTGTTTTCTTACTATTCAGGCTGAGACCTTTCTTGTTGCTTTCTTTTACTATTATGTCTATCATTTCTTGTAGTTCATTCTCTGTCTCTGCTATTAAGACTGTGTCATCCGCATATCGCAAATTATTTATGTTGTGACCGTTGACTTCAATTCCTTTTTTGTTTACTATTGATCTCATAATATATTCGCTGTAAAGTGAAAACAAATCCGGTGACAGAACACAGCCTTGTCTGACTCCTTGCTTTATATATTGGAATTGTCCTGTTTGGTTGTTAATTCGTATAGCTGCTGTTTGTTGCCAGTACATGTTTTTTATGATTCGCAGATCCTTGCTATCAATGTTTAATTTCTCCAGCATATTGATTTTTTCCACATGCTTTACTTTGTCAAATGCTTTTGTGTAGTCTATAAAGCACATATATAGATATTTCTTTGCCTCTATAGATCTTTCTATCAATGTCCTTAAGATGTATATTGCATTATTGGTGCCCTTTCCTTCCACAAATCCACATTGTTTCTCACTTATTTCTGGTTTTATTTTGTTTCTTACATGTCTCATGATTATTCTTAGTAATATTTTAGTCATATGGCTCATGAGACTAATAGTGCGATGGTCTTCTCAATCAGTGGCTCCTGAATTCTTCGGTATGGCTACAAAGATAGATTTTTGGGGTTACCACAGGGAGACAAATTTAGACATTGTATGTCACATTGTATTGTGCTCTGCGGATATACACGGGACTAGGCGGCTGGGTATATGGAAGTTCAAAGAAATTAGTTTAAATACAAAAATAAACATTTTCAACTCAAATGTTAAGTCAGTCCTTTTATATGGCTGTGAAACATGGAGAACAACAACATTGACAATCATGAAGATACATACTTTCATTAATGGATGCTTAGTAAAGTAAAGTAAAGTACCCCCCGTCACGCCAAGTGGCGTATAGGGAAATATGGTGTTAGTGACCCTATATTTTACAGACCTTCAGCACATGATTTTTTGGGGTAATGTGGTCGGTATTACGCCCATGCTGCTTTACTTTCCCAGAAAAAATCCGGTACCCATTTAAGGCTGGGTGAACCCGGAGCCGTCGGTTGGGATCGAACCCTACCCCTTGTCCGTAGTAGTCCAGTTCACTAACCACTGAGCTATCGCGGCTCCCACTAATTTTTAGGGAATTAGTAAAACCCAGGTGTCCTCGCCAGGGAACGAACCCCGGCTGTTGCCGTGGTAAGCCAACCGCCTATCAATTGTGCTAACCGGACACCCAATGGATGCTTACACAGAATAAAAGAATGGAAATGGCAGGACAAAATCACTAACATAGAATTATGAAAATGTACCAGTCAAATACCTATGGATAAAGAGATACAGCGACGACATGGTGTTGGATAGGATGCACACTGCGGAAGCCAGCTGAGAGTATTACACAACAGGCTCTTTTTTGGAATACCCAGGAAAAAGACAAAGAGGAAGACCAAGAAATTCTTGGAGAAGACAGATAGAAGCAGAGATGAAGATGTTGGGGAAGACTTGGAATGATCTTAAAAGAATGGTAAGAAACAGAACGTCTTGGAAAGTGTTTGTTGAAGACCTATGCTCCAATGGGAACTGAAAGGTAGAATAAAAAGAATAAGTTAAATGCCACAGAAGTGAAATTTGTCAGATAAATCATGGGAGCCAGCTTGACAGACAAAATCAGAACTAGGTTTGGGAACACCTCCAAAGAAGAATATATAATTAAGCAATCAATTCAATAGGCCATGAATCAAGACAGAAACAACCAAACACAATCCATACAGTTATTAACAAATGCTATAAAACAAAAAAACCATGAGGATACCATTCAAATATGTTGGATAGACAGAATACTAAAAAGAAATGTGAAAGCAGAAGAGGAAATCAAAGAGCAAAACTCTGTAGTAAACTATTTCTTACCTAGATGTGAAAAGTAAATCAGGAAGAAAAGAAGAGGCAGAAGAAACATACTACTTGTTATAAATGAAGCAAACTACAGACCCCCAAGAACACTCTTTACCACCAAAACTGTAAAATACAGGTGGAGAGAAACAGAACAGAACAGAGCTGAGGCACAGAGTTGCAGGGTAGTAGTTCTTTCCTCTCTCATTTGATTTAACCAATGAGGAAAAATATAGTTTGTGGCCACAACATTTTTGTGTTGATTATTACTGCAAAGTTATCATTATTAATACCAAGTACCATGCTTGCTGGGTAGCCACGATAGCTCAGTGGTTAGTGAACTGGACTACAAAGGACAAGAGGTAGGTTTGATCCCAACCGACGGCTTCTGAGTTCACCCAGCCTTAAGTGGGTACCAGATATTTTTCTGGTGAAGTAAAGCGGCACGGGCGCAGTACCGACCAAATTACCCCAAAAATCATGTGTTGAAGGTCTGTAAAATGTATGGTCACTAACACCATATTCCCTATACACCACTTGGCATGACAGGAGCTCTTTAATTTTTTTTTTTAACCATGCTTGCTGGGGTAGGTGATCATGTATCTCCATAATTTTTTATATCTGTATCTTTTTTTCATTTTGACTAACAAATAGAGAATTTCTGAAATAGTCTTGCATCTTTTCTCTATTTCAGCTCTAATGGCTACCTACTACAATTTTTTTCAGTTGTCTTAGCTGTCAAAAAATCACAGCTGTCACAATATATCACAGCTTCAAGAAAATATCCCAGCTGTCACAAAATATCCTAACTGTCACAAAATATCCCAACTGTCACAAAATATCCTAACTGTCATAAAATATCCCAGCTGTCATAAAATATCCCAGCTGTCATAAAATATCCCAGCTGTCACAAAATATCCCAGCTGTCACAAAATATCCCAGCTATCACAAAATATCTCAGTTATCACGAAATATCCAAGCTGTAACAAAATATCTCAGTTGTCAGAAAATATCCCAGCTGCAACAGAGTATCCCAGTCATAACAAAATATTCCAGCTGTTACAAAATATTTCTATTGTCACAAAATGGCACAGCAATAACAAAATGACCCAACAGTAACAAAATATCCCAGCTGTCACAAAATATCCCAACTGTCAAAAAATATACAAGTTGTCATAAAATATACCAGGTGTACCAAAATATCCCAGCTGTAATAAAATATATTCCAGCAGTCAAAATATATCTCATTTCACACAAAATATCCCAGCTGTAACAAAATATCTCATTTGTCACATAATATGCCAGCTATCACAAAATATTCCACCTGTCACAAAATATCTCAGTTATCACAAAATATCCCAGTTATCACAAAATATCCCAGTTATCACAAAATATCCCAGCAATAACAAAATATCCCAGCAATAACAAAATATCCCAGCAATAACAAAATATCCCAGCTGTCACAAAAAATCATAGTTCTCACAAAATATGCCAGCTGTTACAAAATATCAAAGTTGTCATAAAATATCCCAGTTGTCATAAAATATCCCAGTTGTCATAAAATATCCAAGCTGTCCCAAAATATCTCAGTTGTCAGAAAATATTCCAGCTGCAACAGAGTATCCCAGTCATAACAAAATATTCCATCTTTTTCAAAATATTTCAGTTGTCACAAAATGTCATAGCAGTAACAAAATGACCCAGCAGTAACAAAATATCCCAGCTATTACAAAATCTTTCAAAAATAACAATATATCCCAGCTGTCACAAAATATACAATTTATCATAAAAATTACCAGCTGTAGCACAATCATCATCATCACGTACCAGGCCTACTAGTGTAGGCGATCATGTCTCTCCACAACTTCCAATCTCCACAGTTCTTTATCATTTCTGTTGTTCACCTTTCGCCAAGCTTCTCTTAAGCTGTCTGGTATTTTCTCTCTTTGCTTCCCTCTTATCTCTTCGTCCCTCAATTTTTCCAGTTGTTACAATATATTTCAGTTGTTCTCTTCTCATTACATGGCCAATAAATGATGATTGTTTCTTCCTAATATTGGAAATTACCTCTCTTTTAGCTTTGGCACAACAACCAAGATAAATTTGCAGTCACAATATCAAACAAATACCAAGTCGTCCAAGAACTAGAAAATACAATAAATATAGAAGATCATTGGAAACAGGTAAAAGATATATGGAAAGAGACATGCAAAGAAACACTAGGGAAAAGAGAACACCAGAATAAGGCATGGATGACAGCAGAGACCCTGGACAAAATTAAAGAAAGAAAGAACAAGAAAGCAGACATAAATAAAAGCAAAATGAGAAGTAATAATGCCAAGACACGGGAAGCTTACACAGAGGTGAACAAAGAAGTGAGAAGATGCATTAAAAGGAATAAGAGGAAATATATAGATGAACTAGCTAAAGAGGCATCAGAAGCAGCAAATAAAGGGAATATGAAAGAACTGTACAACAGCACAAAGAAATTAAGTGGAAAATACAAACAGATCAATGCCTTTATTAAAGATAAGAAAGGAAATCTACTTAGTAATATAAGGGAACAAATGGAGAGATGGAAAGAGCATTTTGAAGAACTTTTGAATAGACCTGGCTCAAATAATCCTCCAGATATACTACCAGCAGAAGAAGAGTTACACGTTAACTGTGGAAAACCAAGCATAGAAGAAATAATGAAAGCCATCAAACTATTAAAAAATGGTAAAGCCACAGGACCAGATGAAATTCCTTTGGAAGCCAACAAAGCAGATATTAACACCTCTACCAAGATGCTACATAATCTATCAGATAAAATTTGGGAGAGGGAAGAAAAACCTAAAGACTGGAAAGAAGGTTATATGATCAAACTACCAAAGAAAGGAAGTTTACAGCAGTGCACAAATTATAGGGGAATTATGCTACTATCAGTGCCTGGAAAAATGTTAAGCAGAATCATTCTGGAGAGACTAAAAGAGGCCATAGAGAAACATTTGAGAGATGAATAAGCAGGTTTTAGGAAGAACAGATCATGTGCTGATCAAAAAACTACTTTGCGTATAATAGTTGAACAAAGTTTAGAACTAAAATCCCCACTTTATATTGGATTCATAGATTACGAAAAGGCATTTGATAGTTTAGACAGAAGAATGCTTTGGAAGTTGCTGAGTCATTACGGAATCCCCATAAATTTTATTAACCTGATAAAAACAATGTATGAAGGAACAAAATGTAGTGTGGTGCATGAAGGACAGATTACAGAAGCATTTGAAATAAGAACAGGAGTAAGGCAGGGATGCCTTCTGTCTCCATTTCTCTTTCTACAAGCCATAGATTGGATTATGAAAATAACTAAAAACAACAGAAATGGGATCCAGTGGTCACTGACCAAACAAATTTTGATTTAGACTTTGCTGATGACATAGCTCGCTTATCACACAACCATCAACAGATGCAGGATAAAATGAGCATACTTGATGAGAGATCACAACAGCTAGGACTGAAGATTAATAGAGATAAGACCAACATTATGAGAATTAATACAGTTGGCAATAACCAAATAAAACTAGGAGAATTACCTCTATTAGATGTACAATCTTACATATACCTGGGCAGTAATATAGATAAAGAGGGAGGAACAGAAAATGATACCAATATAAGGATATCAAAAGCAAGAGGAGCTTTCATTGCACTGGGAAACATATGAAAATCCAAAGAAATTAGGTTAAATACAAAAATAAAAATTTTCAACTCAAATGTTAAGGCGGTCCTATTATATGGCTGTGAAACATGGAGAACAACAAAATTGACAATCACGAAGATACAGACTTTCATTAATGGATGCTTATGCAGGATAAAAGGATGGAAATGGCAGGACACTAACATAGAATTATGGAAATGTACCAGTCAAACACCAGTGGATAAAGAGATACAGCAAAGACGATGGCGCTGGATAGGACACATACTACGGAAGCCAACTGAGAGTATTACATAACAGGCCCTTTTTTGGAATCCCCAGGGGAAAAGACAAAGAGGAAGACCAAGGAATTCTTGGAGAAGACAGATAGAAGCAGAGATGAAGATGATGGGGAAGACATGGAACGATCTTAAAAGAATGGCAAAAAACAGAACGACTTGGAAAGTGTTTGTTGAAGACCTATGCTCCACAGGGAGCTAAAAAGGTAGAAGAAGAAGACAATATCCAAGCTGTAATATAAAATATTCCAGCAGTCAAAATATATATCAGCTCACACAAAATATCCCAACTGTAACAAAATATGCCAGCAGTCACAAAATATAGAATTTGTCACAAAATATCCCAGTTATCACAAAGTCTTCCAGCTGTCACAAAATATCTTAGTTATCACAAAATATCCCAGATGTCACATAAATATCCCAGATGTCACATAAATATTCCAGCAGTAACAAAAGTCTCTGCAATATGTTGCCATTTTGGCACGCAAGGTTTCTGTTTTTGAGATTGTGGTTCTGCCCTATGTGTCGTCTTCGGCTCGAAAGGACAATAGATAGATAGATAGTAACAAAAGATCCCAGCTGTCATAAAATATACAATTTGTCATAAAATATACCAGCTGTAGCACATTATCCCAGCTGTTATAAAAAATGTTCCAGCAGTCAAAAAATATATCAGTTCACACAGCTGAAATGAAGAGTACCTATAAGCAATCATCACTATTCCTTTGTCTGTTGTTACATCACATGACTTCATCTCAAGTTTATGTAGATTTGGACAGTGCATAGATGGCATACAGTCCATCGTCTGTTTTGTCACATTTTCTTATGTCCAACGAGCAAAGTCTTGAGCAGTTTTGTGGCAGAAAATCTAAGCCAATGTCTGAGATAGCCTCACAGCCCCGAGCGTTGAAGCAGCATAGCTTGTTGTAGCTCTTAGTAATGTGAATGATCCCTTGGTCTGACACCTTGGTAAACATGAAAAAATTTGTAAAAAGTTTATAACAGGCCTTTGTGGGCAATTATATATGTAAATGTTTGTAAATAGTCCATATAAATATCTGTCAACAATTATAATATTTTTGTTTAAATGTTTAAACATTGTACATAAACATAACACTAGTAAACATGTACCAATTAAACATCATTTCTTTTAATATATGGAGGAATAATGATATTAGTGGTCATATATTTTATGACCAACAGGACTTTTATAAAAGTTGACTAGAATCAAGCAATGCTGCACTACCTTTTCACATAAAATGGTAGATATGTAAATACATTTTTGAAGCAGGCCATATATAAATATGTAAATATTTTAACAGTGACACAAATTCTATCACTAAGCTTGTTTAAACTAATCAATGAGAAAATCTTTAAAAACATCACAAAGACGCCAGGTACAAACAATAACGGAATGATAGTCAGTAACCTAAGATATGCTGATGATATTGTATTACTAGCAGAAAATCCTGAAGATCTACATCAATTACTAAATGAAATAAACATGATAAGCAAAAAATATGGATTAGCATCAAAAAGACTAAAATTATGATAATAAACAAAGAAGGTACTCAAAACCTACAAGTGGATATCAAACTTCAAGAAATACACCTGAAGATTGTTCAAAGCTACAACTACTTTGAACATACTATAACCAGTGATGGAAAATGTAAAACTGGAGGAAAAAAAATAGAAAATGTCAAAAAGTAATTTTAATGTCATAAGAAATATACTAACATCAAAACAAATAAAGCAGGGCTAAAACAAAGAATAGCAAAATGTTATATCTTCTCAACATTCATGTATGGTGCTGAAAGATGGACATTAGACAAGAAAACAGAACAGAAAATTTAAGCTTTTAATAATTTGCGGTCTTTGCTCTTCTCTTCGCCTCGGCTGCTGTTATGTTTCCTAGTGCTTCCAATATTCCATCCATCCATTTTTTTTGTGGTCGACCATTGGGTCTGGTATTCTCACATTTGTTGAAGACTTGTTGTGTTGCGTTTAAATTTTTCTGCTTTGTCATGCAGCTAAAAAATTTTATCTGTTGTTTATTTATTCTATGGCGGGAGCTATTCCTAGCTTTCTCCTCAGTTTTTCATTTCTTAATACTGTTTCCTGTCATCCATCTGACACATTTCATCTCAGTAGAGGTTATTTTTCTTATTGTTCTTTTATCTAGGGTCCAGGTCTCGCATGGGTAGCACAACATTGGGATGAAGATTGTATTGTATAGTGCTTATAGACAAGACCTCTAGCCTTATTTCCTTGTTGGATAATAGTGGTGATAACTGTCCAATGATTTGGATTGACAAACAAACGATGAATTCTTAAAACAACTAAAAATTAAAAGAGAACTACTAAACACAATTCAAACAAGACAAATGAGATTTTTGAGGTATGTTAAAAGACACTATGGTACTAAAAGTAATCTTGGAAGGGAAAATGCAAGGTGAAAGAGGGAGAGGTAGACCAAGATAAATATGGACAAGTAACATCAAAAGATGGTCACATCAGCCTATGATAATCTTCATCATCAAAGCATGAGACAGCAGAAAGATGCTCCACGGTAGCCAACTTTGGATGTGGAGACAGCCCTTAATGAATGACATAAATGAAAATGTCAAATAAAAGTTATACTTAGCTCTCTGAAGAAACAATTTTAAACTGATAAGCTGTAAAAGTCTATCAGCACTGAAAAATTTTTATAAAATGTATTGTTTCCAATGTAAAGCAAGATTTTATTTATTTATTTATTTTTTTTTTTTGCTCTTCCAAAAAAAAGTTTCCACAGTCTGGTGTTACTTGTTTCCTTGTATTAGTTACCAAAATGGTGGATGCACTGGACATATGTCAGAAGCTATAAGCTGTGATTGAAATTCTCACAGTGGAAAGTTTTGAGCCTAAAGCAATTCACAATTCTGTGGAATTTGCTTAAAGAGGAAGTTTTCAATCTCAAGTTATAGCAGTCTTGACACAGAGAGGTTGTTAGTTCAAATCTCTGACTGTACAAGTTGGGATTTTTATTTGTGATTTCTCTCTGTAGCAACCACCCCTAGTCTCAACAGTGAGGCCTGGCTTGAAATGTCAATTACACATCAACAGAAAAAACATGAGTACCTCTGAAGATGGAGTTATCTGCCTGGGTGGCAAGGGGCCCCTGTGCACATGGCTGCCAGGGTAAAATGAATTAACATGCAAAATTCAGTTCCTAGGCTATAGGGACTTCGCCTCAGGTGAAAGCTGTGAATGCAGAAAAAAAATATGTCTATACTGTACTTTTTTGGTTAACTCTTTCCGTACGGTAGCTTTTTATTGATGCAACAGAAGAGATTTCAGAGACAAGATTGTTTATGGTTTTAAGAATCAATCTATATATATATATATTTATCTAACATATAAAATATTATATATGAATGTTTAGATAATTGAAAAAAGATATAAGATTTCAACAATATCCAGATGATATAAGACATGTAAAAAGAATATAGTATGATGGTGTTTCCACTAATCAAATTGAGCATGGCACACTATACGGCAAAACATACGTTGCCAGAATCGCACAGTGCGGTCAAACGAACGGAAAGAGTTAATGTAATATATCATTTTAAAGAAAAAAATTAGAGTACAAATGTTTGCGGTGATAAAAATAGCATGATACACATTACATGTAGACCAATATTTTCTACTACAAATATTTGGCTGTTAAACTTGTAAATGCAGGTTTGTTGGTGAGCTGGTGTACATGATGGTACTTACTTACATCAATTTCAGGATAAGTGGTTTCTTCAAGGCGGTGTCTTTTCAATAATTGCTATACTACCTTGGGTTTATACTTATTTTCATAGTTGAGTAAGGTAGAATTTTAGCGAAGATTGAGAAGCTCGACCAGAATAAGGACATAAGACAAAGTACACCGAAAACCCTGGGTGCCAACTGATGGCACTGCAGGGCATTAGAAGTAAGACAGTCATAGAGAAATATATGAGTACTAACATACTTTTCCCAAAGCACCACAACTTTTAAAAATAAAGAGACATTAGAATGTAAAATCCTCCATTACCTTTTTACATTTTGCCTCAATGAGGTAATGTAGAGCCTTACATAATTTGGCCACTCTTGCATGCCTAGATCATCTACACTTTTGCAATCACTCAGTCTCAGTTCTTGTAAGCTTGTTGAAGGAAGAATTTTTAAATTGTTTAATCACATGACATAAAGAGAATAATTAAAATTGGAAAGAAAATCAGTTTTAAACAGTTAAACTGAATATTTGAATATTTACTGAATATTTATTTATTGTATAGAATATTATTTATTAACTGAATATTTATTTGTTTATACTCCATGTGGATGCAAATCTATAACAGGTGAAATATACGAGATGGCCGATTAAAATCAATATTCATAGCTTTACCAAAGAAATGGGGAGCCGCAATAGCTCAGTGGTTAGTGAACTGGACTACAAAGGACAAGAGGTAGGGTTCAATCCCTACAACATCAAAACAAGAGACAGAGCAGAAAGGTGCTCCATGGTAGCCAACTTTGGATGCGGAGACAGCACTTAATAAATGACATAAATGAAAATGTCAAATAAAATTTATACTTAGCTCTCTATAGAAACAATTTTAAACTGATAATCTGTGAAAGTCTGTATCTGCACTGCACAATTTTTATAAAATGTATTGTTTCCAATGTAAAGCAAGATTTTTTTTTTTTTTTTTTTTGCTCGTCCAAAAAAAAGTTTCCAAAGTCTGGTGTCAATTGCTTCTTTGTATTAGTTACCAAAATGGTGGATGCACTAAAAACATAGAAGAGATTTCAGAGACAAGATTGTTCATGGTTTTAAGAATCAATCTATATATTTATATTTATCTAACATATAAAATATTATGTATGGATGTTTAGATAATTGAACAAGATATAAGATTTCAACAATATCCAGATGATATAAGACATGTAAAAAGAATATGTTTTGATGGCATTCACACTAATCAAATTGAGCATGGCGCACTATACGGCAAAACGTACGTTACCAGAATCGCATTGGCGCACAGTGCGGCGAAACGTATGGAGAGAGTTAATGTAATAAATCATTTTAAAGAAAAAAAATCTGAGTACAAATGTTTGCGCTGATAAAAATCGCATGATCCACATTACACGTAGACCAATATTTTCTATTACAAATATTTGGCTGTTAAACTTGTGAATGCAGGTGGTTGGTGAGCTTGTACAAGATGGTACTTACTCAAATCAATTTCATGACTAGTGGTTTCTCCAAGGCGGTGTCTTTTCAATAATGGCTATACTACCTTGGGTTTATACTTTTTTTCAAAGTTGAGTAAGGTAGAATTTTAGCGAAGATTGAGAAGCTCGGCCAGAATAAAGACATATGACAAAGTACACCGAAAACCCTGTGTGCCATCTGAATGCACTCCAGGGCATTAGAATTAAGACAGTCATGAAAATATATTAGTATTAACATACTTTTCCCAAACCCGCACAACTTTTAAAAATAAAGATACATTAGAATGTAAAATCCTCCATTACTTTTTCACAATTGCCACAATGAGGTAATGTAGAGCCTTACGTAATTTGGCCACTCTTGCATGCCTAGATCATCTACACTTTTGCAATCACTCAGTCTCAGTTCTTGTAAGCTTGTTGAAGGAAGAATTTTTAAATTGTTTAATCACATGACATAAAGAGAATAATTAAAATTGGAAAGAAAATCAGTTTTAAACAGTTAAACTGAATATTTGAATATTTACTGAAGATTTCTTTTATTGTATAGAATATTATTTATTAACTGAATATTTATTTGTTTATGCTCCATGTGAATGCAAATCTATAACAGGTGAAATATATGACATGGCCTAATAAAATCAATATTCATAGCCTTACAAAAGAAATGGGGAGCCGCGATAGCTCAATCGTTAGTAAATTGGACTACAAAGGACAAGAGGTAAGGTTCGATCCCAACCGACGGCTTCTGATTCACCCAACCTTTAATGTGTACCTGATTTTTTTCTGGGATAGGAAAGTGGCGCTGGCATAATATTGACCACATTACCCCAAAAATCATATGCCGAGAGACATCAAAGATTAGTAACTTAAGGCAACTATTATTATGTGTAATATTAGAATGACATTATAATTGTATTTATATATAATTTTTACCTATGGCAAACTTAATTGTTATTTAATTAGAAACATGACAATAAGACAATGAATAATAATGAATGAAAATTATCCATTTTCAATATAAAGATTGATGTACCTTGAACTGTGGAAATATTTTCAGAACTCATTTTAATCATTACTTGAGACTATTTTAAGTTATTTTGTTAGAGAATCTGAAATGTGATAGTGCCCAGTGTTCCTGAAAATATAATTTGATTGACCACCTGCATTTCATTTTGTGGGGATGAGATGAAAATAAAATATCTCGTTTACTTAGGAAGCCATCTTGAAAATATTTGTGGAGTTCTTTTTTAATTTTATGAATACTGTATAATTATAAACTGCTACAATGTAAAAACAAATTAATTTCCTATAATTTGCATAAACATTTAAAAGCACAATTATTTACTGCATAATTTCAATGTATGTGCATTGCTAAACATGTACAATGATTAATATTTTACAGAATATTATGAACTGTCTAAAAGGTTAAAGCAATTACCTCTATGAATAATAACTTAAAGAAAAAAATTAATTTGCACTGACTTCATATAATAGCCAAATAAAATAATACTTTTAAAAACTATCTAAAAGATATATATATATATATATATATATATATATATATATATATATATATGTTTCATAGATTATACCAAAGCATTTGATAAAGTAAAGCACAAGAAATAATAAAAATTTTAGACGGCATAAACGTTAAAAGCAAAGATCAAAGAATAATTAGAATATACTGGCAACAATCAGCTGGTAATCTCACAAGACAACAACAATTACAGATATGTTCAATTTATGAAGCAAAAGTGCCTTACACTTTTAATTTTGGATGGCAATCACGGTCTAATATAACCAGAAAGACTTGGTCTGAGGCTAAATGGATCGTGCCTGGCCAAGAAGTGGGCAAAACCTGCAAGACAGCAACAGCAACATTACACAAAGTTTGCTGGGAAATACTATCAGAGACAGACAGACAGATATACACACATACATATTACTAATATTTGTAATAAATTAATGTGTAAAATAACACAATTAATAGAATCACTAATCGGACACTCTTTAGAGTGAAATATAGCATAAAGTTGTGAGAAATCATGGTAGCTTTTACATCTCATTAACCAATTTTGAATTCCCTTATATGATTTCTAGAAATTAAAAGAGCATTAATGATGAGTGAAATCATTACAGAAGAGAAATTTTTTAAAGTACTATGCCGCTCTTCAACAAAGCTGGTGTTTATATTTTTTTGTAATTTCGGGATATTTTTTTTTTAAGAAATACCTACTGAACAATTTCCATAAATTATCTGTAGACCTCTTTTTTCTCTTCACATTAGCATAATTATATATTTTAACTATAACTTAATAAGAATGTCTATGAGATATAGCTTCTAGTCCATTTTTATCTAGAACTGTATTAATTGTGACTGCAAAAATAACGTATGTGTGAGAGAGCTATTAATATTACTTATTTCATTGAATTTATTTAATTTAAACATAATAGGTAGCTTAAGGTAATTCTTATTACTATTTGTAATATTGGAATGACATTATAATCTTATTTATATATATATATATATATATATATATATATATATATATATATATATATATATATATATATATATAATTTTAACCTGTGGCAAACTTAGTTCTTTTTGCAGTTAGAATCATGACAAATCATCAAGTACCAGGCCTGCTGGCATAGGTGATCATGTCTCTCCACAACTTTTGATCCAGACAGCTATCATTTCTGTTGTTGACCTTCAGCCAAGCCATTCTCTTAAGTTGTCTGGTATCTTTTCTCTTTGATTCCCTCTATCTCTTCGTCCTTCATGACAAATAGACAATGAATAATAATGAATGAATATTAATTCATGTTCAATATAAAGATTGAAGTAGCTTAAACTGTAGCAATATTTATAAAAATCATCTAATCACTATTTGAAGATATTGTAAGTTATTCTGTTAGAGAACCTGAAATAATATGGTATCCATGTTCATGAAAATATTATTTGACTTTGACTATTCACTCTGCATTTTGTGAGAATAAGATGAAAATAAAATATATTGTTTACAAAGGATCTACTTGCATTTTGTGGGGATAAGACGAAAATGAAATACCTTGTTTACTTATGTCGTACCATCTTGAATTCAATCGAGGAATTTTAATTGAATTGTATGCATACTGGATAATTAAAAAATCCTACCATTTATAAACAAATTAATTTCATATAATTTGCTTAAAACATATAAGCACATTTATTTATCGCATTAATTTTAGTCTATATGCATTACTATTATTAGTACGCCATTTTGAGAATTATTGTTGAGTACTTATTGAATTGTATGCATAGTTGATAATTTTAAATTGCTACCATTTAAAAACTAATTTCATATAATTTGCACAAAACTTAGAAACACATTTATTTATCGTACTAATTTAAATATATATGCATTGCTGAACATGTCAAATGATTAATGCTTTATAGAATATTATTAACTGTCTAAAATTTAAAAGGAATTACCCCCTAGGAACAATAACTTGTACTTTACACTTTTGCAGTGGCTTCCCTTAATAAGCAAGGAAAATAATACTTTAAAAATTTATATAAAAGTAATATGTTTTAGTTGCATCATAAATTAAAAGCACATACACTTTGATTGATAAGATTTAATTTTAGTGCATTGTAAGACGCATTGCCTAATATGTTTTTGTATATTTAAACATAAACATTTTTAAGCAAATATGTTTTTTCAAATGATATGCAAAATTATGATACTTTAAAAAAATACAATAGCAAAAGATTTATATAATTAACTATTTTTATGTAGTTTTCAGTGGTCCGGGTTTATGAAATTCTAGTGAATATTTATAAACCAACTGCCCAATTTTCTCTTTGGCTAAGACGCAAGGCTTATAAACCTTGTCCTAGGTGCAAAGCCGTGTTGCCTGCTCTAGCAACACAGACTGTGTCACGTCGGCTACGTGACACAGTAGTCTTTGGGTACTGCTTTGCTACCTCCCATTATGTCAAAGTTTGAACAGAAAATTGGGGGGGTGGAAGATGCGTGGTCGGACTAGGGTAACACCCGATGTTCTTAGTGCCGAGATTGCAATCGGCACGTCTGTGTGCTGTTGAATCTGGGCTAGTTTCCACTAGCTGGGCAGCTCCTAGCCTAGGGCATCAGTCCTGGTGAGGTGGGGATCCTGGGGACAGCAGCCCTTCCATTTACACAAATGACATGAATGGTTATTCCCTTAACTTCTGTTCCCTACATTTCATGTGGAGTGTGAAAATACACGAGAATGTACCCCTGTATGACGTAGGCACAGGTAAACTACTCCTCGCCAGCGTTGGTAAATCATCAGACCTGTTTGATAACATATGCTCTTATTAGAATTAATGGTGCCTTGTTCTTTATAATCTATTTCTGAATCATTATGTAAAGTAAGTCTGAGTAGTCAGACGCACACATGCGAGAGTATCCAGTAGAGAAGTGAATTCTGTGATATGGTGTGTGACTGGACGAGCGAGATGTGTGATCGCTGGCCGCTGTGAATAATTGTGACATCTGCTCTTATTAGAATTATTGGTGTCCTGTTCTTTATAATCAATTTCTGAAGTATTACTTTTATATTTGAAATGTTTGTTTATATTTATTATTTAAATGCAGAGCCAGTCTAAACATAGTTAAACTATCTAACAGTCTAAACTATAATTAAATAAGTTAAGTAATTCACACCTGATCCTTGGAAAATTAAAGTACACACGCAATGTTTATATTTCTTGAGCAAGAAGCAGGTTACTCTCACGCGGTCACGTGATTACACGGCTATCTCCCCAGACACGTTTTAAGTTCGGCGATCTCACAATGTTCCCTAGTTGACCTGGATTTGTCGTACGCTAATTGACGATTTCAATCTTAATCAGTCTTAAACGTGCACTGTTGTCTTGCAATATTTGAGAGTCTAGTGACATGACGGGCTGAAATTACTTGAATTCTTTAGTTGTGAACTTGTTTGCATATATATATATATATATATATATATATATATATATATATATATATATGCATATATATATATATAACTTGCTAATTCCTTGCACTGAACCTGTCATTTCTTGCTACTTAATTTACTTCGTAAGTTAGATCTAATATCAACATTTATACTGTTAATATAATACGTATTTTCTTGTTATACTTTGTAACTTTGTTTATCTATTCTTGACAACTGTATTGTTTTTTTTTTCAAAAAAAGAAATGCTTCATCATATAGCTTGATTTATTTCACATCCAAAATGTCTAAAGGAGTATTTTACTGATTCATTATACTTGGAAAAATAATAATAGTTCATTAGTTCATTAACAACTTCTTAATGTTCACCCAGTACTTTTATGGATTAATCTATCACACCTTTTTTTCACAGCAACAAAGTGAAGTATGTGCTAGAGTGATTCAATATCTATGATTGAGCACAATAACCTCACCAGATCTCAACAACTGTTATCACGTGCCTTAATGGAATTTAGTAGTTCTATACAGCGTCACATGGAACATCGCAACAGTTGTAGTTACAATGACAGACAACTGCACTTAAGTTTCAAAACAGTTTATTACATTAGTCTCCCGATCTTGACACAGTGGTCATATTCAATGTCACATCAATGTCATAGGCAAATGAATGTTCCCTGCACATTCACAACCGTGCTTATCTTAATTCTTCAATATCACATCCATGTCTTACGTAAACGAATGTTCCCTGCACATTCACAACTGTGCTGATCTTAATTCTTCAATATCACATCCATGTCTTAGGTAAATGAATGTTCCCTGCAAATTCACAACTGTGCTGATCTTAATTCTTCAATATCACATCCGTGTCTTAGGTAAATGAATGTTCTCTGCACATTCACAACTGTGCTGATCTTAATTCTTCAATATCTCATCAATGTCTTAGGTAAATGAATTTCCCGCACATTCACAACTGTGCTGATCTTAATTCTTCAATATTACATCAATGTCTTAGGTAAATGAATGTTCCCTGCACATTCACAACTGTGCTGATCTTAATTTTCAATATCACAATGTTTTATGTAAATGAATTCTCCCGCACATTCACAACTGTGCTGATCTTAATTATTCAATATCACATCAATGTCTTAGGTAAATGAATTCTCCCACACATTCACAACTGTGCTTATCTTAATTCTTCAATATCACATCAATGTCTTAGGTAAATGAATTCTCCCTCACATTCACAACTGCGATTATCTTAATTCTTCAATATCACATCAATGTCTTAGGTAAATGAATTCTCCCACACATTCACAACTGTGCTTATCTTAATTCTTCAATATCACATCAATGTCTTAGGTAAATGAATTCTCCCACACATTCACAACTGTTCTTATCTTAATTCTTCAATATCACATCAATGTCTTAGGTAAATGAATTCTCCCTCACATTCACAACTGCGATTATTTAATTCTTCAATATCACATCAATGTCTTAGGTAAATGAATTCTCCCACACATTCACAACTGTGCTTATCTTAATTCTTCAATATCACATCAATGTCTTAGGTAAATGAATTCTCCCACACATTCACAACTGTGCTTATCTTAATTCTTCAATATCACATCAATGTCTTAGGTAAATGAATTCTCCCACACATTCACAACTTGTGCTTATCTTAATTCTTCAATATCACATCAATGTCTTAAGTAAATGTATTCTCCCACACATTCACAACTGTGCTTATCTTAATTCTCAGCACATGATAACTCAGTGCAGTACTTATACTCCGAATGTCTCAGCTAAATGGTTTCTCTATTACAGTCACATCTGCTCTAACCTGATTCTTCTTTTGGCACTTGATCCATTAGCGGCAGTACCGAAACTATCGTCGTGCCTTTAAATAGATGAATTGTTTGGCTATAGCGGGTCGTTATGAATTGTCAGGCTATCGCGGGTCGTTATGAATTGTCAGGCTATCGCGAGTCGTTATGAATTGTCGGGCTATCGCGAGTCGTTATAAATTGTTAGGCTATCGCGGGTCGTTATAAATTGTTAGGCTATCGCGGGTCGTTATAAATTGTTAGGCTATCGCGGGTCGTTATAAATTGTTAGGCTATCGCGGGTCGTTATAAATTGTTAGGCTATCGCGGGTCGTTATAAATTGTTAGGCTATCGCGGGTCGTTATAAATTGTTAGGCTATCGCGGGTCGTTATAAATTGTTAGGCTATCGCGGGTCGTTATGAATTGTTAGGCTATCGCGGGTCGTTATGAATTGTTAGGCTATCGCGGGTCGTTATAAATTGTTAGGCTATCGCGGGTCGTTATAAATTGTTAGGCTATCGCGGGTCGTTATGAATTGCTAGGCTATCGCGGGTCGTTATGAATTGCTAGGCTATCGCGGGTCGTTATGAATTGTTAGGCTATCGCGGGTCGTTATGAATTGTTAGGCTATCGCGGGTCGTTATGAATTGTTAGGCTATCGCGGGTCGTTATGAATTGTTAGGCTATCGCGGGTCGTTATGAATTGTTAGGCTATCGCGGGTCGTTATGAATTGTTGGGCTATCGCGGGGTCGTTATGAATTGTTGGGCTATCGCGGGTCGTTATGAATTGTTGGGCTATCGCGGGTCGTTATGAATTGTTGGGCTATCGCGGGTCGTTATGAATTGTTGGGCTATCGCGGGTCGTTATGAATTGTTAGGCTATCGCGGGTCGTTATGAATTGTCAGGCTATCGCGAGTCGTTATGAATTATCGGGCTATCGCGAGTCGTTATAAATTGTTAGGCTATCGCGGGTCGTTATAAATTGTTAGGCTATCGCGGGTCGTTATAAATTGTTAGGCTATCGCGGGTCGTTATAAATTGTTAGGCTATCGCGGGTCGTTATAAATTGTTAGGCTATCGCGGGTCGTTATAAATTGTTAGGCTATCGCGGTCGTTATAAATTGTTAGGCTATCGCGGGTCGTTATGAATTGTTAGGCTATCGCGGGTCGTTATGAATTGTTAGGCTATCGCGGGTCGTTATAAATTGTTAGGCTATCGCGGGTCGTTATAAATTGTTAGGCTATCGCGGGTCGTTATGAATTGCTAGGCTATCGCGGGTCGTTATGAATTGCTAGGCTATCGCGGGTCGTTATGAATTGTTAGGCTATCGCGGGTCGTTATGAATTGTTAGGCTATCGCGGGTCGTTATGAATTGTTAGGCTATCGCGGGTCGTTATGAATTGTTAGGCTATCGCGGGTCGTTATGAATTGTTAGGCTATCGCGGGTCGTTATGAATTGTTGGGCTATCGCGGGTCGTTATGAATTGTTGGCTATCGCGGGTCGTTATGAATTGTTGGGCTATCGCGGGTCGTTATGAATTGTTGGGCTATCGCGGGTCGTTATGAATTGTTGGGCTATCGCGGGTCGTTATGAATTGTTAGGCTATCGCGGGTCGTTATAAATTATTAGGCTATCGCGGGTCGTTATGAATTGTTAGGCTATCGCGGGTCGTTATGAATTGTTAGGCTACCGCGGGTCGTTATGAATTGTTAGGCTATCGCGGGTCGTTATGAATTGTTAGGCTATCGCGGGTCGTTATGAATTGTTAGGCTATCGCGGGTCGTTATGAATTCATCTCCGGTATTCCTATCCATCCATCTGTCAATCCTTCCATCCATCCACCCATCCATCTGTCGACCCACCCATCCATCTGTCGATCATTCCATCCATCCATCCATCCATATGTCGATTCATCCATCCATATGTCGATTCATCCATCCATCTGTCGATCCATCCATCCATCTGTCGACCGATCCATCAATCCATCTGTCGACCGATCCATCCATCCATCCATCTGTCGACCCATCCATCCATCCATCTGTCGATCCATCCATCCATCCGTCCATCCATCCATCCTACCATCCATCCATCTATCGACCCATCCATCCATCCATCTGTCGATCGATCCATCCATCCGTCCATTCATTGACCTTTCGAGCCGTAGCCGGTTCATAGGGCGTAGATCGAGATACTCCTCTTATCTAAATTTTTATTCTAGAAGTTTTCAATCCTTGTAAAGATCTTTTATCAAATCTCGCCGTTTGTCACTGGTCTGTGCAAGCAGCTCTTTCTCATTTAGGGAGCCGATTCCTGTTGCTATTGCTTCTCTCATCAATGTTCTCAGTGTCTCTCTGAGTCTTCCTCTTTTCCTCTTACCCGTTGTTTTCCACATTGGGGCTTCCTTTGCTATTCGGTTATTATTACTTCTCATCACAAGTCCAACATATGACCATCGTCTTTTCTTTATTACTGAAGGTATTAATGGTTGATTGGCGATTTCTCTAATTTCCTTGTTTTTTTTTAATTCGTTCCACGCTGTACCATGTATTTTCCTTAGACATTTATTTTCGAATGCGTTCAACTTTGTTTCTATGTCTCTTGTTGTTTTCCTGCTCTCACACGCATACGTAAGGGTTGATAATACATTTGATTTGAATAGTCTAAGTTTGTGTTTGTGCTGATGAGTTTCGATTTCCACAAATTTTCAAGGCTTCTGAAAGACATTACTGCTTTAGCTTTTCTTATAATTTTTTTTACTTGTATACCCTTCTAGATCGATGTGACTTCCAAGATAGATAAAGTGATTGATCTCTTCCACTGGGTTGTTTTCCATGTATATTATGTCGTCTGTTGGAATTAAGCTTTTCGTGACCTTAGTCTTTTCATGATTGATCTCAAGCCAAATTTTGCTGGCTATTGATGATAGTTCATTTGTGTTTTCATGCATCGTTTTTATCTGACTGCTGATGAGAACTATGTCATCAGCAAAGTCGAGGTCCTCCGAATGGTCACCTTGTATCCATTTGATGCTTTATTACAAGTGCGGCATTTCTTTATTATGAAGTCCATAACAACTCCAAATAATACGGGCGATATAATACATCTTTGTTTAACTTCAGTTTCTATTTGGAAACATTCGCTCAGTCCTTCCTCTGTTCGAACTGCACATGTGTAGCTATCATAAATGTCTTTAATAATATTTATGATTTTTGATGGTAAGCCATATTGCTTCAGAATTTCCCACAAAGAATCTTTATGAATACTGTCGATTGTTTTTTTTTAATGTCGATGAAGTTAAGTACAAAAGGTTTTTGCTTTTCAGTGTGTTCCTCCAATATAAGTCGTAGAGTAAAAATGTGGTCAAGGCAGCTTCTCTCTTTTCTAAACCCAGTCTGTTCCTCAAGTATTACTGTATCTATCGAATGCTTTATTCTATTCATATTGATTTTGCAGAATAACTCTGAGGCAACTGACAAAAGTGTCACGCCTCTCCAGTTGTTACAATCTGAGATTGCCTTTTTTGGAATCTTAATGATTCTTTTTTTCTACTTATGAGGCACCTTCTCTGCTTTCTTATCTGCATCTAGGTAAATATCTATATTTTTTGTTCCCACTCAGTGATTTGTTCTTTTCCTTCTGCAATACAAGGAAGCAGCGACAGAAGACCTTGGAAAAAAAAAACATGCCCGTGATCTGCGCTAGAGCCGTTTGTGATCCCTAGTGTGATTTTCTTTAAACTCTTGCATCATCGTGGACTCCGTGGGCACTGCCTTTATTTTCTCTAATATTAGTCCCCTAACATTTTCTAATATAGTATTATCTATTGTTAGTGATATTAATTAAATTACTTATAAGCTACAATGGACATTGCTTTTCATTCCGTTAAAATATAATACTAAAGCCATATATATATATATATATATATATATATATATATATATCTATATATCAATACTTACGGAGTAAATGAAATATTGATGGAATACATATATCAAGTACTGGGCCTAGTGGCGTAGGTGATCATGCTTCTCCACAACTTTCGATCTCGGCAGCTATTTATCATTTCGCTTGTTGATCTTCTGCCAAGCCATTCTCTTAAGCTGTCTGTTATTTTTTCTCTTTGCTTCCCTCTATCTCTTCGTCCCTCAATGTTTCCAGTTGTTACAATATATTCAAGTTGTTCTCTTCTCATTACATGGCCAAAAAAATGATTGTCTCTTCCTAATATTGGAAATTAGCTCTCTTTTTGCTTTGACCTCTCTCATAACCTCTTCATTACTCTTTGATGGTAAGCCATATTGCTTCAGAATTTTTCATTACAGATGGAATACACACATAAGGTTAAATTTCATGCATTGCTTAAAATTACAATGTAAAATAATCTAACAATGGGACAACAATTACTACTTATAAAATACACTACTTTATAATGAATATTTTCTATTTTTGTAAATGTACAAGAAAGTTCGGGAATTAAAACGCCTATTCTCATATTCCCCCCAATACGGCTAGTCCACTCAAGTATCTATAGCAGCCTAACAGTAGAATTAATTTATTGTAAATCTCTTTTGTTATTGTTGTAGGTATAGTGTTGATCATGAATTCTTTGGACATGTCTGTTGTCTGAATTGTTTGAGCTTCTATTATGTGTTGTAATGCTTTTATTGTTGGTCCTACTGTCGGGCACCTGTAGAAGGTGTATTCTTCGGTTTTCTCGTGGGTTTCGGTGCACATCTAGCAGCGGTCTACGTGTGGTTGTACTGGTGTCACGTTAGCCTGTAGGTGACCTCCTTGGCTCTTGGGTTGATGTCCGCTTGATGCAGGTTTTTAAAAGTGGTTTTGAAGTTCTAAGTTTTGGTGTTAATTAGGTGTAATTCCATTTGATTTTACTTTGGAGTGAGGGTTCCTGATTCTTGACGAACTGCTTGTAGATGTCTCGTGTTTTGTGATGCATCAGGCGGTCGTTTGCTACAAGGGTTGGACGCAGATCTTGTAGATGTCTCGTGTTTTGTGATGCATCAGGCGGTCGTTTGCTACAAGGGTTGGACGCAGATCTTGTAGATGTCTCGTGTTTTGTGATGCATCAGGCGGTCTTTTGCTACAAGGGTTGGACGCAGATCTTGTAGATGTCTCGTGTTTTGTGATGCATCAGGCGGTCGTTTGCTACATGGTTGGACGCAGATCTTTTAGAAGGACGGCATTGTCCCGAAGTGATGCGGTTTGTCGTTGCATAGTTTTTTTGGTATTTTAATCATCTTAGGCCCATGTAGTAGTTGGCGAAAGTATAGCGTTCCGGAAGGTGGATGATGCGACCCACATGCCTGATCCTGAGGGCATTGACTTTTTAGTGATGTCCTGAAGTGAAGTACCTACTTCTTGTTTGTCTTGGATGAGTGTTTTGTGTTGTATCTTGTGAATGGTGTTCCGGAAACTAATTTTCGAATTTGTTTGATTTCCTTAATGACGTCAAGGGGTGGATCAAAAACTATGGCCGTGTAGATTAGTTTAGGAATGATGTACGTGTTTACTATAACACTTCTTCCAAATATAGCCGCTGTTTTATGTTTGTATCGTTAGAGTGTAATGGTGCTCAGTGCGATTACAATCCGCCATGTGGGTTTGCGTATTCCAGGGTGCCGTGGAAGATGATGCCGTTTACTTTCATGATGTTGACCGGGTCATTTCTCGGTGTAAATCCACTTTTGATCTCCTTTGAAAGTGGCAATACTATTGTTTATATTTTGATGGCTTATTGCTGCATTGGGAAATAAGATTAAAATTTAGAAGCCAACAAAAGAGGTCAATTACACATAAAATTGATAGTCATAAATTGAAAGATGAAAAGTAATTGTTATACAGCACTTGTTGAAATAGACTTAGATATCAATGAAATGTGGGACTCACAGAGCAAAATACTAATGACAGCAGCAGAAGCAAGTGCCGGACTGAAGAAAATGGAAGAACGAGCTTGGATCTCAGACACCACATGGAAATACATCAAAGAAAGAAGAGAAGCGAAGAGAGCCATGACTAATGTAAAGACAGATCTTGGAAAGGTTCTGGCAAAAGCAACATACAAAGAATTAGACAACAAAGTGAAAAATTCAGCAAGAAGAGATACAAGAGCTTATATAGACAATTTGGCAGAGAAAGCAGAGGCAGCTGCAATTACAGGAGACAGCAGAACTCTTTATACTGTACAAAAGATGCTGACAAACTCCTATACATCCAGTGGAACACCAATTCTAGACAAATATGGGTTAATGGTAACAACAAGCGCAGACATAAAAGCCCGTTGGGCGGAACACTTCAAAGAAATTCTTAACCGTCCACTACCCCACAGTTTAATAGATTTTGAGGCTGAAACACCAACAGCAGAATTAGATGTAAATTTAGATGACTTCACCTTGAGTGAAATAGAAACCACTTTAAAGCTTATGACCAATAACAAGGCTGCTGGAGAGGATAAGTTAACAGCTGAGATCCTCAAGGCAATTGATAGCCATAATCTAATACATCTCCAAAAAATGTTCAACATCATTTGGAAAACAGAGAAGACGCCTCATAAATGGAAAAAAGGAACCATTGTTAAGATTAAGATGTTAAGAGAGGCAAGAGCAGCAGGATTCGTCTCCCTCATTGAGATAGAGCTGCTTGCACAGAACAGAGACAGATGGCGAGATTTGATAAAATATCTTTAAAAGAAAACTGCTAGAACAAAAATTCAGATAGGAGAAGGTGTATCTTGGTCTAGGCCCTATGGGCCGGCTACGGCTCGAAAGGTCAATAGATAGATAGATTGCTACATTACTAGCAGAAAATCCTAAAGATCTACAACAATTACTTAATTAAATAAACATGACAAGCACAAAATATTCACTAGATATGAATAACCTATGATCATAAACAAAGAAAATACGCAAAACCCACAAGCGGATATCAAAATTGAAGGAATAGACCTACACCCATTGATATAGAAAGAGGAGTAAGACAAGGATGCATCCTATCACCAAGCTTGTTCAATTTATACACTGAGCAAATCTTTAAAAACATCACTGAGATGCCAGGCCTAAACATTAATGGGAAGATAATCAATAACCTAAGATATGCTAACGATACTGTACTACTTGTAGAAAATCCTAAAGATCTACAACAATTACTTAATGAAATAAACATGACAAGCAAAATATATGGACTAAATATGAATATCAAAAAGACTAAAACTATGATCATAAACAAAGGAAATTCTCAAGACCTACAATTAAATATCAAAGTTGAAGAAATACATCTAGAGACAGTTCAGAACTACAACTACCTGGGACATACTATAACCAGTGATGGAAAATGTACAACTGAAATAAATAAAAGAATAGGTATGGCAAAAAGTAATTTCAATGCCATGAAAAATATATTAACATCAAAACAAATAACACCAGGTCTAAAACTTAGAATAGCAAAATGTTACATCTTCTCAATTTTCCTATATGGTGCAGAAACATGGACATTAGACAAGAAAACAGAACAGAGAATTGAAGCCTTTGAAATGTGTGTGTGTATATATATATATATATATATATATATATATATATATATATATATATGAGGAAAATATATATATATAGAAGAATAGGTAGAATTGGACGGAAGGAAAAGAAAGCAAATGATGAAGTCTAAAAACAACTAAAATGAAAAGAGAACTACTAAGCACAATTCAAACAAGACAAATGTGATTTTTAGGCCATGTTAAAAGACACAAGAGCCGACTAAAATTAATCCTGGTAGGGAAAATACAAGGTAAAAGAGGCAGAGGTAGACCAAGACTAACATGGACGAGAAACATCACAAGATGGACAAATCAGCCTATGACAACCTGCACCATCAAAGCAAGAGACAGCAGAATGCCGCTCCATGGTAGCCAACCTTCATTGCAGAGACGGCACTCGATGATGATGATTGCAACACTCAACTCACCTACGGTTTCAGTTGCTAGTCTCATCGCTTCATTGCCAGGATCTAAGGTTTTTATAATATCTCACTTCGATCGATTGACTCGGTTGTAAGCAAATTTTCTATCGTCTGCTTATACATTAAAATGATTCTATATGTGCAAGAATTTGTTCCATATTTATATAATTAGGCAGTTAACATTTGTCTTTTGTACACTGTCATCATTTGCATGAAACGATTGATAATTTAAAATAAATAAACATTTTTTCAACTCATAATACAAAGGTCTTGATTCGTCTCTCTGGAAGGAAAACAAAGTTTATATTAACTGCTGTGGACAAATTTCAATTCGATTATTAACTTAAAAATATATTTCAATTAAATACTATTTTATAACGCTTGTATTCAACTAAAAAATAACAATTCAGTAATTTTCATTTCAACAATCAATTCAAAATGGCAATCAATCAATTCCTAAATATAATTAAATAAGTAAGTAATTCCCACTTGATCCTTGGAAAACTAAAGTACACACGCAATGTTTATATTTCTTGAGCAGGAAGCAGGTTACACTCACGCGGTCACGTGATTACACGGCTCTCTTTCCAGACACGTTTTAAGTTCGGGGATCTCACAATGTCACAATGTTCCCTAGTTGACCTGGATTTGTCGTACGCTTAGTGACGATTTCAATCTTAATCAGTCTTAAACGTGCTCTGTTGTCTTGCAACATTTGAGAGTCTCGTGACAAGACGGGCTGAAGTTACTTGAATTCTTTAGTTGTGAACGTGTTTGCATATATTTGACTTGTCTCGATAACTTGAGCATGCTTTGTCCTGAGCTTCTATACTAACTTGATCATGTCTTGTCTTGAGCTACTATGATAACTTTGCTGGTAAATGAATTCTCCCACATATTCACAACTGCGCTTATCTTAATTCTTCAATATCACATCAATGTCTTAGGTAAATGAATTCTCCCACACATTCACAACTGCGCTTATCTTAATTCTTCAATATCACATCAATGTCTTAAGTAAATGAATTCTCCCACACATTCACAACTGCGCTTATCTTAATTCTTCAATATCACATCAATGTCTTAGGTAAATGAATTCTCCCACACATTCACAACTGTCATCATCATGTACCCTGCCGGTTGGCGTTGGCGATCATGTCCCTCCACAATCTTCTATCTACAATGCATCGTATCAGTTCTGTTGTTGAATGTTTTCCATGCCATGACACCAAGCTATCCAGTATTTTCTCTCTTTGTCGTCCGCGATCTCTCTTTCCTTTTATTTTGCCAGTTGTAACCAAGTATTCCAACTTTCCTCTTCTCAAGATGTGCCCGAAAAATGTTGATTGCTTCTTTCTGATGTTTTTTAAGAGCTCCCTTTTTGTGTTGGCCTCTTTGAGAACTTCCTCATTGGTCTTTTTATCTGTCCAGGGAACTTTCAACATTCTTCTGAGAAATTCCATCTCTGTGGCCTTTAATCGTCTTTTCATTTGTTTGTCTACTGTCCATGATTCGCTTCCATATGTCAGAATTGGTTCTACATAGCACCGATGAACTCTCTTTCTCATTTTTATTGACATAGATTTGTTGCATAAGATATTTTTCATTTTCTGAAATGCTATTTTGGCCTGAGCTATTCTGCTTTTTATTTCTGTGGTGCATCTCCCATCTGATATTATTGTGCCCAAGTATTTGAAACGTTGTACTTGTTTCAGGTTTGTCTCGTTTATTTTTATGCTGCATGATGGTGATGATTGTTTCTTCGATATAACCATTACTTCTGTTTTCTTACTATTCAGACTGAGACCTTTCTTGTTGCTTTCTTCCACTATTATGTCTATCATTTCTTGTAGTTCGTTCTCTGTCTCTGCTATTAAGACTGTGTCATCCGCATATCGCAAATTATTTATGTTGTGACCATTGACTTCAATTCCTTTTTTGTCTACTATTGATCTCATAATATATTCGCTGTAAAGTGAAAACAAATCCGGCGACAGAACACAGCCTTGTCTGACTCCTTGTTTTATATATTGGAATTGTCCTGTTTGGTTGTTAATTCGTATAGCTGCTGTTTGTTGCCAGTACATGTTTTTTTATGATTCGCAGATCCTTGCCATCAATGTTTAATTTCTCCAACATATTTATTATTTCCACATGCTTTACTTTGTCAAATGCTTTTGTGTAGTCTATAAAGCACATATATAGATCTTTCTTTACCTCTATAGATCTGTCTATCAATGTCCTTAAGATGTATATTGCATTATTGGTGCCCTTTCCTTCCACAAATCCACATTGTTCCTCACTTATTTCTGGTTTTATTTTATTCCTTACACGTCTCATAATTATTCTTAGTAATATTTTAGTCATATGGCTCATGAGACTAATAGTGCGATGGTCTTCACAATCAGTGGCGCCTGACTTCTTCGGTATGGCTACAAAGATAGATTTTAGTAGATCTTCGGGTATATGTCCAGTGTTATATATGTCATTGAGTAATTTTGTTATGACTTGTACATCCAGCTCTCCTAATGCATTTATCTCTACGATTGTTATATTGTCAGGACCTGGAGCTTTGCCTCTTTTCATGTGTTGAATTGAGTCCTCCACTTCACTCTGCATTATTGGTGGTCCTGTGTCTTCATTTGAATTGTTTAATTCTGGTCTTTTATCATCATAGAGTTGACTGATATATTCTGTCCATCTTTCTATTGTCTTCTCCTTTCCCATTATTATATTTCCTTCCTTTGATTTCACACATCCTGAAACTTTGACTTCTTTTCTTCCTGTTAATTCATTTAACTGATTGTGCATAAATTTTGGGTCTTTCTTTTGTTGTTTTTCCATTTGCATTGGTTTTAATTCTTCAATATCATATCAATGTCTTAAGTAAATGAATTCTTCCGCACATTCACAACTGCGCTTATCTTAATTCTTCAATATCACATCAATGTCTTAGGTAAATGAATTCTCCCACACATTCACAACTGTGCTGATCTTAATTCTTCAATATCACATCAATGTCTTAGGTAAATGAATTCTTCCACATATTCACAACTGTGCTTATCTTAATTCTTCAATATCACATCAATGTCTTAGGTAAATGATTTCTCCCACACATTCACAACTGCGCTTATCTTAATTCTTCAATATCACATCAATGTCTTAGGTAAATGAATTCTCCCACACATTCACAACTGCGCTTATCTTAATTCTTCAATATCACATCAATGACTTAGGTAAATGAATTCTCCCACACATTCACAACTGCGCTTATCTTAATTCTTCAATATCACATCAATGTCTTAGGTAAATGAATTCTCCCACACATTCACAACTGTGCTGATCTTAATTCTTCAATATCACATCAATGACTTAGGTAAATGAATTCTCCCACACATTCACAACTGCGCTTATCTTAATTCTTCAATATCACATCAATGACTTAGGTAAATGAATTCTCCCACACATTCACAACTGTGCTGATCTTAATTCTTCAATATCACATCCATGTTTTAAGTAAATGAATTCTCCCACACATTCACAACTGTGCTTATCTTAATTCTTCAATATCACATCCATGTCTTAAGTAAATGAATTCTCCCACACATTCACAACTGTGCTTATCTTAATTCTTCAATATCACATCAATGTCTTAGGTAAATGAATTCTCCCACACATTCACAACTGTGCTTATCTTAATTCTTCAATATCACATCAATGTCTTAGGTAAATGAATTCTCCCACACATTCACAACTGTGCTAATCTTAATTCTTCAATATCACATCAATGACTTAGGTAAATGAATTCTCCCACACATTCACAACTGCGCTTATCTTAATTCTTCAATATCACATCAATGACTTAGGTAAATGAATTCTCCCACACATTCACAACTGTGCTTATCTTAATTCTTCAATATCACATCAATGTCTTAGGTAAATGAATTCTCCCACACATTCACAACTGTGCTGATCTTAATTCTTCAATATCACATCCATGTTTTAAGTAAATGAATTCTCCCACACATTCACAACTGTGCTTATCTTAATTCTTCAATATCACATCCATGTCTTAAGTAAATGAATTCTCCCACACATTCACAACTGTGCTTATCTTAATTCTTCAATATCACATCAATGTCTTAGTAAATGAATTCTCCCACACATTCACAACTGTGCTTATCTTAATTCTTCAATATCACATCCATGTCTTAGGTAAATGAACACATTCATAACTGTGCTTATCTTAATTCTTCAATATCACATCAATGTCTTAGTTAAATGAATTCTCCCACACATTCACAACTGCGCTTATCTTAATTCTTCAATATCACATCAATGTCTTAGTTAAATGAATTCTCCCACACATTCACAACTGCGCTTATCTTAATTCTTCAATATCATATCAATGTCTTAAGTAAATGAATTCTTCCGCACATTCACAACTGTGCTTATCTTAATTCTTCAATATCACATCAATGTCTTAAGTAAATGAATTCTTCCGCACATTCACAACTGTGCTTATCTTAATTCTCAGCACATGATAACTCAGTGCAGTACTTATAACTAAGAATGTCTCAGCTAAATGGTTTCTCTATTACAGTCACATCTGCTCTAACTCTGATTCTTCTTCTGGTACTTGATCCATTAGCGGCAGTACCGAAACTATCGTCGTGTCTTTAAATAGATGAATTGTTAGGCTATTGCGGGTCGTTATGAATTGTTATGCTATTGCGGGTCGTTGTGAATTGTTAGGCTATTGCGGGTCGTTATGAATTGTTAGGCTATTGCGGGTCGTTATGAATTCATCTCCAGTGTTCTTATCCATCCATCCATCCATCTGTCCATCCATCTGTCCATCCATCTGTCCAATCTGTCAATCCATCTGTCCATCCATCTGTCCATCCATCTGTCCATCCATCTGTCCATCCATCTGTCTATCCATCTGTCGACCCATCTGTCCATCCATCTGTCGGTCCATCCATCTGTCGACCCATCTGTCCATCCATCCATCCATCCATCTGTAAATCAATCTGTCCATCCATCTGTCGACCCATCTGTCCATCCATCCATCCATCCACCTTTCGAGCCGTAGCCCGTTCATAGGGCGTTGACCGAGATACTCCTCTTATCTAAATTTTTATTCTAGAAGTTTTCAATCCTTGTAAAGATATTTTATCAAATCTCGTCATTTGTCTCTGTTCTGTGCAAGCAGCTCTATCTCATTGAGGGAGCCGATTCCTGCTGCTCTTGCCTCTCTCATCAATGTTCTCAGTGTCTCTCTGGGTCTTCCTCTTTTCCTTTGACCTGTTGTTTTCCACAGGAGGGCGTCCTTTGCTATTCGGTTATTATCACTTCCCATCACAAGTCCAACATATGACCATCGTCATTTCTTTATTACTGAAGATATTAGTGATCGATTTCTCTAATTTCCTCGTTTGTTTTGAATTCGTTCCACGCTATACCAAGTATTTTCCGTAGACATTTATTTTCGAATGCGTTTAACTTTGTTTCTATGTCTCTTGTTTTCCAGCTCTCACATGCATACGTAAGGGTTGATGGTACATTTGATTTGAATAGTCTAAGTTTTGTGTTTGTGCTGATGAGTTTCGATTTCCACACATTTTCAAGGCTTCTGAAAGACATTGCTGCTTTAGCTATTCTGATTCTAATTTCTTTACTTGTATCCCCTTCTCGATCACTATGACTACCAAGATAGTTAAAATGATTGATCTCTTCCACTGGGTTGTTTTCCATGTATAATTTGTCGTCTGTTGGAATTAAGCTTTTCGTGACCTTAGTCTTTTCATGATTGATCTCAAGCCCAATTTTGCTGGCTATTGATGATAGTTCATTTGTGTTTTCCTGCATCGTTTTTATCTGACTGCTGATGAGAACCATGACATCAACAAAGTCGAGGTCCTCCAGATGGTCTCTTTGTATCCATTCGATGCTTTATTACAAGTGCGGCATTTCTTCATTATGAAGTCCATAACAACTCCAAATAATACGGGCGATATAATACATCTTTGTTTAACCTCAGTTTCTATTGGAAACATTCGCTCAGTCCTTCCTCTGTTCGAACTGCACATGTGTAGCCATCATAAATGTCTTTAATAATATCTATGATTTTTTATGGTAAGCCATATTGCTTCAGAATTTTCCACAAAAAATCTCTATGAATACTGTCGGATGTTTTTTTGAAGTCCATGAAGTTAAGTACAAAAGGTTTTTGCTTTTCAATGTTTTCCTCTAATATAAGTCGTAGAGTAAAAATGTGGTCAAGGCAGCTTCTCCCTTTTCTAATTCCAGTCTGTTCTTCACGCATTACTGTATCTATTGAATGCTTTATTCTATTCATATTGATTTTGCAGAATAACTTTGAGGCAACTGACAAAAGTGTCACGCCTCTCCAGTTGTTACAATCTAAGATTGCCTTTTTTAAAATCTTAACAATGATTCCTTTGTTCTACTTATGAGGCACCTTCTCTGCTTTCTTATCTGCATCTAGGTAAATATCTATATTTTGTGTTCTCACTCAGTGATTTGTTCTTTTCCTCCTGCACTACAAGGAAGCAGCGACAGGAGACCTTGAAAAACATGCCCGTGATCTGCGCTAGAGCCGTGTATGATCCCTTGTGTGATTTTCTTTAAACTCTTGCATCATCGTGGTTCCCTGGGCACTGCCTTTATTTTCTCTAATGTTAGTCTCCTAACATTTTCCAATCTAGTGTTATCTATTGTTAGTAATATTAATTAAATTACTTATAAGCTACAATGGACATTGATTTTCATTCAGTTAAAATATAATACTAAAGCACAATGTATCCAATACATAAGAAGTATATGAAATACTGATAGAATACATACATAAGGTTAAATTTCTTGCATTGCTTAAAATTACAATGTAAAATAATCTAACAATGGGACAAAAATTACTACTTTATATAAAATACACTACTTTATAATGAACATTTCCTATTTTTGTAAATGTACAAGAAAGTTCTGGAATTAAAACGCCTATTCTTATATTCCCCCCAATACGGCAAGTCCACTCAAGTATCTACAGCAGGCTAACAGTAGAATTAATTTATTGTAAATCTCTTTTGATGTTGTAGGTATAGTCTTGATCATGAATGATTTGACATGTCTGTTGTCTGATTTGTTTGATCTTCTATTATGTGTTGTAATGCTGTTATTGTTGGTCCTACTGTCGGGCAACTGTAGAAGATGTGTTCTTCGGTTTTCTCGTGGGTTTTCGGTGCACAGCTGACAGCGGTCTACGTGTGGTTGTACTGGTGTCATGTTATAAATCAGCCTGTAGGTGACCTCTTTGGCTCTTGGCTTGATGTCCGCTTGATGCAGGTTTTTAAAAGTGGTTTTGAAGTTCTAAGTTTTGTAGTGTTAAATAGGTGTAACTCCATTTGATTTTACTTTGGAGTGAAGGTTCCTGCTGCTTGACGAGCTGCTTGTAGATGTCTCGTGTTTTGTGATGCATCAGGCGGTCGTTTGCTACAAGGGTTGGACGCAGATCTTGTAGAAGGACGGCATTGTCCCGAAGTGATGCGGTTTGTCGTTGCATAGTTTTTTTTTGGTATTTTAATCATCTTAGGCCCATGTAGTAGTTGGCGAAAATATAGCGTTCCGGAAGGTGGATAATGCGACCCACATGACTGATCCTGAGGGCATTGACTTTTGTAGCGATGCGATGTCCTGAAGTGAAGTACCTACTTCTTGTTTGTCTTGGATGAGCGTTTTGTGCTGTATCTTGTGAATTGTGTTCCGGAAGACAAATTTTCGAATTTGTTTGATTTCCTTAATGACGTCAAGGGGTGGATCAAAAACTATGGCCGTGTAGGTTAGTTTAGGAATGATGTACGTGTTTACTATAACACTTCTTCCGAAGATGGTCGCCTTTTTGTGTTTGTATCGTTAGAGTGTAATGGTGCTCTGTGCGATTACAATCCGCCATGTGGGTTTGCGTATTCCAGGGTGCTGGTGGAAGATGATGCCGTACATTTTCATGACGTTGGCCGGGGTCATTTCTCGGTGGCAATCCACTTTGTTCTTCCACCTGCCAATTCCTATGATGGACGATTTTTGTACGTCGATGTTGGCTCCGCTTCCGGTTCCGAAATCCATGAACGTTTTGATGATGTGGCATATTGATTCGGTGTTCCTAGGGGAGGAAAATTGCGTCATCGACGTACACTATCAATTTATTGTCGCCACCACCTGGTGTGAAAGTGCCTCTGACGGTGTCGTCTTGTCGGATTTTCTCCAACAGAGGCTCAATGGCTACGACGTTGAGTAGTGGTGACAGGCAACATACTTGTCTCACTGATCGGGTCAGTGTGAAGACGTACTGACTACAGAGCAACTCTTAGAAAGCATTAGACAAGACAACTCCATAGCAGGCACACTCATACCAGGGAAAGAAGAACAGAAGCTGTTAGCCAATGCTGATGACACTGTTTTCTTTCCATCAACCACTAGATCAATAGACAACATCCTCAGCACATTCAGAGTTTGAGCAGGGCAGCGGGGCACAGATAAACATACATAAATCTTTTATTATGGGTATAGGCAGGTGGAAGAACAAAGAGAACTTTCCATCAGCTCTAACACCGGTTACCAACTTACTATACAGGATAATATATCCATGCAGCCCAAATAAAACACACAAATCAACATGGCGGAACCTAGTCACAAAGACAACAGACATGCTACAGAGATACAAATACAAAACATCAACAATTATTGGCCGGAGCATCATAGTAAACACATCATCCCCAAATTAATTTACACAGCCACAGTTTTCCATCCACCGCAATCAACAATCAAAGAGATAAACAAACTGATAAGAACCTTTGTATTTGGCCACACAATACACAGCATACAACAAAAAACACTAATACAGCACAAAAGACAGGGATGAATCTCACTACAGAACATACACACAAAAATAAAAGCTCTCAGAATAAATCACATAAGTCACATCATCAAACAACCAGACAACCACACATTTGCACCCTACTACTTGGGGCTGAGATTAACCAGATTCAGAAAACTTAATTCATTGCCTCACCATTTCGGCACCACACCCACATATTTCCAAGCATGTCTACAGGCCATCCAAGGACATGGCAGTTGATTACACCAAGGGACAAACAACATCTACAAACACCTAATTAAATAACAGGCACCTCCACTACATCACAGAATCAAAGAGGCCAAAAGTACTTTCTCACAAACTACACCAGCACTTTCTCAAACCTCCACAATCCAAAAATCGCCCCCAAAGCGAGGGAAGTCATCTATATCTAGACGACATCATAGGGCGTAGACCAAGATACCTCTCCTATATGAATTTTTGTTCTACAGATATTAAAGGTGCAAGCAGTCATCTCATTGAGGAGCCGATTCCTCTGCTCTGCCTCTCTCATCAACTCAGTGTCTCCCTGGGTCTTTCCCCCATATGATTATTCGTCATCACAGTCAAAAAGTCACATACAGACACATATATAACACGATACCCATTACAGCAAGGGAGGTCACATACAGACTCATATATAGCACGACACCCATTACAGCGAAGGAGGTCACATACAGACTCATATATAACACGATACCCATTACAGCGAGGGATGTCACATATAGACTCATATATAACACGATACCCATTACAGCGAGGGATGTCACATATAGACTCATATATAACACGACACCCATTACAGCGAGGGATGTCACATATAGACTCATATATAACACGACACCCATTACAGCGAGGGATGTCACATACAGACTCATATATAACATGACACCCATTACAGCGAGGGAGGTCACATACAGACTCATATATAACACGATACCCATTACAGCGAGGGATGTCACATATAGACTCATATATAACACGATACCCATTACAGCGAGGGATGTCACATATAGACTCATATATAACACGAAACCCATTACAGCGAGGGATGTCACATATAGACTCATATATAACACGACACCCATTACAGCGAGGGATGTCACATATAGACTCATATATAACACGACACCCATTACAACGAGGGATGTCACATATAGACTCATTTATAACACGACACCCATTACAACGAGGGATGTCACATATAGACTCATATATAACACGATACCCATTACAGCGAGGGAAGTCACATATAGACTCATATATAACACGACACCCATTACAGCGAGGGATGTCACATATAGACTCATATATAACACGACACCCATTACAGCGAGGGAGGTCACATATAGACTCATATATAACACGACACCCATTACAGCGAGGGAAGTCACATATAGACTTATATATAACACGACACCCATTACAACGAGGGAGGTCACATACAGACTAATATATAACATGACACCCATGACAGCGAGGGAGGTCACATACAGACTAATATATAACATGACACCCATTACAACGAGGGAGGTCACATACAGACTAATATACAACACGACACCCATTACAGCGAGACCAAACCCACAGATTACGACGGACATCCCTCTTCAGACAAAACACTCAAGAAACAGAAGAGCACCTATTCTATAGGTGCAGTACAATCATACCGGTAAGAAGGGCACTGCAACACACACTAAAATCACACACCACACAAAAAGTCGACACATACAGATCTATTATGCTCAACACACTGCCAAAAACAACAACACAAGATCTCTTTACAAAATTACTTATACTGCTATCAGAATATATATTTTATATAATATGGACCTGCAGGAATGAGGCTATGTACGAATGTAAGAATTTTAATTCCCATCTTTTCCTAAACATTTTTAACCAAAGAACAATGTCCATCTTAAAATAAACAAGTTAACTGTTGTGAATGAACGTATGTGAACGAAAAAGATAATGCAAAAATGTACATTATTTTTGTAAACGTTGTGGGTGGAACTAAAATATACAAGTTTTACTGTTGAGCATGAAAGTATGTGAACGAAAGAGTTAAATACTAAATGTTCTTTCTTCTTTGAAATGTTATGGATGGAATGTGAGGGAAGCTATTCCATTTTGTTTTTCATGAATGTTATCATGCACTGTCATATGGAAATTAAAGATACAATAAAGATTTATAAAAAAAAAAAAAAAAAAAAAAAAAAAAGACAGAAATGTTAGACGAGAGCAGAGGAGATTAGATACCTGCCTCAAGGCAGAAGATAGAATTAAGAGTCAGGCAGTTTATAACAGTCCTCTAGAGATTTTGTTACAAACATTTTGAATTTAGAAAGTTCTCAAGTTAGTATTATATTTAAGCATATATTGACGAAGAACATTAATACGATCACGAAGTTACTTATTATAATCATCGCCGATAGACTCCATAAAGTAACACTATAGTAATGTCACATTTATAAGAGAATTTAGATCTTGTTGATTGTATCAGAGACTTATTGTCAAACCACATGTGGATGTCATTAATAGAGAATGTCTTGTCCTGCGTATTTGTAGATTCACTAGGTGTTCGAAGAAATGAGGCTGATCTCGTTGGTGAGGTGGTGCATGAATGTTAACTATCGTGTATGTGTGTCAATCATCTTTAGCTTGCACAATGACTGTACTGCCATCACTGTCCCTGCACATCTTCCCAAGAATCCACTTGTCGGAGGTCTGGAGTATAGCGACACCGGACCCTAAGGTTTGAACCGCCAAGCTGAAACAGGAATGTTTAGGCCTAACTGTGTTGTTTTTTGTTGTGCGTGGTAATATGTGTGTATGTTCGCTTCTTACACTAAAATGAAGTCTGGTTTGTACTGGTGTATTAGTGAAATGATATGCTGTGTTTTTGCCCTTATGCCCCTAATGTTGATGGATACAATCTTAATGTTAGCCATGGTAAACAAATTTACTAAAATTAAACATTCTGAATTGTATATGTATATGGTTTATTTATGTTTAGTATAGTCTATTGAATAATCTAAAATCTAATTAATGTGTTCTGTTCTTTTGCGCTTAGCTCTTTTTTCTGTGGCGATGTTACTTTTATTCATGCTGAAGATGGGAGCAATCTGTGTCAATAAACAGGCCATGAGTAGCGGGAGCCTTCAGTGTATCGTCTTCACTGTCTGTGTCTGGTGCTCCACGTGCCAGAATCTTAAGCTCAGGCGACTCCCTTACTTTCTGAGCTGACAGTGTTTTCTGCCGGTCAACGCATCTGTAGAAGTCCCTGGGGTTTCCACTGTTTTATGTGGCAGTGATGGCGGCAGCCAATTTATGTGCCCAGTGCTATGCTCTTTCTCTATATGTTGCAACTTTATGGAGATTTGTGGAGATTTAAGGTGGAGTTCTTTGTCATATATTTTTTTATAGTGGGTTAGGTGGGCTGCTGCCGATAATGTAAAAAAAAAAACTACTTACGGGGGATTGCAAAGCGGTATAGCATGGCCTCGACGCTGGTTCCGAGGCAGACTGGCTTCATCAATATCCACATCAAGGTTGAGTGGATCATTTTATGAGCTTCTGGCCCGCTGATATCCGCTACTACAGTCCATTTTCCATGAATCTTTCCACGTTCGAGATCGACACCGTTGATTGGGAAGTATCGTGTGAATTCAGCTGAAGTGGCAGTCACGTGGTTGAGACTCTCGGGCAAATCGAGTCGCTTGTGGGTTTCTGTAAAATAGTCGTCTAGTCGATTTCTGGCACAAAAATTAACTAAATCGTTATAGCATTGAAAACACTTACTTGGCACCTTTACTCGAGACCTTGGGATGCGTGGTGTGTATTCCAAGAAAAACAACAACAGTTTTGAGAAAACAAAGTTGTAGGTAAATATCTATATTAGGTCGTAGACCTCTAAACTCTTTCTAGATCTGGTCTAATTCCTGCAAATCCTATGTGCTTATGTTTAAATACTCCAGTTTCATTCTCCCAAGCTCCCCTGCTCAACCAATCAAAATTCGACACGCTGAATTATCTTTGTCTCTAATTTATAAAAATAACACGTCACTACTCAACTTTGCCCAACCTTCGAAGTCTCCAGACAACTCAACCTTGAATTTATGGCCCCGATAATCTCACGGATTTAGTCTGCCTGTTGTCGACCTATTCTTTGCCTGTCACCAGTCACGTACTGTTCTATTAACAGCTTTCCCATGCTTTAGGGAAATTCCATTCTCAACTGACTCCGTTACTGTTATACCATTACTTGATGTCGCTATGCTGTTACAGAACGACCATCATCCAAATAAAAGACGTCGGACAGCGATACACCATGGTCAACATCCACTCACCACCAGTACCGGCACAACAACCACAATTCTACGAGGACCTCTCCCTCCTAGTAACGAGGAAATACACGGGATAGAAGACCATCCTTAGGGGAGATTTCAACTGCTTCCTGTCAAGGAACGATGTCGAAGGAGATGCATACAGCACACATACTAACGAGGAAATACACGGGACAGAAGACCATCCTTAGGGGGAGATTTCAACTGCTTCCTGTCAAGGAACGATGTCGAAGGATGATGCACACATACACACACACACACATATTTCAACGCTTCCCAAAGTACTGCATACAGACAATACTATGACGTCCTCATAAGTGTGTTCTCACATGCTTTTGAAAGTTAAACTTGCTGTAAACCTTATACCACACACATAACAAATGCCAGGTTATTTTCATGTATGTGAACGTTTATGTGTATGCGTGGTATGAAAGTGAGAAAACCCCAAATCTAGCTCTCCAGCTTTCAACTTTTATCTGGGAGTGGATAAATTGTCCCACTAGTTTACGACAAAAAGCGATACTTATAGATTCTCGTGTTTGTGTAAACATCGGTGATTTTAACTGACTTAAATGTGTAAAAGCTGTCAACACAAATATCACGCCTGTACTGCTTCACTTTTGTGTGTGTAAACGTATGTGATTTTTAGCTTTATGTAGCACATTATGTTTTTTAAAAAAAATAATAATCTTTATTTCATTTTCAAATTCAAAATCATCACAGTACATAAAATTAATGACATTGATATGATTCAATAATGGGAGTGAAAGATGTTACATATATTTTAGATGTAATTAAGTGGTCAATACGATATGACATCACACGACCAAGGACTTTCAGGAGCACCAGTGTCGACAATGAAGACAACAAAGCACCCCAACATCTCAGTTTATTTAAGGGGATGTGACGTCACAGTTTATTTTGGGAGTTGTGTGACGTCTCGTCGGCGTCTGTAAAGCAAAATGACTGATGACTGGCGCCTTCCGCCTGTCACAACAAATGTAGCAAACAAGGGAAAGGAAAGACTTGATTGATGTGTCTTTCTAAATGAATATTGGAAATTCATTCATTCATTCTCACAAATTAAATTGAGTTGTTTTAAAGATGGACATTGATTTTTGATTATAAAACTGTACAAACAGGTTGGCATTAAAAGTTTTGAATGGAAAAAGTCACCATTTCTACAGGTCCACACTAAATTTCTATATTCGGATATTAGAATTAGCGCTTTAGCGTAGGATTCTTTGGTTGTTTTTGGAAGTGTGTTGCGCATGATAGATCTGTATATGTCTATCTTCTGTGTGTTTTCTAGTGTAAGTTGTAACGCCGTTCTTGATGGTATGATTGTGTTGCATTCGTAGAATATGTGTTCTTCCGTTTCTGTATGTTTCGTCTGCAAAGTTGGCACTTGGCTGTCTGTCCTGATATGTGAGCTTCTCTTTCTGTTGTGGGTGTTATGCTGAATATGAGTCTGTATGTGACTTACCTTGCTTTGGGAGTGATTTGTGGATTGTGAAGTTTTTAGAAGGTGCTGGTGTAGTCTGTGAGAAAGTGGCCAGGAAATCTGGCAAGTGTAGCATTACGGTGTCCAGCACGAGAACGGAGATAGAAGCAGCAACTGCGGAGATAACAGGGTTGGTTACACAGAACGTGGATGGCAGTCTGGTGACCGACTCTCAAAGTATGCAACAGAAGATTGATAGAGAATGTCTGCAGCAGGAGTGGATGCAGCTCCCATCAGACTCCAATAATGGGAAAATAACTTGAAGATAGTTTTCAGACAGATCCGTCACAACTCCTTGTCACTGATATTTATTTGATTTGCTATTTGTCTCTTTTGAGAAATACATATCCTTTGTCTTTTGTACATTCAAGTTGATTGCAGAATTTATATATCTTAAATAATGAGAAAATTTGGCGTTGAAAAATTATTTCAAAACAGAACGTGTCAAATTTGACAATTTTTGAAGAAAAAACAATTATAATTACTAGTATTATTCTATTAAAACATCATTCATGCACAGATTAATTAAGCCACAAGTTTGGAGCCTCGGTGGCTAAGTGGTTAGTGTAAACAGTGCTTGATTAGAAGGATCTAAGTTCGATTTCCAGAAGTGGATATTTTCGGACCGACAAGGCTTCAATCTTCACTCGGTCTCTGTAAATGGGTATCGGATGTTTTTTTCGGGAAGTATAGACGGCCTGGAGTGATACCGACCACCCCACTAAACAATTTGCCTTGTCATGGAAACATATGGTCACTAACACCATATTCCACACATGCCTAGCAAGGCAGGGAAGTGAACCGTAACTTTTACTTGTTAGCTTTACTAGAAGCTTCACTTGTGGTGTGTGCGTGTGTGTGTGTGTGTGTGTGTTTGGTGTCACAATTTGAAACCACCCATAAAATATACATTTTGTGAGGGCAAAATGTTGTAGACTCAGGTCATCTTCACATATTAAAGCTGCAAACGTTTCAATGTTGGAAGCAAAATGCCACTTTAAGATTGAAACAAGCAGCTGTGCCGTAGCTTTGACTTTAGAACGGAATGGCTTCACTACAGTCTGGGCACCTCCATATCTGCTCAGCCAGCAACCAACAAAATGTCCATCTCGATCATTCATACTTTTCCATAGAACACGCTGAGTTCTTCTCTCAAAATGGTGTGCTACTTGATGCATAGAAAACTGTGTAATATTGAACGCGCTGAACTCTGTACAAAAAGCGTGCAGCTCGTAATGGACACACCCGAGTCACTGTAACGTCCGTCACAAGCAGCATAACTCTATGTGTCAGCGACAAAATCGCGGACTTAAGATTAGTGAGCATGCCACAACAATAGTCGCTGTCCCAACAAGCGAAAAACCATGGACTTAAGATTAGTGAGCATGCCACAACAATAGTCGCTGTCCCAACAAGCGACAAAACCATGGACTTAAGATTAGTGAGCATGCCACAACGATAGTCGCTGTCCCAACAAGCGACAAAACCATGGACTTAAGATTAGTGAGCATGCCACAACGATAGTCGCTGTCCCAACAAGCGACAAAACCATGGACTTAAGATTAGTGAGCATGCCACAACGATAGTCGCTGTCCTCAACAAACGAAGTCAGGTCACCACTCCGTGAGACACTCGAATCGACAGCGGTCCAGCTTATGGCAAATTTTTACTTGGAAACAGACAAATCATACACCCCGTACCAAGGCAAGGCCGAGGCCTGTTACCGTTCTACTAAACTCAAGAGCCAGTGGCACTGCAACACTATCTCATCGCACACGAAAGTCATGTCACGGTAGAGGGAGAGAGGCAGTTTAAAATCGTAACAAAAAGAGAGAGGCAGTTTAAAATCTAACATTAAGAGAGAGAGAGAGAGAGAGAGAGCAAAAAAAAGAGATGCAGTTTAATATATTAAACATTAAGATATAGATAAAAGAGAGAGAGAGAGAGAGAGAGAGAGAGAGAGAGAGAGAGAGATTAAATTTCTAGCAGTAATATATAGAAATCGAGATTTAAATGAAGGAGTTAAGAGAGTTGAGAAAGCTTATACTTCTAGCATCAAAAGTTAACCATTTATAAATCCTAAAATGACCAGAGAGACAATTTAAAATACAAGCACGATGTGAAAAGCAGATTATAAAATTGGTATGAGAAGAGATACAGTTAAAAATCCTACTATTAATAAAGAAACAGTTAGAAATACTAAAAAGAAAAATAAAAACAGCTTAAAATAATGTTATAAAAATAGCGATAGACAATTACATCTCAAGCATTAAATTAGAGAGACAGTCATTCTTTTCATTTAAAAAAAAATTGAGAATCAAGTTCTGAATAGTTTATCAAACTTGTAGTAACAAGTGTTATATAAGGTGTTTATAATGTCTCTGTGCGGTAACTCGATCAATATATAGAAAAGAAAGGGAGAGCAGGGTATACATAGAGTACCCAAAAAATAACACTAGGGATATGGAAAAGATAGCAACAGGAAATATTATCACAATTACGATGGAGAAATGCAAGCAATAAAGTTGGCAACAGAAAAACTGCTGAACAGTAATATAGCCCACAGCCTGTAGAGTTTTTGACAGATGCAAGATCATTGCTCCAGGCACTGTAATCCAGAAAGTTGCTACATCTGCAAACTTTATTGACTGAACTCTACAAAACACCACAGGATTGCCGTGCAGTGGATCCCATCTCACTATGGAATACCAGGAAACTAGAGAGCAGATCAGCTTTCAAAAGAAGGTGCAACATGCACACAACCAGATGCGCCAGTTACATACCATCATAAGATACAGATAATCAAATCAATCAGAAGATCAAATGCTCCAAATCAGGATCCATTTCATTATATGAATAGATGGGAACAAGTTATCATTATACAAATTAGAACAGGACACAATTGACTCAACAGTCACGTGTTTACAAAATTCAAGATCTGTACCTCAACTACATGCACATGTGGACAGGCGCCCCAGACAGCGGAACGCATATTTCAAGAATGCACTGAATATAGTAGACTGTGGAAAGTCCACTTATACCATTAATACAATACTGCATACAAGACTATATGCACCACTGCAAGAATGACAAAAGACGGTAACATTTATACAGGAAGCGAAATTGCAGATATAGCCAATACTTCAGGCGAACGAAAGATAAATATATAGATCTAGAAGGTATTTGAAAATATTAAGAGACAAGTCTCAGAATGTCTTGAGGCCTGCAGTGGATAATTTGAACACATGCTGTGAACACAGCTTCATCGCGTGAACAGATTTGTACCTAATACAAGCCAGCCAACAGCAGTAGTATCTAGATGAATAACACAAATTTTACATACAATTTCACGTAATTTCAAAAATATGTTCACGGAACCGGACTTTATACAGCCTCGTTTTCTCATTTAATACCGAAGTTGACTTTTCTGTGAGCTAAGGAAGATAACCTTTAACATTTTTTAGAGAAATTATATATATATTTGCACACAAATTAAGGAAAGGTACATTTATTTTAATTTGATACTTTAGGATTTAAAATTTTTTATAGAAATATTTAAAGACCTTGCACATTTTACGAGAAAATTATTTTCTGGGAAACAATATGCATTTAAATAAAACTTTTGACAATTTACAATTAAAATATATCGACGTGTAAAGAATTCTTCAACTAACAGGAGTTGCTTCCCTTATAATTAAGCAAAGATAATTTTCAATTTCTAAATCATATAAGTTTATATTAATATTTTCATCAACAATTCAACGGTAGAACACTTTTTTGCTTTTAAGTTTGATATGTTAGAACGAACCATGCCTGTAAATATTATGCAACATTTAAATATATATTCTTCAAAGAATTATTATATTTCTTATCTGATAATCAACTGTTTAAAGTTTCTAAACATTTTTATAGATCACAGGTCCAAAGAAGTTAATTTACAAAAATTAGCTGATGACGTCTCATCACTTCACTGTAGAGTCTAGAAGAGATAATGTTAGAGAGAGAGAGAGGTATAAAAAAAAAACTAGGAAAATACTATGCAGTTGAAATTTCAAAACTCTAGTAGAAAAAGATTAGAGGAGTTGGAAATAGACAAATGCACATAATTTATGTCACTGAAGAGGGAGAATGGCAGTTTAAAAGTCTAACATTAAGAGAGAGAGAGGCAGAGAAAGAGCGAAAAAGAGAGATGCACTTATAATATATATATATATATATATATATATATAATATATATATATTAAACATGAAGATATAGATAGAAGAAAGAGAATGAAAGATAGGCATTTTAAATTTCTATCATTAATAAACAGAGATTAAAATTTAGGAGTTAAGAGAGTAGAGAGAGTTTATATTTCTAGCATCAAAAGTTAACCTTTTGAAAATCCTAGAATGACCAGAGAGACAATTTAAAATACCAGCATGAATATGAAAGCAGTTTAAAATCTTATTATGTAAAGAGATACCTTTAAAAGTCCTACTATTAAGAAAGAAACAGTTAATAATGCTAATATGAAAATGAAAACATCTTAAAATCATGTTATAAAAATAGCGATAGACAATTACATCTCAAGCATTGAAAATAGAGAGACAGTCTTTCTTTTCAATTTTTTAAAATTGAGAATCAAGTTCTGAATAGTTTATCAAACTTGTAGTAACAAGTGTGTCTCTTAAGTTAAGCGCACTAACTTACGACTGACTTAGCAGGTCGGTAAGGGATAAATGTTTTATGCTCAGAGAAATACACAGAAGATGGAGATTAAAGTAGCAACGATAAATATATGCGGGATAAAAAAAAATAAAGAAGTCGAACTTATAGAAGAAATGACAAAAAGGAAAATTAAAATACTAGGATTAGTGGACACCAGAGTAAAAGGACAACAGATAAAGAAAACACACATGAACTACACGAAAATATTCTCAGGAGTCGAAAACACAGAAAGAGCAACACATGGAGTAGGTGTTATCATCAACCCAGAACACGCAAAGAACATTCTAGAAATAAAATACCACTCAGAAAGAATTATCACAATTAAACTACTAGAAGACGATCGAAAAACAAATTACATTCAAATCTATGCACCATGCAACAACAACGAAAAAGACGGCGTAGAATTCTACGACACACTGAGTGAAATCATTAACAAAATTGACGAAAGCGACGACATGTTAGTGATGGGAGATTTTAATGGAAGGCTCGGGAAACGCAACAGTGAGAACAGTGATATCTTAGGACCCTTTGGCGATAAAACAGCTGAAATAAACGAAAATGGGAGCAGATAGCTGGATCTATGCAATCAAAATGATTTATTTATCACCAACACATTCTTCAAACACAGAGAGTCGCAAGTATACACCTGGTACAAATGGAATGACACAACATGCAGGAGCCAGATAGATTTTATACTAACAAGAAAACAGAACAAGAGAAGAGTAACCGACAGTAGAGCAATCCCAAATATTACAGACGACACGGATCAAAAGATGGTTATTATCACACTAAGACAGCCAAAAATAAAGAAAATATACGAAAACAAAAAAGAAGCGGAAGGAACAGACAATAAAAATAAAACAATTAAAAGATCAAGAAACAAGGAAAACCCTAGAAGAAAAACTAACAGAGGAATTCAAGAAACTCCCTAACGAAGTATGCACAATAGAAGAAGAGTGGAAACAATTTAAGGAAAAAGTAACCAACATCTCTAAAACAGTTTGTGGAACGAAGCCAAGAACAAGAGAAGGGAAAAAGAGCACCCCGTGGTGGAACGAAACAATCAGAGAAGCAATTAAAGAAAAGAAGAAAATGTTTAAAAATTGGAGGGAGAACAAGAACCAAGAAAAATATGAAAAATATGCCTTAGTTCGAAAAAGAGTTAAAATGTTGATCAAAGAAGCTAAGCAAAAGAATTGGACAGAATTCGGACAAAACATGAGCAGGGACTTCAAGACAGCCACAAGAGATTTCTACAAAGCAGTAAAAGCCACAAGAGCGAGAAAAGAAAACCATGATCCTACTGAGCTGATAAATGACAAAGACGGACAACCAATATCAAATAACCAATGTATGCAACAGAGATGGAAAGAATATTTTGAAGACCTGTTAAACATACCAACTACCAATAAGACAACACAAATCATGCTAGAACTCACAAATACTGAACCCAACTTCATGAAAGAGAAATCGAAGAAATAAATAAATATGCACCAAGAAACAAAGCACCGGGGATAGATAACATAGCAATAGAAATAATAGTAGCAGCGGGAGAAACAGGAATGCAGTGGCTGCACAGGATATTTAATGCAGCATGACACCAACAACAAGCCATAGAAGACTGGCAACAGGCAATCATCATACCAATATGGAAAAAGAAAGGTAGCAAAAGAGACTGCAGTCAACATAGAGGTATATCTCTTCTCAGCCATGTAGGAAAGCTATACGCCAAAATCTTGGAAAAAAGGCTGAGACCAATAATAGAACTACAGTTAAGCGATTATCAAATGGGGTTCCGAAAAAAAAACAGAGGATGTACCGACGCACTATTCACACTAAAACAGCTTGCAGAAAAAAACGACAGAACACAATCAAAACTTATACATAGCCTTCATTGACCAGGAAAAAGCATTCGACAGAGTAAACAGAGAACAACTGTGGGAGATACTAACAACATACGGAGTAAGCCAACATCTAATCAACCTTATTAAAAGTCTCTACGTCAACAGCAACTGCAGGGTCAGAACAGCAGCAGGCTACACAGACCACTTCGAAGTTTGATCAGGTGTAAGACAGGGGTGCGTACTATTCCCCCTACTGTTTATTACATAAATGGACCATATATGCACGCTAGTCAACCCATCAGAGACAGTGGAGATCAACGAGCTTCTATTTGCAGACGATCAGGCACTAATACATGAAACAACAGAAGACCTACAAGAACGCTTAAACAAACTCAACAGCTCAGGTACAAAATGCAACATAAAAATCAACATCAACAAAACAGAAGTCATGAATGATGCCAAAAATAAACAGAACATCAACATAACTATAGAAGGCAGACAACTAAAACAAGTAGAGGAATTCAAATACCTAGGAAGCCTAATGACAAACGATAATTCCCAAACAGCAGAGATAGAATCAAGATGCAACAAAGCTTGTCAAATCATCGGACAGTTATCACCACTATTGTCCAACAAGGAAATAACTCTGGAGGCAAAACGAGCAATATACAATGCAATCTTCATCCCAACGTTGTGCTACCAATGCCAGACCTGGACCCTAGATGCAAGAACAATAAGAATAATAACCTCTACAGAGATGAAATGTGTTAGACGAATGACAGGAAACAGTCTGAGAGATAAGATCAGAAATGAAGAACTGAGAAAAAAGCTAGGAATAGACCCCGCCATAGAATATATAAAGAAACAACAGATAAAATGGTTTGACCACGTGACAAGGCAGAAAGAACAAAACACAACACAACGAGCCTTCAACAAACGTTGTGAGAACACCAGACCCAAGGGTCGACCAGAAAAAAGATGGGTCGATGGAATATTAGAAGCACTAGGAAACATAACAGCAGCAGAGGCGAACAGAAAAGCAAAAGACCGCAAATTATATCTCCCCTCGACGCTGAAAGGCAGATGAGGAAGGAAAGAAGAGAAAGAAATAGTAACAAGTGTTATATAAGGTGTTTATAATGTCTCTGTGCGGTGACTCGATCAATATATAGAAAAGAAAGGGGAGCAGGGTATACATAGAGTACCCAAAAATAACACTAGGGATATGGAAAAGATAGCAACAGGAAATATTATCACAATTACGATGGAGAAATGCAAGCAATAAAGTTGGCAATAGAAAAACTGCTGAACAGCAATATTATCCCACAACCTGTAGTGTTTTTTTTTGTTGACAGATGCAATATAAGTACTCCAAGCACTGCAATTCAGAAAACTGCCACATCTGCAGACCTTTTTGACTGAACTCTGCAAACACCACAGGATTGTCCGGCAGTGGTCCCACCTCACTGTTGAATACCAGGAAACGAGAGAGCAGATCAGCTGGCAAAAGAAGGTGAAATAGGCACACAACCAGATGTGCCGGTTACATACCGTCATGAGAAACAGATAATCAAATTCATCAGGAGACAACATGCCCCAAATCGGGATAATTTTCATAATATGAATAGATGGGAACATGTTATCATTATACGCTTTAAAATAGAACACAATTGACAATCGACAGTCAGATGTATGCAAAATTCAACATATGTACCTCAACTACATGTACATGAGGACAGGCACAGGCGGAGCGCATATTTCAAGAATGCACTGAATATAGTAGACTGAGGAAAGTCCACATATCCCATTGATACAACACTACAGACAAAACTATATGGACCACTACAAGAATGGCAAAATACGGTAACATTTATACAGGAAACGAAATTGCAGATATAAACAATATTTAATTCGAACGAAAGATAGATATATAGACCAGCAAGGTTTTCGAAAATATTAAGAGACAAGTCTCAGAATATCTTATGGCCTGTGCTGGATATTTTGAACACATGCTGTAAACGCGTGAACAGATTTGTACCTAATACAAGCCAGCCAACAGCAGTAGTATCTAGATGAGTAACACAAATTTTACATACAATTTCACGTAATTTCAAAAATATGTTCACGGAACCGGACTTTATACAGCCTCGTTTTCTTATTTAAGACAGAAGTTGACTTTTCTGTGAGCAAAGGAAGATAACCTTAAACATTTTTGAGAGAAATTATAAATAATTAATATTTTTCACCACAAATTAAGGAAAGGTACATTTTTTTTTAATTTGATACTTTAGGATTTGAAATTTCTTATAGAATTTTTCAAAGACCTTGCATATTTTGTGAGAAAATTATTTTCTGGGAAACAATATGCATATAAATAAAACTTTTGAAAATTTGCAATTACAATATATCGACATGTAAAGAATTCTTCAACTAACAGGAGTTGCTTCCCTTATAATTAAGCAAAGATAATTTTCAATTTCTAAATCATATAAGTTTATATTAATATTTTCATCAACAATTCAACTGTAGAACTGTTTTTTGCTTTTAAGTTTGATATGTTAGAACGAACCATGCCTGTAAATATTATGCAACATTTAAATATATATTCTTCAAAGAATTATTATATTTCTTATCTGATAATCAACTGTTTAAAGTTTCTAAACATTTTTATAGATCACAGGTCCAAAGAAGTTAATTTACAAAAATTAGCTGATGACGTCTCATCACTTCACTGTAGAGTCTAGAAGAGATAATGTTAGAGAGAGAGAGAGAGAGAGAGAGAGAGAGAGAGAGTGAGAGAGAGGTATAAAAAAAAAACTAGGAAAATACTATGCAGTTGAAGTTTCAAAATTCTAGTAGAAAAAGATTAGATGAGTTGGAAATAGACAAATGCACATAATTTATGTCACTGAAGAGAGAGAATGGCAGTTTGAAAAAACTAACATTAAGAGAGAGAGAGAGAGAGAGAGAAAGAGAGAGAAAGAGAGAGAGAGAAAGAGAGAGAGAGAGACAGAGAAAGAGCGAAAAAGAGAGATGCAGTTGTATATATATATATATTAAACATTAAAATATAGATAGAAGAAAGAGAATGAAAGATATGCAATTTAAATTTCTATCATGAATAAACAGAGATTAAAATGTAGGAGTTAAGAGAGTTGAGAGAGTTTATATTTCTAGCATCAAAGTTAACCTTTTGAAAATCCTAGAATGACCAGAGAGACAATTTAAAATACCAGCATGAATATGAAAACAGTTTAAAATCTTAGTATGTAAAGAGATACCTTTAAAAGTCCTACTATTAAGAAAGAAACAGTTAATAATGCTAATATGGAAATGAAAACAGCTTAAAATCATGTTATGAAAATAGCGATAGACAATTACATCTCAAGCATTAAAATAGAGAGACAGTCATTCTTTTTCACGTTTTAAAATTGAGAATCAAGTTGTGAATAGTTTATCAAACTTGTAGTAACAAGTGTTATATAGGGTGTTTATAATGTCTCTGTGCGGTGACTCGATCAACATATAGAAAAGAAAGGGGGAGCAGGGTATACACAGAGTACCCAAAAAATAACACTAGGGATATAAAAAAGATAGCAACAGGGAAATATTATCACAATTACGATGGAGAAATGCAAGCAATAAAGTTGGCAACAGAAAAACTGCTGAACAGTACTATAGCCCACAGCCTGTAGAGTTTTTGACAGATGCAAGATCATTGCTCCAGGCACTGTAATCCAGAAAGTTGCTACATCTGCAAACTTTATTCACTGAACTCTACAAACACCACAGGATTGCCGTGCAGTGGATCCCATCTCACTATGGAATACCAGGAAACTAGAGAGCAGATCAGCTTTCAAAAGAAGGTGCAACAGGCACACAACCAGATGCGCCGGTTACATAGCATCATAAGATACAGATAATCAAATCAATCCGAAGATAAAATGCCCCAAATCAGGATGCATTTCATTATATGAATAGATGGGAACAAGTTATCATTATACGAATTAGAACAGGCCGCAATTGACTCCACAGTCACGTGTCTACAAAATTCAAGATCTGTACCTCAACTACATGCACACGTGGACAGGCGCCCCAGTCAGCGGAACGCATATTTCAAGAATGCACTGAATATAGTAGGCTGAGGAAAGTCCACTTATACCATTAATACAATACTACAGACAAGACTATATGCACACTGTAAGAATGACAAAAGACGGTAACATTTATACAGGAAACGACATTGCAGATATAGACAATACTTCAGGCGAGCGAAAGATAAATATATAGATCCAGAAGGTTTTCGAAAATATTAAGAGACAAGTTTCAGAATGTATTGAGGCCTGCAGTGGATATTTTGAACACATGATGTGAACACAACTCCATCGTGTGACAACTTCTTTATATAACCTTGTTTTTTAAGTTGACATTTCAGTAACTAAAGGTAGATAACTTTAAATTTTTAAAAGAAATTATAAATAATTAATATTTGCAACCACACTTGAAGGAAGATACATTTCTTTTAGTTCGCTTCTTCATTATCTAAACTTTTCTTATTGAGTTTTGCCAAAACACGTGCATATTTAATAGCATTTTTTTTTGACAAGATAATATGCATATGAATGACACTTTAGACAATTTACAATATACTGAAATATCAAGAATTTTTTTCTATTAATCTAACAGGAGTTGCTTCCCTTTTAATAAAAGAAGACAACTTTTAATTTCTAAAGCAGATAACAAATATAATAACAGTTTCATCAATAATTCAACGGCAGAACATTTGTTGCATTTAAGTTTGATATATTAGGACGAACCGTTCCTGTAAATATTACGCAACATTTGAATATATATTCTTCAAAGAATTATTTGTTTTCTTAGCCAACAATCAACTGTGTAAAGTTTCTAAGCATTTGTGTACATTACACGTGCAAAATAAGTTAGTTACCAAAAAGTAACCGACGCTGTATCATCATTTCACTGTAGAGTCTAGAAGAGATAATTTGTTAGAGAGAGGTATCAATAACACAAGGAAAATACTATGCAGTTGAAATTTCAAATTTGTAGTAGAAAAAGGGAGGGGAGTTGGAGATAGACAACTGCACGAAATTCATGTCATTGGTAGAAGGAGAGAGGCAGTTTAAATTTCTAGCAGTAATAGATAGTGATTAAAATGTAAGAGTTCAGCGAGTTGAGATAGTTTATATTTCTAGCATAAAAAGTTATCCATTTAAAAAACCTAGAATGATCAGAGAGACAGTTTAAAATAACCCCGCCTAATTATTATCTGTGGGGTGAGCTGAAAAAAAAAAAGTTTATCAAATATTCTGAAGACAGATAATGACCTGAAGGCAGAAATCGTCACTCTGAGCCAACAATATCACCGGTCATTATCCAGGAAGTATCTGTGGACAAACACGGACATATCAAGCGTTGTCAACATTCTACTGCCAATACCGGAACAGACTCCCTTAACAGAGGAATCTGGATTGTCAATACAAATACGTACAGAAATGAAAGGAATACTCGACAAGCAGGAATAGAACAGTCAACAGCATAAAACAACCACTTTCAGTTTCTTGGATGAAGAATACACACACGACCTATGGATTCGCGTGTACACCGATGGGTCAGCACAGAATGCAGTAAAGAATGGGGAGCAGTTGCCTATATAAAGTACCCTAACAACACTAGTGATATAAATATAAAAGCAACAGGGAAATATTGTCACACTTACGATGCAGAAATCCAAACAATAAAGTTGGCAATAGAAAAACTGCTGAACAGCAATATTATCCCACAACCTGTAGTGTTTTTTTTTTTTGACAGATGCAATATAAGTATTCCAAGCACTGCAATTCAGAAAATTGCCACATCTGCAGACCTTTTTGACTGAACTCTGCAAACACCACAGGATTGTCCGGCAGTGGTCCCACCTCACTGTTGGATACCAGGAAACGAGAGAGCAGATCAGCTGGCAAAAGAAGGTGAAATAGGCACACAACCAGATGTGCCGGTTACATACCGTCATAAGAAAACAGATAATCAAATTCATCAGGAGACAACATGCCCCAAATCGGGATAATTTTCATAATATGAATAGATGGGAACATGTTATCATTATACGCTATAAAATATGACACAATTGACAATCGACAGTCAGATGTAAGCAAAATTCAACATCTGTACCTCAACTACATGTACATGAGGACAGGCACAGGCGGAACGCATATTTCAAGAATGCACTGAATATAGTAGACTGAGGAAAGTCCACATATCCCATTGATACAACACTACAGACAAAACTATATGGACCACTACAAGAATGACAAAAGACGGTAACATTTATACAGGAAACGAAATTGCAGATATAAACAATATTTAATTCGAACGAAAGATAGATATATAGATCAGGAAGGTTTTCGAAAATAGTAAGCGACAAGTCTCAGAATATCTTGTGGCCTGTGCTGGATATTTTGAACACATGCTGTACACACAGCTTCATCGCGTGAACAGATTTTTACCTAATACAAGCCAGCCAACAGCAGTAGTATCTAGAAAAATAACACAAATTTTACATACAATTTCACGTAATTTCAAAAATATGTTCACGGAACCGGACTTTATACAGCCTCGTTTTCTTATTTAATACAGAAGTTGACTTTTCTGTGAGCAAAGGAAGATAACCTTTAACATTTTTTAGAGAAATTATAAATAATTAATATTTGTCACCACAAATTAAGGAAAGGTACATTTCTTTTAATTTGATACTTTAGGATTTGAAATTTCTTATAGAATTTTTCATAGACCTTGCATATTTTGTGAGAAAATTATTTTCTGGGAAACAATATGCATATAAATAAAACTTTTGAAAATTTGCAATTACAATATATCGACATGTAAAGAATTCTTCAACTAACAGGAGTTGCTTCCCTTATAATTAAGCAAAGATAATTTTCAATTTCTAAATCATATAAGTTTATATTAATATTTTCATCAACAATTCAACTGTAGAACTGTTTTTTTGCTTTTAAGTTTGATATGTTAGAACGAACCATGCCTGTAAATATTATGCAACATTTAAATATATATTCTTCAAAGAATTATTATATTTCTTATCTGATAATCAACTGTTTAAAGTTTCTAAACATTTTTATAGATCACAGGTCCAAAGAAGTTAATTTACAAAAATTAGCTGATGACGTCTCATCACTTCACTGTAGAGTCTAGAAGAGATAATGTTAGAGAGAGAGAGAGAGAGAGAGAGAGAGTGAGAGAGAGGTATAAAAAAAAACTAGGAAAATACTATGCAGTTGAAGTTTCAAAATTCTAGTAGAAAAAGATTAGATGACTTGGAAATAGACAAATGCACATAATTTATGTCACTGAAGAGAGAGAATGGCAGTTTGAAAAACTAACATTAAGAGAGAGAGAGAGAGAGAAAGAGAGAGAAAGAGAGAGAGAGAAAGAGAGAGAGAGAGAGACAGAGAAAGAGCGAAAAAGAGAGATGCAGTTGTATATATATATATATTAAACATTAAAATATAGATAGAAGAAAGAGAATGAAAGATATGCAATTTAAATTTCTATCATGAATAAACAGAGATTAAAATGTAGGAGTTAAGAGAGTTGAGAGAGTTTATATTTCTAGCATCAAAAGTTAACCTTTTGAAAATCCTAGAATGACCAGAGAGACAATTTAAAATACCAGCATGAATATGAAAACAGTTTAAAATCTTAGTATGTAAAGAGATACTTTAAAAGTCCTACTATTAAGAAAGAAACAGTTAATAATGCTAATATGTAAATGAAAACAGCTTAAAATAATGTTATGAAAATAGCGATAGACAATTACATCTCAAGCATTAAAATAGAGAGACAGTCATTCTTTTCACGTTTTAAAATTGAGAATCAAGTTGTGAATAGTTTATCAAACTTGTAGTAACAAGTGTTATATAGGGTGTTTATAATGTCTCTGTGCGGTGACTCGATCAACATATAGAAAAGAAAGGGGGAGCAGGGTATACACAGAGTACCCAAAAAATAACACTAGGGATATAAAAAAAGATAGCAACAGGGAAATATTATCACAATTACGATGGAGAAATGCAAGCAATAAAGTTGGCAACAGAAAAACTGCTGAACAGTACTATAGCCCACAGCCTGTAGAGTTTTGACAGATGCAAGATCATTGCTCCAGGCACTGTAATCCAGAAAGTTGCTACATCTGCAAACTTTATTCACTGAACTCTACAAACACCACAGGATTGCCGTGCAGTGGATCCCATCTCACTATGGAATACCAGGAAACTAGAGAGCAGATCAGCTTTCAAAAGAAGGTGCAACAGGCACACAACCAGATGCGCCGGTTACATAGCATCATAAGATACAGATAATCAAATCAATCCGAAGATAAAATGCCCCAAATCAGGATGCATTTCATTATATGAATAGATGGGAACAAGTTATCATTATACGAATTAGAACAGGCCGCAATTGACTCCACAGTCACGTGTCTACAAAATTCAAGATCTGTACCTCAACTACATGCACACGTGGACAGGCGCCCCAGTCAGCGGAACGCATATTTCAAGAATGCACTGAATATAGTAGGCTGAGGAAAGTCCACTTATACCATTAATACAATACTACAGACAAGACTATATGCACCACTGTAAGAATGACAAAAGACGGTAACATTTATACAGGAAACGACATTGCAGATATAGACAATACTTCAGCGAGCGAAAGATAAATATATAGATCCAGAAGGTTTTCGAAAATATTAAGAGACAAGTTTCAGAATGTATTGAGGCCTGCAGTGGATATTTTGAACACATGATGTGAACACAACTCCATCGTGTGACAACTTCTTTATATAACCTTGTTTTTTAAGTTGACATTTCAGTAACTAAAGGTAGATAACTTTAAATTTTTAAAAGAAATTATAAATAATTAATATTTGCAACCACACTTGAAGGAAGATACATTTCTTTTAGTTCGCTTCTTCATTATCTAAACTTTTCTTATTGAGTTTTGCCAAAACACGTGCATATTTAATAGCATTTTTTTTTTGACAAGATAATATGCATATGAATGACACTTCAGACAATTTACAATATACTGAAATATCAAGAATTTTTTTCTATTAATCTAACAGGAGTTGCTTCCCTTTTAATAAAAGAAGACAACTTTTAATTTCTAAAGCAGATAACAAATATAATAACAGTTTCATCAATAATTCAACGGCAGAACATTTGTTGCATTAAGTTTGATATATTAGGACGAACCGTTCCTGTAAATATTACGCAACATTTGAATATATATTCTTCAAAGAATTATTTGTTTTCTTAGCCAACAATCAACTGTGTAAAGTTCTAAGCATTTGTGTACATTACACGTGCAAAATAAGTTAGTTACCAAAAAGTAACCGACGCTGTATCATCATTTCACTGTAGAGTCTAGAAGAGATAATTTGTTAGAGAGAGGTATCAATAACACAAGGAAAATACTATGCAGTTGAAATTTCAAATTTGTAGTAGAAAAAGGGAGGGGAGTTGGAGATAGACAACTGCACGAAATTCATGTCATTGGTAGAAGGAGAGAGGCAGTTTAAATTTCTAGCAGTAATAGATAGTGATTAAAATGTAAGAGTTCAGCGAGTTGAGATAGTTTATATTTCTAGCATAAAAAGTTATCCATTTAAAAAACCTAGAATGATCAGAGAGACAGTTTAAAATAACCCCGCCTAATTATTATCTGTGGGGTGAGCTGAAAAAAAAAAAGTTTATCAAATATTCTGAAGACAGATAATGACCTGAAGGCAGAAATCGTCACTCTGAGCCAACAATATCACCGGTCATTATCCAGGAAGTATCTGTGGACAAACACGGACATATCAAGCGTTGTTAACATTCTACTGCCAATACCGGAACAGACTCCCTTAACAGAGGAATCTGGATTGTCAATACAAATACGTACAGAAATGAAAGGAATACTCGACAAGCAGGAATAGAACAGTCAACAGCATAAAACAACCACTTTCAGTTTCTTGGATGAAGAATACACACACGACCTATGGATTCGCGTGTACACCGATGGGTCAGCACAGAATGCAGTAAAGAATGGGGGAGCAGTTGCCTATATAAAGTACCCTAACAACACTAGTGATATAAATATAAAAGCAACAGGGAAATATTGTCACACTTACGATGCAGAAATCCAAACAATAAAGTTGGCAATAGAAAAACTGCTGAACAGCAATATTATCCCACAACCTGTAGTGTTTTTTTTTTTTTTGACAGATGCAATATAAGTATTCCAAGCACTGCAATTCAGAAAATTGCCACATCTGCAGACCTTTTTGACTGAACTCTGCAAACACCACAGGATTGTCCGGCAGTGGTCCCACCTCACTGTTGGATACCAGGAAACGAGAGAGCAGATCAGCTGGCAAAAGAAGGTGAAATAGGCACACAACCAGATGTGCCGGTTACATACCGTCATAAGAAAACAGATAATCAAATTCATCAGGAGACAACATGCCCCAAATCGGGATAATTTTCATAATATGAATAGATGGGAACATGTTATCATTATACGCTATAAAATATGACACAATTGACAATCGACAGTCAGATGTAAGCAAATTCAACATCTGTACCTCAACTACATGTACATGAGGACAGGCACAGGCGGAACGCATATTTCAAGAATGCACTGAATATAGTAGACTGAGGAAAGTCCACATATCCCATTGATACAACACTACAGACAAAACTATATGGACCACTACAAGAATGACAAAAGACGGTAACATTTATACAGGAAACGAAATTGCAGATATAAACAATATTTAATTCGAACGAAAGATAGATATATAGATCAGGAAGGTTTTCGAAAATAGTAAGCGACAAGTCTCAGAATATCTTGTGGCCTGTGCTGGATATTTTGAACACATGCTGTACACACAGCTTCATCGCGTGAACAGATTTTTACCTAATACAAGCCAGCCAACAGCAGTAGTATCTAGAAAAATAACACAAATTTTACATACAATTTCACGTAATTTCAAAAATATGTTCACGGAACCGGACTTTATACAGCCTCGTTTTCTTATTTAATACAGAAGTTGACTTTTCTGTGAGCAAAGGAAGATAACCTTTAACATTTTTTAGAGAAATTATAAATAATTAATATTTGTCACCACAAATTAAGGAAAGGTACATTTCTTTTAATTTGATACTTTATGATTTGTGATTTCTTATAGAATTTTTCAAAGACTTTGCACACTTTGTGAGAAAATTATTTTCTGGGAAACAATATGCATATAAATAAAACGTTTGACAATTTACAATTACAATATATCGACGTGTAAAGAATTCTTCAACTAACAGGAGTTGCTTCCCTTATAATTAAGCAAAGATAATTTTCAATTTCTAAATCATATAAGTTTATATTAATATTTTCATCAACAATTCAACGGTAGAACACTTTTTTGCTTTTAAGTTTGATATGTTAGAACGAACCATGCCTGTAAATATTATGCAACATTTAAATATATATTCTTCAAAGAATTATTATATTTCTTATCTGATAATCAACTGTTGAAGTTTCTAAACATTTTTATAGATCACAGGTCCAAAGAAGTTAATTTACAAAAATTAGCTGATGACGTCTCATCACTTCACTATAGAGTCTAGAAGAGATAATGTTAGAGAGAGAGAGAGGTATAAAAAAAAAAACTAGGAAAATACTATGCAGTTGAAATTTCAAAACTCTAGTAGAAAAAGATTAGAGGAGTTGGAAATAGACAAATGCACATAATTTATGTCACTGAAGAGGGAGAGTGGCAGTTTAAAAGTCTAACATTAAGAGAGATAGAGACAGAGAAAGAGCGAAAAAGAGAGATGCAGTTATATATATATATATATATATATATATATATATATATATATATATATATATATATATATATATATATATATATATATTAAACATTAAAATATAGATAGAAGAAAGAGAATGAAAGATATGCAATTTAAATTTCTATCATGAATAAACAGAGATTAAAATGTAGGAGTTAAGAGAGTTGAGAGAGTTTATATTTCTAGCATCAAAAGTTAACCTTTTGAAAATCCTAGAATGACCAGAGAGACAATTTAAAATACCAGCATGAATATGAAAACAGTTTAAAATCTTAGTATGTAAAGAGATACCTTTAAAAGTCCTACTATTAAGAAACAAACAGTTAATAATGCTAATATGGAAATGAAAACAGCTTAAAATCATGTTATAAAAATAGCGATAGACAATTACATCTCAAGCATGAAAATAGAGAGACAGCCATTCTTTTTGATTTTTAAAAATTGAGAATCAAGTTCTGAATAGTTTTATCAAACTTGTAGTAACAAGTGTTATATAGGGTGTTTATAATGTCTCTGTGCGGTGACTCGATCAACATATAGAAAAGAAAGGGGAGCAGGATATACACAGAGTACCCAAAAATAACACTAGGGATATGGAAAAGATAGCAACAGGAAATATTATCCCAATTACGATGGAGAAATGCAAGCAATAAAGTTGGCAACAGAAAAACTGCTGAACAGTAATATAGCCCACAGCCTGTAGAGTTTTTGACAGATGCAAGATCATTGTTCCAGGCACTGTAATCCAGAAAGTTGATACATCTGCAGACTTTATTTATTGAACTCTACAAACACCACAGGATTGCCGTGCAGTGGATCCCATCTCACTATGGAATACCAGGAAACTAGAGAGCAGATCAGCTTTCAAAAGAAGGTGCAACAGGCACACAACCAGATGCGCCGATTACATAGCATCATAAGATACAGATAATCAAATCAATCCGAAGATAAAATGCCCCAAATCAGGATGCATTTCATTATATGAATAGATGAGAACAAGTTACCATTATACGAATTAGAACAGGACACAATTGACACCACAGTCACGTGTCTACAAAATTCAAGATCTGTACCTCAACTACATGTACATGTGGACAGGCGCCCCAGACAGTGGAACGCATATTTCAAGAATGCACTGAATATAGTAGACTGAGTAAAGTCCACTTATACCATTAATACAGTACTACAATACTACAATACTACACACAAGACTATATGCACCAGTGCAAGAATGACAAAAGACGGTAATATTTATACAGAAACGACACTGCAGTTATAGACAATACTTCAGGCGAGCGAAAGATAAATATATAGATCCAGAAGGTTTTCGAAAATATTAAGAGACAAGTTTCAGAATGTATTGAGGCCTGCAGTGGATATTTTGAACACATGCTGTGAACACAACTCCATCGTGTGACAACTTCTTTATATAACCTTGTTTTTTAAGTTGACATTTCAGTAACTAAAGGTAGATAACTTTAAATTTTTTAAAAAAAATTATAAATAATTAATTTTTTCAACCACACTTAAAAGGAAGATACATTTCTTTTAGTTCGCTTCTTCATTATCTAAATTTTACTTATTGACTTTTGCCAAAAAACGTGCATATTTAATAGTATTTTTTTTTTTGGCAAGATAATATGCATATGAATGACACTTCAGACAATTTACAATATACTGAAATAATAAGAATTTTTTCTATTAATCTAACAGGACTTGCTTCCCTTTTAATAAAAGAGGAACCCTTTTAATTTCTACAGCAGATAATAAAAGTAATACAATTTTCCTCAATAATTCAACGGCAGAACATTTGTTGCATTTAAGTTTGATATATTAGGACGAACCGTTCCTGTAAATATTACGCAATATTTGAATATATATTCTTCAAAGAATTATTTGTTTTCTTAGCCAATAATCAACTGTTTAAAGTTTCTAAGCATTTGTGTACATAACATGTGCAAAATAAGTTAATTACCAAAAAGTAACCGACGCTGTATCATCATTTCACTGTAGAGTCTAGAAGAGATAATTTGTTAGATAGAGGTATCAATAACACAAGGAAAATACTATGCAGTTGAAATTTCAAATTTGTAGTAGAAAAAGGGAGGGGAGTTGGAGATAGACAACTGCACGAAATTCATGTCATTGGTAGAAGGAGAGAGGCAGTTTAAATTTCTAGCAGTAATAGATAGTGATTAAAATGTAAGAGTTCAGAGAGTTGAGATAGTTTATATTTCTAGCACAAAAAGTTTTCCATTTAAAAAACCTCGAATCATCAGATAGACAGTTTAAAATAACCCGCCTATTATTATCTGTGGGGTGAGCTGAAAAAAAAAAAGTTTATCAAATATTCTGAGACAGAGAATGACCTGAAGGCAGAAATCGTCACCTGAGCCAACAATATCACCGGTCATTATCCGAAAGTATGTGTAGACAAACACAGACATATCAAGCGTTGTTAACATTCTACTGCCAATACCGGAACAGACTCCCTTAACAGAGGAATCTGGATTGTCAATACAAATACGTACAGAAATGAAAGGATACTCGACAAGCAGGAATAGAATAGTCAACAGCGTAAAACAACCACTTTCAGTTTCTTGGATGAAGAATACACACACGACCTATGGATTCGTGTGTACACCGATGGGTCAGCACAAATTGCAGTAAAGAATGGGGGAGCAGTTGCCTATATAAAGTACCCTAACAACACTAGTGATATAAATACAAAAGCAACAGGGAAATATTGTCACACTTACGATGCAGAAATCCAAACAATAAAGTTGGCAATAGAAAAACTGCTGAACAGCAATATTATCCCACAACCTGTAGTGTTTTTTTTTTTTTTGACAGATGCAATATAAGTACTCCAAACATACAAGAAACGGAAGAACACTTATTCTACGAATGCAGCACAATCATACCATCAAGAACGGCGTTACAACTTACACTAGAAACACACAGAAGATAGACATATACAGATCTATCATGCTCAGCACACTGTCAAAACAACACAAGAATCCTACACTAAAGCGCTAATTCTAATATCCGAATATAGAAATTAGTGTGGACCTGTAGAAATGCTGACGTTTTCCAATTCAAAGCTTTTAATGCCAACCTGTTTGTACAGTTTTATAATATACAAAATCAATGTCCATCTTTAAAACAACATAACTTAATTTGTGAGAATGAATGAACGAATTTCCAATATTCATTTAGAAAGACACATCAATCAAGTCTTTCCTTTCCCTTGTTTGCTACATTTGTTGGTGACAGGCGGAAGGCGCCAGTCATCAGTCAATTTTGCTTTACAGACGCCGACGAGACGTCACAACCTCCTAAAATAAACTGTGACGTCACCCCCCCCCCCCTTAAATAAACTGAGATGTCTGGGTGCTTTTGTCTTCATTGTCGACACTGGGTGCTCCTGAAAGTCCTTGGTCGTGTGATGTCATATCTTACTGACCTCTTAATTACATCTAAAATATATGTAACATCTTCACTCCCATTATTGAATCATATAAATTAAACTATTTTTATGTACTGTGATGATTTTGAATTTGAAAATGAAATAAAGATTATTATTTTTTTTTAAAAACATAATGTGCTACATAAAGCTAAAAATCACATACATTTACACACACAAAAGTGAAGCCGTACAGGCGTGATATTTGTGTTGACAGCTTTACACATTGAAGTCAGTTAAAATCACCGATGTTTACACAAACACGAGAATCTATAAGTATCGCTTTTTGTCGTAAACTAGTGGGACAATTTATCCACTCCCAGATAAAAGTTGAAAGCTGGAGAGCTAGATTTGGGGTTTTCTCACTTTCATACCACGCATACACATAAACGTTCACATACATGAAAATAACCTGGCATTTGTTATGTGTGTGGTATAAGGTTTGCAGCAAGTTTTAACTTTCAAAAGCATGTGAGAACACACTTATGAGACGATTAGTATGTCGTACAGTACGTTGGGGCGATTAGTATGTGTGCTGTATGCATCTCCTTCGACATCGTTCCTTGACAGGAAGCAGTTGAAATCTCCCCCTAAGGATGATCTTCTGTCCCGTGTATTTCCTCGTTAGTATGTGTGCTGTATGCATCTCCTTCGACATCGTTCCTTGACAGGAAGCAGTTGAAATCTCCCACTAAGGATGGTCTTCTATCCCGTGTATTTCCTCGTTAGTATGTGTGCTGTATGCATCTCCTTCGACATCGTTCCTTGACAGGAAGCAGTTGAAATCTCCCACTAAGGATGATCTTCTGTCCCGTGTATTTCCTCGTTAGTATGTGTGCTGTATGCATCTCCTTCGACATCGTTCCTTGACAGGAGCAGTTGAAATCTCCCACTAAGGATGATCTTCTGTCCCGTGTATTTCCTCGTTAGTATGTGTGCTGTATGCATCTCCTTCGACATCGTTCCTTGACAGGAAGCAGTTGAATCTCCCTAAGGATGATCTTCTGTCCCGTGTATTTCCTCGTTAGTATGTGTGCTGTATGCATCTCCTTCGACATCGTTCCTTGACAGGAAGCAGTTGAAATCTCCCACTAAGGATGATCTTCTGTCCCGTGTATTTCCTCGTTAGTATGTGTGCTGTATGCATCTCCTTCGACATCGTTCCTTGACAGGAAGCAGTTGAAATCTCCCACTAAGGATGGTCTTCTATCCGTGTATTTCCTCGTTAGTATGTGTGCTGTATGCATCTCCTTCGACATCGTTCCTTGACAGGAAGCAGTTGAAATCTCCCACTAAGGATGATCTTCTGTCCCGTGTATTTCCTCGTTAGTATGTGTGCTGTATGCATCTCCTTCGACATCGTTCCTTGACAGGAAGCAGTTGAAATCTCCCCCTAAGGATGGTCTTCTGTCCCGTGTATTTCCTCGTTAGTATGTGTGCTGTATGCATCTCCTTCGACATCGTTCCTTGACAGGAAGCAGTTGAAATCTCCCCCTAAGGATGGTCTTCTATCCCGTGTATTTCCTCGTTAGTATGTGTGCTGTATGCATCTCCTTCGACATCGTTCCTTGACAGGAAGCAGTTGAAATCTCCCCCTAAGGATGGTCTTCTATCCCGTGTATTTCCTCGTTAGTATGTGTGCTGTATGCATCTCCTTCGACATCGTTCCTTGACAGGAAGCAGTTGAAATCTCCCCCTAAGGATGGTCTTCTATCCCGTGTATTTCCTCGTTAGTAGGAGGGAGAGGTCCTCGTAGAATTGTGGTTGTTGTGCCGGTACTGGTGGTGAGTGGATGTTGACCATGGTGTATCGCTGTCCGACGTCTTTTATTTGGATGATGGTCGTTCTGTAACAGCATAGCGACATCAAGTAATGGTATAACAGTAACGGAGTCAGTTGAGAATGGAATTTTCCTAAATCATGGGAAAGCTGTTAATAGAACAGTACGTGACTGGTGACACGTAGAGAATAGGTCGACAACAGGCAGACTAAATCCGTGAGATTATCGGGGCCATAAGTTCAAGGTTGAGTTGTCTGGAGACTTCGAAGGTTGGGCAAAGTTGAGTAGTGACGTGTTATTTTTATAAATTAGAGACAAAGATAATTCAGCGTGTCGAATTTTGATTGGTTGAGCAGGGGAGCTTGGGAGAATGAAACTGGAGTATTTAAACTTAAGCACATAGGATTTGCAGGAATTAGACCAGATCTAGAAAGAGTTTAGAGGTCTACGACCTAATATAGATATTTACCTACAACTTTGTTTTCTCAAAACTGTTGTTGTTTTTCTTGGAAATACACACCATGCCTCCCCACGTCTCGATTAAAGGTGCCAAGTAAGTGTTTTCAATGCTATAAAGATTTAGTTAATTTTGTGCCAGAAATCGACTAGACGACTATTTTACAGAAACCCACAAGCGACACGATTTGCCCGAGAGTCTCAACCACGTGACTGCCACTTCAGCTGAACTCACACGATAGTTCCCAATCAACGGTGTCGATCTCGAACGTGGAAAGATTCATGGAAAATGGACTGTAGTAGCGGATATCAGCGGGCCAGAAGCTCATAAAATGATCCACTCAACCTTGATGTGGATATTGATGAGGCCAGTCTGCCTCGGAACCAGCGTCGAGGCCATGCTATACGCTTTGCAATCCCCCGTAAGTAGTTTTTTTTTTACATATCGGCAGCAGCCCACCTAACCCACTATAAAAAAATATATGACAAAGAACTCCACCTTAAATCTCCACAAATCTCCATAAAGTTGCAACATATAGAGAAAGAGCATAGCACTGGGCACATAAATTGGCTGCCGCCATCACTGCCACATAAAACAGTGGAAACCCCAGGGACTTCTACAGATGCGTTGACCGGCAGAAAACACCGTCAGCTCAGAAAGTAAGGGAGTCGCCTGAGCTTAAGATTCTGGCACGTGGAGCACCAGACACAGACAGTGAAGACGATACACTGAAGGCTCCCGCTACTCATGGCCTGTTTATTGACACACATTATTATTGACACAGATTGCTCCCATCTTTAGCATGAATAAAAGTAACATCGCCACAGAAAAAGAGCTAAGCGCAAAAGAACAGAACACATTAATTAGATTTTAGATTATTCAATAGACTATACTAAACATAAATAAACCATATACATATACAATTCAGAATGTTTAATTTTAGTAAATTTGTTTACCATGGCTAACATTAAGATTGTATCCATCAACATTAGGGGCCTAAGAGCAAAAACACAGCATATCATTTCACTAATACACCAGTACAAACCAGACTTCATTTTAGTGTAAGAAACGAACATACACATAGACTACCACGCACAACAAAAAAAAAACAACACAGTTAGGCCTAAAACATTCCTGTTTCAGCTTGGCGGTCCAAACCTTAGGGTCCGGTGTCGCTATACTCCAGACCTCCGACAAGTGGATTCTTGGGAAGATGTGCAGGACAGTGATGGCAGTACAGTCATAGTGCAAGCTAAAGATGATTGACACACATACACGATAGTTAACATTCATGCACCACCTCACCAACGAGATCAGCCTCATTTCTACGAACACCTAGTGAATCTACAAATACGCAGGACAAGACATTCTCTATTAATGACATCCACATGTGGTTTGACAATAAGTCTCTGATACAATCAACAAGATCTAAATTCTCTTATAAATGTGACATTACTATAGCGTTACTTGATGGAGTCTATCGGCGATGATTATCATAAGTAACTTCGTGATCGTATTAATGTTCTTCGTCAATATATGCTTAAACATAATACTAACTTGAGAACTTTCTAAATCCAAAATGTTTGTAACAAAACCTCTAGACGACTGTTATAAAACTGCCTGACTCTTAATTCTATCTTCTGCCTTCAGGCAGGTATCCAATCTCCTCTGCTCTCGTCTAACATTTCTGTCTTTTAAAAATGTTTTTTTTTTTTTTTTTTTTTATAAATCTTTATTGTATCTTTAAATTCCATATTACAGTGCATGATAACATTCATGAAAAACAAATTGGAAAAGCATCTCTCACATTCCATTCATAACATTTCAAAGAAGAAAGAACATTTAGTATTTATCTCTTTCGTTCACATACTTTCATGCTCAACAGTAAAACTTGTATATTTTAGTTCCACCCACAACGTTACAAAAATAATGTACATTTTTTAAATTATCTTTTTCGTTCACATACGTTCATTCACAACAGTTCTTCTTCTACTTTTTCTATCCTTCCTCTGTTGCCGTTGGCGTCGAGGGGAGAAACAATCTGCGATTCTTTGCTCTTCTGTTGGCATCTTCTGATGTTATTCCTCCTAGTGACTCTAGTGTTCCATTTATCCATCTCTTTCTCGGTCTTCCTCTTAATCTGACGTTTTCGTAGCGTTTGTTTATGGCTCTTGATTCATTGTTAGTTCTTTCTGTCTTGTTATGTGGCCGAAACCAATTTATCTGTTGTTTCTTTATGTATTCAATGGCTGGTTCAATTTCGAGTTTCTTCCTCAGGTCAGTGTTTCTTACTCTGTCCCTTAAGCTGTTTCCTGTCATTCTTCTGACACATTTCATTTCTGTGGTCGTTATCTTTCTTATTGTTCTAGAGTCCAGCGTCCAATTCTGGCACTGACAGCACAGAGTTGGTAGAAAAATTGATTTGTATATTGCCCTTTTTGCTTCCGTAGTTATTGCTTTGTTTTTCAATAGTGTTGATACTTGGCCTATAACTTGGCATGCTTTGTTACACCTTATATCTATCTCTGTTTCTTGGTTATTGTCTTGTGTTAGCGTGCTACCCAGATATTTAAAATTGTCAACTTGCTTCAAAGATGTATTATCTATTATGATGTTTAGTTTTTCTTTCTTTCTCGCTATTGCCATTACTTCGGTTTTGCTTATGTTGATCTTCATGTTTCACAACAGTTAACTTGTTTATTTAAGATGGACATTGTTCTTTGGTTAAAATGTTTAGGAAAGATGGGAATTAAAATTCTTACATTCGTACATAGCCTCATTCCTGCAGGTCCATATTATATGAATATATGTGTATTCTGATAGCAGTATAAGTAATTTTGTAAAGAGATCTTGTGTTGTTGTTTTTGGCAGTGTGTTGAGCATAATAGATCTGTATGTGTCGACTTTTTGTGTGGTGTGTGATTTTAGTGTGTGTTGCAGTGCCCTTCTTGCCGGTATGATTGTGCTGCACCTATAGAATAGGTGCTCTTCTGTTTCTTGAGTGTTTTGTCTGCAGAGGGATGTCCGTCGTAATCTGTGGGTTGGTCTCGCTGTGATGGTGTCGTGTTATATATACGTCTATATGTGACCTTCCTCGCTGTAATGGGTGTCATGTTATATATTAGTCTGTATGTGACCTCCCTCGTTGTAATGGGTGTCGTGTTATATATAAGTCTATATGTGACTTCCCTCGCTGTAATGGGTGTCGTGTTATATATGAGTCTATATGTGACTTCCCTCGCTGTAATGGGTGTCGTGTTATATATGAGTCTATATGTGACATCCCTCGCTGTAATGGGTGTCGTGTTATATATTTGTCTGTATGTGACCTCCCTCGCTGTAATGGGTGTCGTGTTATATATGAGTCTATATGTGACATCCCTCGTTGTAATGGGTGTCGTGTTATATATGAGTCTATATGTGACTTCCCTCGCTGTAATGGGTGTCGTGTTATATATGAGTCTATATGTGACATCCCTCGCTGTAATGGGTGTCGTGATATATATGAGTCTATATGTGACTTCCCTCGCTGTAATGGGTGTCGTGTTATATATGAGTCTATATGTGACTTCCCTCGCTGTAATGGGTTTCGTGTTATATATGAGTCTATATGTGACATCCCTCGCTGTAATGGGTGTCGTGTTATATATTTGTCTGTATGTGACATCCCTCGCTGTAATGGGTGTCGTGTTATATATTTGTCTGTATGTGACCTCCCTCGCTGTAATGGGTGTCGTGTTATATATGAGTCAATATGTGACATCCCTCGCTGTAATGGGTGTCGTGATATATATGAGTCTATATGTGACTTCCCTCGCTGTAATGGGTGTCGTGTTATATATATGAGTCTATATGTGACATCCCTCGCTGTAATGGGTGTCGTGATATATATGAGTCTATATGTGACATCCCTCGCTGTAATGGGTGTCGTGTTATATATGAGTCTATATGTGACATCCCTCGCTGTAATGGGTGTCGTGTTATATATGAGTCTATATGTGACATCCCTCGCTGTAATGGGTGTCGTGTTATATATTTGTCTGTATGTGACCTCCCTCGCTGTAATGGGTGTCGTGTTATATATGAGTCTATATGTGACATCCCTCGTTGTAATGGGTGTCGTGTTATATATGAGTCTATATGTGACTTCCCTCGCTGTAATGGGTGTCGTGTTATATATGAGTCTATATGTGACATCCCTCGCTGTAATGGGTGTCGTGATATATATGAGTCTATATGTGACTTCCCTCGCTGTAATGGGTGTCGTGTTATATATGAGTCTATATGTGACTTCCCTCGCTGTAATGGGTTTCGTGTTATATATGAGTCTATATGTGACATCCCTCGCTGTAATGGGTGTCGTGTTATATATTTGTCTGTATGTGACATCCCTCGCTGTAATGGGTGTCGTGTTATATATTTGTCTGTATGTGACCTCCCTCGCTGTAATGGGTGTCGTGTTATATATGAGTCAATATGTGACATCCCTCGCTGTAATGGGTGTCGTGATATATATGAGTCTATATGTGACTTCCCTCGCTGTAATGGGTGTCGTGTTATATATATGAGTCTATATGTGACATCCCTCGCTGTAATGGGTGTCGTGTTATATATGAGTCTATATGTGACATCCCTCGCTGTAATGGGTGTCGTGTATATATGAGTCTATATGTGACATCCCTCGCTGTAATGGGTGTCGTGTTATATATGAGTCTATATGTGACCTCCCTCGCTGTAATGGGTGTCGTGTTATATATGAGTCTATATGTGACATCCCTCGCTGTAATGGGTGTCGTGTTATATATGAGTCTATATGTGACTTCCCTCGCTGTAATGGGTGTCGTGTTATATATGAGTCTATATGTGACATCCCTCGCTATAATAGGTGTCGTGTTATATATTTGTCTGTATGTGACCTCCCTCGCTGTAATGGGTGTCGTGTTATATATGAGTCTATATGTGACATCCCTCGCTGTAATGGGTGTCGTGATATATATGAGTCTATATGTGACATCCCTAGCTGTAATGGGTGTTTCACGTAATTTCAAAAATATGTTCACGGAACCGGATTTTATACAGCCTCGTTTTCTTATTTAATACAGAAGTTGACTTTTCTGTGAGCTAAGGAAGATAACCTTTAACATTTTTTGAGAGAAATTATAAATAAGTAATATTTGTCACACAAATTAAGGAAAGGTACATTTCTTTTAATGTGATACTTTAGGATTTGTAATTTGTTATAGAAATTTTCAAAGACCTTGCACATTTTGTGAGAAAATTATTTTCTGGGAAACAATATGCATATAAATAAAACTTTTGACAATTTACAATTACAATATATCGACGTGTAAAGAATTTTTCAACTAACAGGAGTTGCTTCCCTTATAATTAAGCAAAGATAATTTTCAATTTCTAAATCATATAAGTTTATATTAATATTTTCATCAACAATTCAACGGTAGAACACTTTTTTGCTTTTAAGTTTGATATGTTAGAACGAGCCATGCCTGTAAATATTATGCAACATTTAAATATATATTCTTCAAAGAATTATTATATTTCTTATCTGATAATCAACTGTTTAAAGTTTCTAAACATTTTTATAGATCACAGGTCCAAAGAAGTTAATTTACAAAAATTAGCTGATGACGTCTCATCACTTCACTATAGAGTCTAGAAGAGATAATGTTAGAGAGAGAGAGAGGTATAAAAAAATACTAGGAAAATACTATGCAGTTGAAATTTCAAAGTTCTAGTAGAAAATGGGAGAGGAGTTGGAAATAGACAAATGCACATAATGTATGTCACTGAAGAGGGAGAGTGGCAGTTTAAAAGTCTAACATTGAGAGAGAGACAGAGATAGAGCGAAAAAGAGAGATGCAGTTTATATATATATATATATATATATATATATATATATATATATATATGTATATATATATATATATATATATATATATATAAAACATATTTATATATTAAACATAAAATATAGATAGAAGAAAGAGAATGAAAGATGTGCAATTTAAATTTCTATCATGAATAAACAGAGATTAAAATGTAGGAGTTAAGAGAGTTGAGAGAGTTTATATTTCTAGCATCAAAAGTTAACCTTTTGAAAATCCTGGAATGACCAGAGAGACAATTTAAAATACCAGCATGAATATGAAAACAGTTTAAAATCTTAGTATGTAAGGAGATACCTTTAAAAGTCCTACTATTGAGAAAGAAACAGTTAATAATGCTAATATGTAAATGAAAACAGCTTAAATCATATTATGAAAATAGCAATAGACAATTACATCTCAAGCATTAAAATAGAGGGATAGTCATTCTTTTTCACTTTTTAAAATTGAGAATCAACAAGTTCTGAAAAGTTTATCAAACTTGTAGTAACAAGTGTTATATAAGGTGTTTATAATGTCTCTGTGCGGTGACTCGATCAACATATAGAAAAGAAAGGGGGAGCAGGATAAACACAGAGTACCCAAAAAATAACACTAGGGATATGGAAAAGATAGCAACAGGAAAATATTATCCCAATTACGATGGAGAAATGCAAGCAATAAAGTTGGCAACAGAAAAACTTCTGAACAGTAATATAGCCCACAGCCTGTAGAGTTTTTGACAGATGCAAGATCATTGCTCCAGGCACTGTAATCCAGAAAGTTGCTACATCTGCAAACTTTATTCACTGAACTCTACAAACACCACAGGATTGCCGTGCAGTGGATCCCATCTCACTATGGAATACCAGGAAACTAGAGAGCCGATCAGCTTTCAAAAGAAGGTGCAACAGGCACACAACCAGATGCGCCGGTTACATAGCATCATAAGATACAGATAATCAAATCAATCCGAAGATAAAATGCCCCAAATCAGGATGCATTTCATTATATGAATAGATGGGAACAAGTTATCATTATACGAATTAGAACAGGCCACAATTGACTCAACAGTCACGTGTCTACAAAATTCAAGAGCTGTACCTCAACTACATGCACATGTGGACAGGCGCCCCAGTCAGCGGAACGCATATTTCAAGAATGCACTGAATATAGTAGACTGAGGAAAGTCCACTTATACCATTAACACAGTACTACAATACTACACACAAGACTATATGCACCAGTGCAAGAATGACAAAAGACGGTAATATTTATACAGAAAACGACATTGCAGATCTAGACAATACTTCAGGCGAGCGAAAGATAAATATATAGATCCAGAAGGTTTTCGAAAATATTAAGAGACAAGTTTCAGAATGTCTTGAGGCCTGCAGCGGATATTTTGAACACATGCTGTGAACACAACTCCATCGTGTAACAACTTCTTTATATAACCTTGTTTTCTAAGTTGACATTTCAGTAACTAAAGGTAGATAACTTTAAATTTTTTAAAGAAATTATAAATAATTAATATTTGCAACCACACTTGAAAGGAAGATACATTTCTTTTAGTTCGCTTCTTCATTATCTAAACTTTTCTTATTGAGTTTTGCCAAAAAACGTGCATATTAAATGACATTTTTTTCGGCAAGATAATATGCATATGAATGACACTTCAGACAATTTACAATATACCGAATTATCAAGAATTGTTTCTATTAATATAACAGGATTTGCTTCCCTTTAATAAAAGAAGACAACTTTTAATTTCTAAAGCAGATAACAAATATAATAACATTTTCATCAATAATTCAACGGTAGAACATTTGTTGCATTTAAGTTTGATATATTAGGACGAACCGTTCCTGTAAATATTACGCAATATTTGAATATATATTCTTCAAAGAATTATTTGTTTTCTTAGCTGATAATCAACTGTGTTAAGTTTATAAGCATTTTTTTTACATTACAGGTGCAAAAGAAGTTAATTACCAAAAAGTAACCGACGCTGTATCATCATTTCACTGTAGAGTCTAGAAGAGATAATTTGTTAGATAGAGGTATCAATAACACAAGGAAAATACTATGCAGTTGAAATTTCAAATTTGTAGTAGAAAAAGGGAGGGGAGTTGGAGATAGACAACTGCACGAAATTCATGTCATTGGTAGAAGGAGAGAGGCAGTTTAAATTTCTAGCAGTAATAGATAGTGATTAAAATGTAAGAGTTCAGAGAGTTGAGATAGTTTATATTTCTAGCACAAAAAGTTTTCCATTTAAAAAACCTAGAATCATCAGAGAGACAGTTTAAAATAACCCCGCCTAATTATTATCTGTGAGGTGAGCTGAAAAAAAAAGTTTATCAAATATTCTGAAGACAGATAATGACCTGAAGGCAGAAATCGTCACCCTGAGCCAACAATATCACCGGTCATTATCCAGGAAGTATGTGTAGACAAACACAGACATATCAAGCGTTGTTAACATTCTACTGCTCATACCGGAACAGACTCCCTTAACAGAGGAATCTGGATTGTCAATACAAATACGTACAGAAATGAAAGGAATACTCGACAAGCAGGAATAGAATAGTCACAGCGTAAAACAACCATTTTCAGTTTCTTGGATGAAGAATACACACACGACCTATGGATTCGTGTGTACACCGATGGGTCAGCACAGAATGCAGTAAAGAATGGGGGAGCAGTTGCCTCTAAAGTACCCTAACAACACTAGTGATATAAATACGCAACAGGGAAATATTGTCCCAATTGTCGATGCAGAAATCCTAACAATAAAGTTGGGAATAGAAAAACTGCTGAACAGCAATATTATCCCACAACCTGTAGTGTTTTTTTTTTGACAGATGCAATATAAGTACTCCAAGCACTGCAATTCAGAAAATTGCCACATCTACAGACCTTTTTGACTGAACTCTGCAAACACCACAGGATTGTCCGGCAGTAGTCCCACCTCACTGTGGAACAACAGGAAACGAGAGAGCAGATCAGCTGGCAAAAGAAGGTGAAATAGGCACACAACCAGATGTGCCGTTTACATACCGTTATAAGAAACAGATAATCAAATTCATCAGGAGACAACATGCCCCAAATCGGGATAATTTTCATAATATGAATAGATGGGAACATGTTATCATTATACGCTTTAAAATAGGACACAATTGACAATCGACAGTCAGATGTATGCAAAATTCAACATCTGTACCTCAACTACATGTACATGTGGACAGGCACAGGCGGAACGCATATTTCAAGAATGCACTGAATATAGTAGACTGAGGAAAGTCCACACATCCCATTGATACTACAGACAAAACTATATGGACCACTGCAAGAATGACAAAAGACGGTAACATTTATACAGGAAACGAAATTGCAGATATAAACAATATTTAATTCGAACGAAAGATAGATATATAGATCAGGAAGGTTTTCGAAAATAGTAAGCGACAAGTCTCAGAATATCTTGTGGCCTGTGCTGAATATTTTGAACACATGCTGTAAACACAGCTTCATCGCGTGAATAGATTTTTACCTAATACAAGCCTGCCAACAGCAGTAGTATCTAGATGAATAACACAAATTTTACATACAATTTCACGTAATTTCAAAATTATGTTCACGGAACCGGACTTTATACAGCCTCGTTTTCTTATTTAATACAGAAGTTGACTTTTTTTTGTGAGCTAAGGAAGATAACCTTTAACATTTTTTAGAGAAATTATAAATAATTAATATTTGCACCACAAATTAAGGAAAGGTACATTTCTTTTAATGTGATACTTTAATATTTGAAATTTCTTATAGAAATTTTTAAGACCTTGCACACATTTGTGAGAAAATTATTTTCTGGGAAACAATAAGCATTAAATAAAACTTTTGACAATTTACAATTACAATATATCGACGTGTAAAGAATTTTTCAACTAACAGGAGTTGCTTCCCTTATAATTAAGCAAAGATAATTTTCAATTTCTAAATCATATAAGTTTATATTAATATTTTCATCAACAATTCAACGGTAGAACACTTTTTTGCTTTTAAGTTTGATATGTTAGAACGAGCCATGCCTGTAAATATTATGCAACATTTAAATATATATTCTTCAAAGAATTATTATATTTCTTATCTGATAATCAACTGTTTAAAGTTTCTAAACATTTTTATAGATCATAGGTCCAAAGAAGTTAATTTACAAAAATTAGCTGATGACGTCTCATCACTTCACTATAGAGTCTAGAAGAGATAATGTTAGAGAGAGAGAGAGGTATAAAAAAATACTAGGAAAATACTATGCAGTTGAAATTTCAAAGTTCTAGTAGAAAATGGGAGAGGAGTTGGAAATAGACAAATGCACATAATGTATGTCACTGAAGAGGGAGAGTGGCAGTTTAAAAGTCTAACATTGAGAGAGAGACAGAGATAGAGCGAAAAAGAGAGATGCAGTTTTATATATATATATATATATATATATATATATATATATATATATATATGTATATATATATATATATATATATATATATATATTAAACATTAAAATATAGATAGAAGAAAGAGAATGAAAGATGTGCAATTTAAATTTCTATCATTAATAAATAGAGATTAAAATGTAGGAGTTAAGAGAGTTGAGAGAGTTTATATTTCTAGCATCAAAAGTTAACCTTTTGAAAATCCTGGAATGACCAGAGAGACAATTTAAAATACCAGCATGAATATGAAAGCAGTTTAAAATCTTAGTATGTAAGGAGATACCTTTAAAAGTCCTACTATTGAGAAAGAAACAGTTAATAATGCTAATATGTAAATGAAAACAGCTTAAAATCATATTATGAAAATAGCAATAGACAATTACATCTCAAGCATTAAAATAGAGGGATAGTCATTCTTTTTCACTTTTTAAAATTGAGAATCAACAAGTTCTGAATAGTTTATCAAACTTGTAGTAACAAGTGTTATATAAGGTGTTTATAATGTCTCTGTGCGGTGACTCGATCAACATATAGAAAAGAAAGGGGGAGCAGGATAAACACAGAGTACCCAAAAATAACACTAGGGATATGGAAAAGATAGCAACAGGAAAATATTATCCCAATTACGATGGAGAAATGCAAGCAATAAAGTTGGCAACAGAAAAACTTCTGAACAGTAATATAGCCCACAGCCTGTAGAGTTTTTGACAGATGCAAGATCATTGCTCAGGCACTGTAATCCAGAACGTTGCTACATCTGCAAACTTTATTCACTGAACTGTACAAACACCACAGGATTGCCGTGCAGTGGATCCCATCTCACTATGGAATACCAGGAAACTAGAGAGCCGATCAGCTTTCAAAAGAAGGTGCAACAGGCACACAACCAGATGCGCCGGTTACATAGCATCATAAGATACAGATAATCAAATCAATCCGAAGATAAAATGCCCCAAATCAGGATGCATTTCATTATATGAATAGATGGGAACAAGTTATCATTATACGAATTAGAATAGGCCACAATTGACTCAACAGTCACGTGTCTACAAAATTCAAGAGCTGTACCTCAACTACATGCACATGTGGACAGGCGCCCCAGTCAGCGGAACGCATATTTCAAGAATGCACTGAATATAGTAGACTGAGGAAAGTCCACTTATACCATTAATACAGTACTACAATACTACAGACAAGACTATATGCACCAGTGCAAGAATGACAAAAGACGGTAATATTTATACAGAAAACGACATTGCAGATCTAGACATACTTCAGGCGAGCGAAAGATAAATATATAGATCCAGAAGGTTTTCGAAAATATTAAGAGACAAGTTTCAGAATGTCTTGAGGCCTGCAGCGGATATTTTGAACACATGCTATGAACACAACTCCATCGTGTAACAACTTCTTTATATAACCTTGTTTTCTAAGTTGACATTTCAGTAACTAAAGGTAGATAACTTTAAATTTTTTTAAAGAAATTATAAATAATTAATATTTGCAACCACACTTGAAAGGAAGATACATTTCTTTTAGTTCGCTTCTTCATTATCTAAACTTTTCTTATTGAGTTTTGCCAAAATACGTGCATATTAAATGACATTTTTTCGGCAAGATAATATGCATATGAATGACACTTCAGACAATTTACAATATACCGAATTATCAAGAATTGTTTCTATTAATATAACAGGATTTGCTTCCCTTTAATAAAAGAAGACAACTTTTAATTTCTACAGCAGATAACAAATATAATAACATTTTCATCAATAATTCAACGGTAGAACATTTGTTGCATTTAAGTTTGATATATTAGGACGAACCGTTCCTGTAAATATTACGCAATATTTGAATATATATTCTTCAAAGAATTATTTGTTTTCTTAGCTGATAATCAACTGTGTTAAGTTTATAAGCATTTTTTTACATTACAGGTGCAAAAGAAGTTAATTACCAAAAAGTAACCGACGCTGTATCATCATTTCACTGTAGAGTCTAGAAGAGATAATTTGTTAGATAGAGGTATCAATAACACAAGGAAAATACTATGCAGTTGAAATTTCAAATTTGTAGTAGAAAAAGGGAGGGAAGTTGGAGATAGACAACTGCACGAAATTCATGTCATTGGTAGAAGGAGAGAGGCAGTTAAATTTCTAGCAGTAATAGATAGTGATTAAAATGTAAGAGTTCAGAGAGTTGAGATAGTTTATATTTCTAGCACAAAAAGTTTTCCATTTAAAAAACCTAGAATCATCAGAGAGACAGTTTAAAATAACCCCGCCTAATTATTATCTGTGAGGTGAGCCGAAAAAAAAAAAGTTTATCAAATATTCTGAAGACAGATAATGACCTGAAGGCAGAAATCGTCACCCTGAGCCAACAATATCACCGGTCATTATCCAGGAAGTATGTGTAGACAAACATAGACATATCAAGCGTTGTTAACATTCTACTGCTCATACCGGAACAGACTCCCTTAACAGAGGAATCTGGATTGTCAATACAAATACGTACAGAAATGAAAGGAATACTCGACAAGCAGGAATAGAATAGTCAACAGCGTAAAACAACCATTTTCAGTTTCTTGGATGAAGAATACACACACGACCTATGGATTCGTGTGTACACCGATGGGTCAGCACAGAATGCAGTAAAGAATGGGGGAGCAGTTGCCTCTAAAGTACCCTAACAACACTAGTGATATAAATACGCAACAGGGAAATATTGTCCCAATTGTCGATGCAGAAATCCTAACAATAAAGTTGGGAATAGAAAAAACTGCTGAACAGCAATATTATCCCACAACCTGTAGTGTTTTTTTTTTTGACAGATGCAATATAAGTACTCCAAGCACTGCAATTCAGAAAATTGCCACATCTACAGACCTTTTTGACTGAACTCTGCAAACACCACAGGATTGTCCGGCAGTGGTCCCACCTCACTGTGGAACAACAGGAACGAGAGAGCAGATCAGCTGGCAAAAGAAGGTGAAATAGGCACACAACCAGATGTGCCGTTTACATACCGTTATAAGAAACAGATAATCAAATTCATCAGGAGACAACATGCCCCAAATCGGGATAATTTTCATAATATGAATAGATGGGAACATGTTATCATTATACGCTTTAAAATAGGACACAATTGACAATCGACAGTCAGATGTATGCAAAATTCAACATCTGTACCTCAACTACATGTACATGTGGACAGGCACAGGCGGAAACGCATATTTCAAGAATGCACTGAATATAGTAGACTGAGGAAAGTCCACACATCCCATTGATACAACACTACAGACAAAACTATATGGACCACTGCAAGAATGACAAAAGACGGTAACATTATACAGGAAACGAAATTGCAGATATAAACAATATTTAATTCGAACGAAAGATAGATATATAGATCAGGAAGGTTTTCGAAAATAGTAAGCGACAAGTCTCAGAATATCTTGTGGCCTGTGCTGAATATTTTGAACACATGCTGTAAACATAGCTTCATCGCGTGAATAGATTTTTACCTAATACAAGCCTGCCAACAGCAGTAGTATCTAGATGAATAACACAAATTTTACATACAATTTCACGTAATTTCAAAATTATGTTTACGGAACCGGACTTTATACAGCCTCGTTTTCTTATTTAATACAGAAGTTGACTTTTTTTTGTGAGCTAAGGAAGATAACCTATAACATTTTTGAGAGAAATTATAAATAATTAATATTTGCACCACAAATTAAGGAAAGGTACATTTCTTTTAATGTGATACTTTAATATTTGAAATTTCTTATAGAAATTTTTAGACCTTGCACACATTTTGTGAGAAAATTATTTTCTGGGAAACAATATGCATTTAAATAAAACTTTTGACAATTTACAATTACAATATATCGACGTGTAAAGCATTCTTCAACTAACAGGAGTTGCTTCCCTTATAATTAAGCAAAGATAATTTTCAATTTCTAAATCATATAAGTTTATATTAATATTTTCATCAACAATTCAACGGTAGAACACTTTTTGCTTTTAAGTTTGATATGTTAGAACGAGCCATGCCTGTAAATATTATGCAACATTTAAATATATATTCTTCAAAGAATTATTATATTTCTTATCTGATTATCAACTGTTTAAAGTTTCTAAACATTTTTATAAGAGAGAGAGAGAGAGAGAGAGAGAGAGAGAGAGAGCGAGAGAGAGAGAGAGAGAGAGAGAGAGGTATGATAAAACTAGGAGAATACCTTGCAGTTGAAATTTCAATATTCTAGTAGAAAAAGGGAGAGGAGTTGGAGATAGACAATTGCACATAATTCATGTCACTGGGAGAGTGGCAGTTTAAAATCCTAACATTAAGAGAGAGAGAGAGCGCGCGCGAAAAAGAGAGATGCAGTTATAAATATTAAACATTAAAATATAGATAGAAGAAAGAGAATGAGAGAGAGGCATTTTAAATTTCTAGCATTAATAGATAGAGATTAAAATGTAGTTGTTAAGAGAGTTGAGAGAGTTTATTTTTCTAGCATCAAAAGTTAACTTTTTGAAAATCCTAGAATGACCAGAGAGACAATTTAAAATACTAACAGGAAGATAAAAGCAGTTTAAATTCGTAGTATGAAAAGAGATACATTTAAAAGTCCTACTATTAAGAAAGAAACAGTTAATAATGATAATATGAAAATGAAGCAGCTTAAAATCCTGTTATGAAAATAAGTATTGACAATTACATCCCAAGCATTAAAATAGAGAGTCATTCTTTTTTATTTTTTAATTGAGAATCAAGTTCTGAATAGTTTATCAAACTTGTAGTAACAAGTGTTATATAGGGTGTTTATAATGTCTCTGTGCGGTGACTCGATCAGTATATAGAAAAGAAAGGGGGAACAGAGGTCTACATAGAAAAAAACAACCAAAGAGACAATTTAAAATACTAGCATGAAGATAAAAGCAGTTTAATATATTAGTATGAAAAGAAATACATTTAAAATCCTACTATTAAGAATGAAGCAGACAATAGTGCTAATATGAAAATGAAAGCAGCTTAAAATCCTGTCACATTCACACATACGAGACAAATTAATGCAATTCACAAGGAAACTACCAGACGCCGACTGGGAAAAACTTTACACAGAACTTACACTAGCTGACAAAACAGAGGTAGTACAAGAAGTGCAGAAGTACAAGTCTCCGGCGCCTAACGGCCTCAATATATAATTCTTGCAAACATTTCTTTCCTCTCTTTGGCTCTCTTCTTCTCAGAATGTACACAGACTCATTCACAAAGAAATAACTTACTCTAAGCCTAAACATGTCTTACATAACATTGTCCTGGAAAGACAACACAGACAAGTAGCGTCTTAAAAACTACACCCCCTTTTTCCTACTTAACACAGACTACAACATTCTAACAAAAGCTTTAACAAACTCAAACCTGTCATGGCAACACTCCTTCATAAAGGCCAACAGTGTAATGTACAAGAGAGAAACATCCACCAGCACACAGACTTTATACGAGACATTATAAAGTACACTCATGACAAAGATAGCCAGTCTTCCATCCTATCTCTCGACAGAAACATCCACCAGCACACACTTTATACGAGACATTATAAAGTACACTCATGACAAAGATAGCCAGTCTTCCATCCTATCTCTCGACAGAAACATCCCCCAGCACACACACTTTATACGAGACATTATAAAGTACACTCATGACAAAGACAGCCAGTCTTCCATCCTATCTCTCGACAGAAACATCCACCAGCACACAGACTTTATACGAGACATTATAAAGTACACTCATGACAAAGATAGCCAGTCTTCCATCCTATCTCTCGACAGAAACATCCCCCAGCACACACACTTTATACGAGACATTATAAAGTACACTCATGACAAGATAGCCAGTCTTCCATCCTATCTCTCGACAGAAACATCCACCAGCACACACACTTTATACGAGACATTATAAAGTACACTCATGACAAAGATAGCCAGTCTTCCATCCTATCTCTCGACAGAAACATCCACCAGCACACACACTTTATATAAGACATTATAAAGTACACTCATGACAAAGACAGCCAGTCTTCCATTTTATCTCTCGACCAAGAAAAAGTCTTCCAGAGAAGCTCATTCCTACCCCCACAAAACACTACTGAACAGCAACATAGGAGGACGCTTCATACAGTGGATACACATCTTTTATTCTAGACCTCAAAGTAAAGTTCTAGTGAACCATTCGTTCACAGAGATATTCAGGCTAACTAGATCGGTTCGACAGGGGTGTTCCCTCTCTCTTCTACTATACGCGCTGACCATAGAACCGTTCCTTGAGAGTATCAGACGAGACAGTTCCATAAAAGGCACATTCATGTCAGGGAAAGGAGAGGAGAAATTGTTAGCGTATGCTGACGTCACTGTCTTCTTTCCATCAACAACTAGATCAATAGACAGCATCCTCAATACATTCACAGAATTTGGACAATTAAAAAAAAGAATAAGAAAAAAGTGGTATGGCAACAGCTTGACGTGGTAATTAACAAAACAAAAGTCGACGTTTCGGCCAAGTAGGCTTCAGTTGAAACAACAAACAGCAACACAAATATAATATATATATATATTATATATATATATATATATATATATATATATATATATATATAAATAAGGATATAAACACACACATTTCACTTGGTTATTGAGCGGTTGCTGGTGGGGAGGAAGATGGTGTTGTCGGCGTATGCTTGAGCTTTTGTAATTGTGAGTTTTGTTAGCCTGATATAAATTTACAGCTGATGGAGTTGTCTTTTCTTCTCGATTAGCGGCTCTATTTTAACCTTGGATGCTGCATTGCTGGTCTTCGGGGACGAGTGAGAACATGAACGGCTTTAGCTTATTCGTCAGGGACTTTGTCAGTATTTTATAGTCTACGTTGAGCAGCGATATCGGTCTGTAGTTTGTTACTTGTGTCTTCTCTATATTGTTCTTCAGGAGTAAGGAGATGTATGACACGCTGATCCTCGGAGGTAGATGTCCTTTGTGGAAGGAATCCATAAAAACCTTCAGCAGGAGTGTTCCTATGAAGGGGAAAAAATGCGTATAGCTTTGTTTTTGTGCTGAGTAATTTGGATTTCCATTTTTCGAAAGTCATTACTGCCTTTACTCTTCCGATTCCAATGTATGTATTTGTGTCTTTTTCTTGATCTATGCAGCTTCTGATTTATATCCAGTGATTTATTTCATCAAATGCTATTTCCTTCAGGTTCATTTTTTTCTAAATTTATTTAATTTTCGTGGTTGATTACAAGTCATATTATCTTAGTCTTTAGTACGAACTGGCGTCACCGAAATCAGGGCATTCCATATATGTTCCGCCGCCCGTTCCAGCAACCATAGACATGTTCATCCATTGATGGTTCATGTCCTGTATTGATTGACCTTGTTGGGTTCCTTCATGCTTTCGTCCTTTATGACGCAGTGTTCCACCATTCTTTTGATCCATGGGTACCCTAAGCTTTCTTGTAGCCATTCTGTGACAGATGTTCTTTTAAAGCCATCATTATGTGATATATGTCAATTTTGTAATATTTCTTGCGTAATTGCAGACCCCGCCAACTTCTCGGTTATTTCATTGCCACGAACATCTGAGTGTCCAGGACAGTATATCCAAGCTTGGTTGCTAACAGGAGACATGTGGAGTTCATGCACCCACTACCTGTGGAGTGTGTTCTTGTCAATCATCCTTAGTCAGTCAAATCAATCACGAAGACCACATATGTTGTTGTCTATTAACCAGCTAAGTGATTGCCCCCGTCAAGCCACAATCTCCATAAATTTGCTGAAGGTCTTGTGGGCTTCTGCATCTTTATCTACCACCTTTCCATTAGATTACACAACAAAATACCAACCACTCCGAACATCTCTTGTGACAAAGCCATCAGTGTAGATGATCAGGACTCGAACTTGGGAGTTAAGCAGCAGTAAATATTCTGCTACCAATTGATGATATGACATTTGTTTTTTCTTACACTGTTTTCACATAACTACTGATAAGAATTATTGTGTCTACAAAGTCAAGATCCTCTATATGAGACTCAAGTAACTATTCAATGCCTTTGGAACCTGTAAAGCATCACTGCTGTATGACGTCGACGGCAGTTCCATAAAACAAGGGAGATAAAGTACACTCTTGCTTCAACCCTTTCATTAATCTGAAACCATTCACAAAGTCCTGCCTCTGAGTGAACTGTACAAGAGAAAGTATCAAACAGATCTTTGCTTCAACCCTTTCATCAATCTGAAACCATTCACAAAGTCCTGCCTCTGAGTGAACTGTACAAGAGAAAGTATCAAATAGATCTTTGCTTCAACCCTTTCATCAATCTGAAACCATTCACTAAGTCCTGCCTCTGAGTGAACTGTACAAGAGAAAGTATCAAACAGATCTTTGCTTCAACCCTTTCATCAATCTGAAACCATTCACTAAGTCCTGCCTCTGAGTGAACTGTACAAGAGAAAGTATCAAACAGATCTTTGCTGACGTTTGATATAGATTGTGTTTTAACTAACATGAATTCCCCTTTGTCAAAGTTTTAATTGCAAGCACTGTATGTTAGTGAACTGGACTACTACGGACAAGGGGTAGGGTTCGATCCAACCGACGGCTCCGGGTTCACCCAGCCTTAAATGGGTACCGGATTTTTTCTGGGAAAGTAAAAGCAGCACGGGCGTAATACCGACCACATTACCCCAAAAATCATGTGCTGAAGGTCTGTAAAATATAGGGTCACTAACACCATATTTCCCTATACGCCACTTGGCGTGACGGGGGGTACTTTACTTTTTTTTTTACTGTATTAACGGTCTTATTTACAACGATTAAAGTTTAGTTTGAGGTAATATATTTATGCTCATAAATTTTCTAAAATTAAAGTTTAGTTTCAAGTACTGCATTAATGGTCTTACATTTCCAAAAAATTAAAGTTTAGTTTCAAGTACTGCATTAATGGTCTCACATTTCCAAAAAATTAAAGTTTAGTTTCAAGTACTGCATTAATGGTCTTACATTTCCAAAAATTAAAGTTTGGTTTCAAGTACTGCATTAATGGTCTCACATTTCCAAAAAATTAAAGTTTGGTTTCAAGTACTGCATTAATGGTCTTACATTTCCAAAAATTAAAGTTTGGTTTCAAGTACTGCATTAATGGTCTTACATTTCCAAAAAATTAAAGTTTGGTTTCAAGTACTGCATTAATGGTCTTACATTTCCAAAAAATTAAAGTTTGGTTTCAAGTACTGCATTAATGGTCTCACATTTCCAAAAAATTAAAGTTAGTTTCAAGTACTGCATTAATGGTCTCACATTTCCAAAAAATTAAAGTTTGGTTTCAAGTACTGCATTAATGGTCTCACATTTCCAAAGATTAAAGTTTAGTTTCAAGTACTGCATTAATGGTCTCACATTTCCAAAGATTAAAGTTTAGTTTCAAGTACTGCATTAATGGTCTTACATTTCCAAAGATTAAAGTTTAGTTTGATGTACTCTATAACTGTTTTACATTTCCAAAGGTTAAAGTTTAAGTTACAAATACTGTATTAAGTATATTAAGTTTTCCTCCATAAAAATTTAACTTTTCAAACTCTGTAATAAATGTCTTACATTTGACTTAGCATGAGTTTAGTTGCAAGTACTCTATTAATTTATCTATGTCAAACATAGTCCTAGATTTAAGGTAGGCTTATTAGAGAGAAAGATCACAACATGTGAAATGTCACAACCATTACTGGTTACTGTAAAATACAGAATAAGAAATGGTGAAATTGAGGTGAACTGTTGATATCACAACTAGCATTAAATGCATAGAGACACACAACTAGCACTAAATGCATAGAGACACACAACTAGCACTAAATGCATAGAGACACACAACTAGCATTAAATGCATAGAGACACAAACACATTTTGAATTGCATGCATTAAACTACTGAACCAGTAACTTGCTGTGTACCTGCAAGAGCTGATAGACTGGTTTCAAAGCTCAAGGAAGACCAAAAGTCATACAGATAGACAATGTCACAGAAAACCCAGCAGCAGTAAAAGTTAATAACTGTCAAATACAATACACTTAGACAGAAGGACAAAAATATTGCAGCTCCTCACAATTCTTGATGGTGCATGGGCATAAGTCAGTAAGTAATCTTTTATTTTAAGAAAAATGTATTTTTGTGTAAGGTTATGCCAGCCTTTACTAAAAGCTTTATTGTTCCAGCTGAAGGCCTTCTTGGCTGAAATGTTCTACTTTTGTTTTGTTTCTCACCTACGTAAAGCTATTACCGTACCACTTTTGTTTTGTTTCTCACCTACGTAAAGCTATTACCATACCACTTTTGGTTTGTTTTTCATCTACGTAAAGCTATTACCATACCACTTTTGGTTTGTTTCTCACCTACGTAAAGCTATTACCATACCACTTTTGGTTTGTTTTTTCATCTATGTAAAGCTATTACCATACCACTTTTGGTTTGTTTTTCATCTACGTAAAGCTATTACCATACCACTTTTGGTTTGTTTCTCGCCTACGTAAAGCTATTACCACTTTTTCCTTTTTTAAAATTGTCATTATTATAATCAACTTTACAACAGCTTCAAATTTCTATGCATCTTGATGCCTTTACCCAGTAACTAGTCTAATGTGGACAAATGGTTAGGGAACACAATCCAGTACTGAAAAATGAGGCGCTGAAGTGTTGGGCCAAAAGTGGAAATATCAGAATTTTACTCCAAACCAGAACACAACACAACCACACTCACTTAACTTTCTTTTAGGGGTGGATGTAGAAGAGGCATACTCTTTTTGTCATCACATGATTACAAGCATTACCAACATTGAGGAGTGGAGTAAAGGGGCATCACTCTCTTGGTTACATTGTATATCTTTTTCTTTATGCTATTACTTCCCTCACTACAGGTCACATATCTATTTTATTCAGCTGATTACTGATGAACCCAATCTCAAACCCTGGGCTCTGTGTAAAAAGAGCCAATTTCACCTTTTAACCTACTTTGCACCTGATGTATATGCTTTTGTGTAGTAAAGAAATAAATGAACAATAGTTAATACAAATTAATGAAACTGATTCTTTATTTCTGAGAGCATTAGTAACAATACAGAACATCACATCTAACAAGAGTGCTAATTGGTTGTCAGATGTCAGTAACAAATAATTGCTTTTGTTAAATTATATATTTGCACTTGATAAAAATACACGGATTTTGTTTACTTTCAAAATTAAATATGTCTAATAGTTTTGATAACCTTTTACAAAATTCCTTGCAAAAAAATTGCATAGGATGACAAATAAATAAAATCATACATAATGTGACATCATAATAGCATGAAGGAAGCTATTCAACAATAAAGTTCATGAACAAGAATTGTGGGCCTCATTGATTGCCATGTCAAGGTATGAACAATTAATTGAACAAAATCAAATATACAGCACAGCTTCACTGGGTATTAAAGTACTTTATATTTTAAATTGCACAGCTGCTAGTTGCTATATAAAAGTGGTATTTTGGTTCTAATCTTTGAAATTTAACAGCATTATGTATGAAGATGTCCTGATACTAGTACATTCTCCTTATTCTTATAAAAGATATTTTATGTGAGTGGTTTCAATTTGTTAGACTACATACAAAATGTAAAATGTTTAGCTAATGTCAATATTTGTGTGTGAATGATATTTTAGGAGTTGATGCTTGTAACAAAAAGATCAAAGAATGGTAAATCTGAGAGTTTTGGGGGATGCAATGTTAAATTTGTAATGGTAAAAGTATTTATATTTTAAGGTATGACTTCTTCATCATTTTGAATGTATAACAGAAGAAATGTATTTTAACTTCTAGCAAAGACACAAATGAGCAAATTAACTAAAGTGTCAGTGATAAACAACTGTCTATGATGTTGAATATTCTTTCATGAAAAATTCTAGTAGTTTTTTATAAGTTTGTGAATGGTAAAGTTGTGGGGATGACATTAATGGCTGTTACAATTTATTCAATAATTTAACAAATTGTCTTTTCTAAAAACAAAGATATATTTTGAACAAGTGGGTAAAAATGTAATTTACAAATAAAGAATAAAACATTCCTTAAAAGTGTAACCACTTACAAAACTGTATGTCAGCAAATTTTGGATAGGTTTTGGTGGATATTGAGTTATTAGCAGGTCATCATCATTGCGCTTCAAACATGTCCATAGGTGCTTAGATCCCCTCCTCAGCAAGTCTCAGAATGTCCAGCGAATGACGACTCCAGTTCTGTGTTGGTTGATTAGTCTTCTTATATGCCCACTAAGTTTCTCTCTTCTGGTGGTGCCCATCTTAACACCCATCTCTTTTATCCAAAGGAGTGATGTGGACTCATGGTTGTCAAAGTCCTGTGTCATTTTTCATGTTCTGGAAGGCATTGATAATGTTCACCTGATCCATTGGTTGACCATAATAAACAATAGCACAGCTAGCCAATCTGTCCACTCTTTCATTTCCCTGTACTTCACATGTTCTGAGACATAGACAAAGGTGACCTCACATACGTATTTCTGACTTCCGTAATGACTCTACCCATTGCATACATACAGATCCCACCACTTTTCTTATCATGCTCAATCACTCAGTATACAGGCGTGGGCGTAGTCTTGTGACTCTAACCAGATGAATGCCTTGGTCACTGCCATCACCTCCATCGTCATGCTACTCGTGGTCATAATATATGCACCACTATTTTCCTTGACTATTTTGCCTGCTGAGCATGCTGTAAATGCCTATGCACTCCTTTGGTGTGTCTTACAGATCCATCTGTATAGATGACTGCATCTTTCTCATTGGTGTTATCCCAGATGTGACCATTGACCTTCTTTTTAACGATGACTGAGTCCGGTTCCCTACATTTCATGTCGAGTGTGACAATACACGAGAATGTCCCCTTGAATGACGTAGCCACTGGTATCCACTCCTCGCCAGCATTGATGTTGGTAAGCCCACAGATCTGTTTGATGACATCTGCTCGGCCCACCCATGATTTCCCTCTTTTTTAACCTGACACCCTTTCCTGTGTTGTTTTGATGGTTAAGTATGGGAGATGTTTTTATGGATTCAGAAGCCTGTGAGCTGATGCCCTTTGGCACATTGCCATGTAATGATATCTGCAGGTATTTCTGAGTTGCCCTGTAGCTCCATACAAGGTGTTCATTTATCTGGTCTTTGAGGAAGTAGAGTGATCTGATATCAGTTAGCTTTGGATGTCTGGGAAATGAAAGTAGATCAACCACCAATAGAGAAATAGGAGTTAAAAAAGCACAGAACTAGGCTACAATACAAATTCAGCTTGTGGGTACAGTAAAGCTGGTGATGGGCAGAGTTAAATATTGTATGTTTGATCTTAGCTATTGGCTCTTAGATCCTGGTGATGAAATAACTAGAGTGAATTTTTATTTTCAGATTCTTACTGGAAAGGGTACATCTTGTCTGTCCTAGAAGGTAATACAATGCAATAGGTCTTCTATATCAAAGTTCCAATCACCATAGAACTCAATAGAATAATACAGTGATGTTTTGATCCATTTTGAGTTGCTGATCCTGCAAGAAGGTATGTGGTCTATAAGTTGTTTCTCCACATTTATTCACTTTTGACATGACAAACAAATCCCAGCTTGCAACTAATGAGTTAAGTAGAAAAACCATAAAAATACATATAGTGTCTTTATCAAAAAAGATTACATATTCATTTTCTAATCTTCTAATTTTAAAATAAAATTCAATAACTATATATCTCTCTGCAAATTATCTCCCCCCCCCACCCCCCGGCTTATATATCTCTCTCTCCCCTGTATCTCACTTTCTCTCAGTCTCTCAAATGTATGACACTTTTAAATTATAAAATTGTTAACTAATCAGGGGTTCCCCTTGAGATCATTATAGATATTTCATTTCTATATCTGCCTCATCACACCTTGATTCAATCCTTCAACACATATATGACATACAGATTCTGCATCATTATTACAGTAAAATTATATGATGCAAACAAAGAGATATTGACAATAACACAAATTCTGCATTATTATTACAATAAATTTATATGTTACAAGTAAGAGATGTTCACAATAACAAACTTAAATATCAAATTGCATTTTTAAATTTGCATCTCGTTGTTTCAGACTCAGACTTTCAACAAAGAAATATTGAGAAATGGTTGAGGTGATCTTTTAACACTGTAGAAGATCACCCGAAATATTTTACTTTCAATTTCCTCAAACATTTCTCTGTGGAGTTGATTTTCAACACTCTTCATATTAAAACAAAAGCAATAGCAAAAACAAAAGGAAGCAGGCTAAATGTGGAAGATGGCATGATCTTTGTTTTAGGAACATTCTGCCTTACATTTTGAAAGTGGTTGTCCAGATGTATCATTCTTCATCAGCTATGTTATTAAGCCATATTAAGCATGAGAACATTGATTGAAAAGTACACAGAAGTAAACAAACCAATATATGCCTGCTTTATAGACTACACCAAAGCTTTCGATAGAATACACCATAACCAACTTATAGACTGCCTAAAGGATATAAATCTAGACGACGCAGACATACGACTAATATGTAATTTGTACTGGAGCAAACAGCAATAATAAGCTACAACAAGGAGAACTCTACACCCATGGACATAAAAAGAGGAGTAAGACAAGGATGCATCCTATCACCAAGCTTGTTCAATCTATACACTGAGCAAATCTTTAAAAATATCTCAGAGATACCAGGCCTAAACATTAATGGAAAGATAATCAAAAACCTGAGATATGCTGATGACACTGTTCTACTAGCAGAAAATCCTAAAGACCTACAACAATTGCTTAAGTGATAAACATAACAAGCAAAAAATATGGACTAGAAATGAATATCAAAAAGACTAAAACTATGATCATAAACAAAGAAAATTCTCAAGACCTACAATTAAATATCACAGTTGAGGGAATACATCTGGAGACAGTCCAGAGTTACAACTACCTGGGACAAACTATAACCAATGATGGAAAATGCAAAACTGAAATAAACAAAAGAATAGGTATGGCAAAAAGTAATTTTAATGTTATGAAAAATATTGGTTATTGGTTATGGAAGGCCTCAGTATCACAGCAAACGAATTAAAATCCATAATTGCTCAACCATGAAAAATATACTAACAACAAAACAAATATCAGTAGAGCTGAAACTAAGAATGGTAAAATGTTACATCATCTCAATATTCCTGTATGGTGCAGAAACATGGACATTAGACAAGAAAACAGAACAGAAAATTGAAGCCTTTGAAATGCGGATTTATAGAAGAATAGGTAGAATTGGATGGAAACAAAAGATAAACGATAAAGTTTTAAAACAACTGAAAATAAAAAGAGAACTACTAAATACAATTAAGACAAGACAAATGAAATTTTTGGGGCATGTTAAAAGACACAACAGCCTACTAAAAGTAATATTGGAAGGAAAAATACAAGGTAAAAGAGGCAGAGGCAGACCAAGACTAACATGGACGAGTAACATCAAAAGATGGACAAGTCAATCTATGACAGCCTGCACTATCAAAGCAAGAAACAGAGTAGAATGGCGATCCATGGTAGCCAACCTTTGTTGCGGAGAAGGCACACGATGATGATGATGATATTAAATATTACATTAGATTTATAACTGATAATCCTCTTTCAATGTATTCAATTTACTTTATTTAAATGTCTTTTTTAATGAAAATATGACTACAAAAGAAAGATTTACAACCACTAGAATGAACTATCACAGAAGAATGCTGAATGCAACAAAAAGGTATGACATGCAATGGCAAAGATATTAAACAGAAAAGTAGATGTCAGACCAATTCTGAGTTTCATTTAAAAACAAGAAATTAAATAATTTTGATATAGCATCCAAAGCATCTGAGAAAAACAGCAAAAAAATAAAACAGCATCCAACAGCAAACAGATGAATCAGCAGAAACAGAAAAGAGCATCCACCTGCAAAAAAGAAAAGAGCATCCAACTGCAGTTAGATAAAACAGCAAAGAAAGAAAAGAGCATCCAACAGCAATCAGATGAAACAGTAAAATAAAATAAAAAAGATGACCTCTAAGATGGTGCAGTGAAATTTCAAATAAGAAAAATGATTTCAACAAGTTGATAAGTGGCAAATAAATAATTAATGAATTAGTGGCAGAAGATCTCAAATACCATTTCTGTCATGTGACATGACAACAAGCAAGCAGTGGTAGATGTGTAAAATAAATACAAAATGCTATTAAGAACATTACGTTATACACTATAATTAGACCTCTTTATCCATTTTAAGATTTGTACTTGCCTGCTTTTTGTGTTTGTTTTCATAATATTATCTGTTGGTTTGTAGCTGATGAAGGTTTTTGCAGAAATGTTGTAGCTTGTTTCATCTTTCTATAGATTTACTTTTCTGTAGCTCTTCTTGCATCACCACGTGATATTCAATATATGTATATTTTATATTTGTCCCCTATCTCCAAGCAATGGAAGAGTGGACTTATGATGCAGAAAAGCAAGCCAAATTTTTGGCAAAATGATATCATTATTGACAAAGAATGAAATCACAACATATTTTAAAAAAAGAACTTGAAAGCTAGATTTTGGAATAACGGATAAGTTAAATGTGCCTGTGCGCTGTGAGGCACAAAGGGGAGTTAAGAATAGTGGCGCTGCTCCTTACCATACATATTCGAAAGAGGCGACTAAGGAGAGTTGGATTGGGACTGGCTAACCTGTACTGTAAAAAATAAGCCTAAAAAACTTCACAAATATGGACAAGTCAAAGAAAAGAATAAAAATAAATTTGCCATCCAGGTAAGATAAAGGCTCTCTGTTTAAGAGATGTATGATGCAATTCAGAGAAAGTCGTAGGAGTCTGGGTTGCTGACTCACCTTTTGTCTACCAGAAAATCCTCAAGAATTGGCACCTGGAATGTATGTACCCTCAATGAACAAGAAAAAGCTGCACTGGTAGCAACAGAAATTAGAAATTACAAAATAGATATTCTAGGAATGTGTGAAACAAGATGGCTTGGAATGGCAAGGATAAAACTAAATACAGTAGAGATGATTTTATCATCAGGACACTGGGAACCTGGAGCACAACATAGTCAAGGAGTTATAATGTTATCAAGGAATGCATAGAAGACACTGATAGAATGGGAAGCAGTAGGTCCAAGACTAATGAGAACAACCATTAAAACAACAAAAAACAAAGTAAAAATACACATTATCCAATGCAACACACCAACCACTGATAAGGATGATTTAATTAAAGATGAATTCTATAAACAGTTGCAATGTCAGATGGATAAAAGACGAGCCAAGGATATTATAATCTTGATGGGAGATCTAAATGCAAAAGTAGGATCAGACAACAGAGGCTTCAAAGAGATTATAGGAAAACATGGGCCTGGAGATATAAATGAGAATAGCGAGATATTTGTGAACTTCTGTGCTCTTAATCAAATGAGCCTAGAAGGAACAATATTCCAACATAAAAATACATAAAGCTACATGAGTGTCATCAGATCATAGAACGGAAAATCAAATTGCCCACATATGTATTAAGAATAAGTTGAAGTCATCCTTAGAGAATGTAAAAGTATATAGAGGAGTAGATGTGGCTTCAGACCATCATCTTCTGCTAGCCAAACTTAAACTTAAACTAAAAAGATACTACAACAAATAAGGGCAGAAAGTATTTCAATGTATAATTTCTTAAAGAACAAGGAATTAAAGACAAATTTGCAGTCACAATATCAAACAAATTCCAAGTCCTCCAACAACTAGAAAATACAATCAATATAGAAGATCACTGGAAACAGGTAAAGGATATATGGAAAGAGACATGCGAAGAAATGCTGAGGGAAAAGAGAACGCTAAAATAAGGCATTGATGACAGCAGAGACCCTTGATAATATTAAAGAAAGAAAGAATAAGGAAGCAGTAGGGTCAAGACTAATGAGAGCAACATTTAAAACAACAAAAAACAAAGTAAAAAATACACATTATCCAATGCAACGCACCAACCAATGAAAAGGATGATTTAGTTAAAGATGGATTCTATAAACAGTTGCAATGTCAAATGGATAAAAGACGAGCCTAGGATATTATAATCTTGATGGGAGATCTAAATGCAAAAGTAGGATCAGACAACAGTAGGATCAGACAACAGAGGCTTCAAAGAGATTATAAATAAAAAAGGTATAAATAAAAGCAAAATGAGAAGTAATGAAGCCAAGACACAGGAAGCTTACACAGAGGTGAACAAAGAAGTGAGAAGATGCATTAAAAGGGATAAGAGGAAATATATAGATGAACTAGTTAAAGAGGCAGAAGAAGCAGCAAATAAAGGGAATATGAAAGAACTGTACAACCGTACAAAGAAATTAAGTGGGAAATGCAAACAGATAAATGCCTTTATTAAAGATAAAGGAAATCTGCTTAGTAATATAAGGGAACTAATGGAGAGATGGAAAGAGCACTTTGCAGAACTTTTGAACAGACCTGGCTCAAATAACCCTCCAGATATACTACCAGCAGAAGAAGAGTTACACGTCAACTGTGGGAAACCAAGCAAGGAAGAAATAATGAAAGCCATCAAGCTATTAAAAAATGGTAAAGCCACAGGACCAGATTAAATTCCTTTGGAAGCCAACAAAGCAGATATTAACACCTCTACCAAGATGCTACATAATCTATTAGATAAAATTTGGGAGAGGGAAGAAATACCCAAAGACTGGAAAGAAGGTTATATGATTAAACTTCCAAAGAAAGGAAGTTTACAGCAGTGCACAAATTATAGGGGAATTATGCTACTATCAGTGCCAGAAAAGATAGTAAGCAGAATCATTCTGGAGAGACTAAAACAGGCCATAGAGAAACATTTGAGAGATGAATAAGCAGGTTTTAGGAAAAACAGATCATGTGCTGATCAAATAACTACCCTATGTATAATAATTGAACATAGTTTAGAACTACAGTCCCCACTTTATATTAGATTCATAGATTACAAAAAAGCATTTAAGAGTTTAGACAGAGGAATATTTTGGAAGTAAATTTATTAATCTGATAACAACAATGTATGAAGAAATGAAATGTAGTGTCGTGCATGAAGGGCAGCTTACAAAAGCATTTGAAATAAAAACAGGAGTAAGGTAGGGATGCCTTCTATCTCCATTTCTCTTCCTACTGGCCATAGATTGGAATATAAAAATAACTCAAAACAACACACACAAAATTCAGTGGTCACCGACCAAACTACTTGATGAATTTGACTTTGCTGATGACATAGCTCTCCTATCACACAAACATCAACAGATGCAGGATAAAATTAGCATACTTGTAGAGATCACAACAGATAGGAATGAAAATAGAGATAAGAACAAAATTATGAGAATTAATGCAGTTGGCAATAACCAAATAAAATTAGGAGAAATACCTCTACTAGACGTACAATCTTACATATATCTGGGCAGTAATATAGATAAAGAGGGAGGAACAGAAAATGATACCAAAATAAGGATATCAAAAGCAAGAGGAGCATTTCTTCCACTGGGAATCATATGGACGTCCAAAGAAATTAGGTTAAACACTAAATAAAAATGTTCAACTCCAATGTTAAGTTAGTCTTAATATAAGACTGTGAAACATGGAGAACACAAAAATTTCAATCATGAAGATACAGACTTTCATTAATGGATGCTTACACAGAATAAAAGAATGGAAATGGCAGGACAAAATCACTAACATAGAATTATGGAAATGCACCAGTCAAATCAATTTTTTCCGTTTCCGGTTGTTTCCAAAATGGAGGAATTATTTTTCTCCGGCTTGGTATAGAACCGTTGATCAGAGGTTTAACAAGCCGCTATCGTAAAAACGATGTTGTTAATGAAACGTAGACCTGATACAGAATGTGTAAATTAGCAGTAGATAGTAGTGATAGTTTTTTCGGCCCTAAAACAACAACAAAAATAGGATTCTGGAATGTGCGAACAATGGCCGCTCCGACGAAACATGCACAGGTCGCGAGCGAGATGGACAGATACGATCTAGATATTTTAGGATTAAGCGAAATGCGCTGGCCTGGAACAGGTAGGAGATCTATTGATAATAAAATAGTAGTTTTTTCTGGAAGGGAAGATGGAAAACACCGTGAAGGAGTAGGCATAATGATGACAGACAAAGCTGCAAGAAGTTTATTAGAATGGGAACCGGTAAATAGCCGTCTGATACGAACACGATACAAAACAAAACATGGAAGACTTTCAATTATTCAATGTTATGCGCCTACTAACGAAGCTGATGATGAAGTTAAGGATGATTTTTATAACCAACTGCAACAACTTATAAACAAAATACCAAAACACGATCTTTTAATTGTAATGGGAGACTTCAACGCCAAAGTAGGACAAGATAACGCAGGAGTGGAACATGTGATGGGGAGAGAAGGCTGTAATACAAGTCAGAATGGAGAAAGATTAATAGAATTATGTTTAATAGAAAATTTAGTTATAGGTGGGACATTATTTCCACATAAAAATATCCACAAAACAACATGGATATCTCCTGATGATAGAACATCAAATCAAATTGACCACCTATGTATTAAACAACAATTCAGATCATCATTAATAGATGTAAGAGCATACAGAGGTGCTGATGTTAATAGTGACCACAACCTGTGCATTGGGAAAATAAGATTAAAATTTAGAAACCAACAGAAGAGGTCAATTACACATAAAATTGATAGTCATAAACTGAAAGATGAAGCAATAAAGGAAAAGTTTAACATAGAGCTAAGTAATTGTTATTCAGCACTTGGTGAAATAGACTTAGATATCAATGAAATGTGGGACTCACAGAGCAAAATACTAATGACAGCAGCAGAAGCAAGTGCTGGACTGAAGAAAATGGAAAAACGAGCTTGGATCTCAGACACCACATGGAAATACATCAAAGAAAGAAGAGAAGCGAAGAGAGCCATGACTAATGTAAAGACAGATCTTGGAAAGGTTCTGGCAAAAGCAACATACAAAGAATTAGACAACAAAGTGAAAAGTTCGGCAAGAAGAGATACAAGAGCTTATATAGACAACTTGGCAGAGAAAGCAGAGACAGCTGCAATTACAGGAGACAGCAGAACTCTTTATACTGTACAAAAGATGCTGACAAACACCTATACATCCAGTGGAACACCAATTCTAGACAAATCTGGATTAATGCTAACAACAAGCGCAGACATAAAAGCCCGTTGGGCGGAACACTTCAAAGAAATTCTTAACCGTCCACTACCTCACAGTTTAATAGATTTTGAAGCTGAAACACCAGCAGCAGAATTAGATGTAAATTTAGATGACTTCACCTTGAGTGAAATAGAAACCACCTTAAAGCTAATGACCAATAACAAGGCTGCTGGAGAGGATAAGTTAACAGCTGAGATCCTCAAGGCAATTGATAGCCATAATTTAATACATCTCCAAAAAATGTTCAACATCATTTGGAAAACAGAGAAGACGCCTCATAAATGGAAAAAAGGAATCATTGTTAAGATCCCAAAAAAGGGCAATCTTAGAGATTGTAACAATTGGAGAGGCGTGACACTTTTGTCAGTTGCCTCAAAATTATTCTGTAAAATCATCCTAAATAGAATAAAGGATTCAATAGATACAGTAATGCGTGAAGAACAGGCTGGGTTTAGAAAAGGGAGAAGCTGTCTTGACCACATTTTCACTCTACGACTTATATTGGAGGAACACATTGAAAAGCAAAAACCTTTTGTACTTAACTTCATCGACTTCAAAAAAGCATTTGATAGTATTCATAGAGATTCTTTGTGGAAAATTCTGAAGCAATATGGCTTACCATCAAAAATCATAAATATTATCAAAGACATGTATGATGGTTACACATGTGCAGTTCGAACAGAGGAAGGACTGAGCGAATGTTTCCCAATAGAAACTGGGGTTAAACAAGGATGTATTTTATCGCCCTTGTTATTTGGAATTGTTATGGACTTCATAATGAAGAAATGCTGCACTGGTAATAAAGGCATCGAATGGATACAAGGAGACCATTTGGAGGACCTGGACTTTGCTGATGACATAGTTCTCATCAGCAATCAGATAAAAACGATGCAGGAAAACACAAATGAACTATCATCAATAGCCAGCAAAATTGGGCTTGAGGTCAATCATGAAAAGACTAAAGTCATGAAAAGTTTAATTCCAACAAGTGACAAAATATACATGGAAAACAAACCAGTAGAAGAGATCGATCACTTCATCTATCTTGGAAGTCACATTGATCGAGAAGGGGATACGAGCAAAGAAATTAGAATCAGACTGGCTAAAGCAGCAATGTCTTTCAGAAGCCTTGAAAAGTTGTGGAAATCAAAACTCATTAGCACAAACACAAAACTTAGGCTATTCAAATCAAATGTACTATCAACCCTTACGTATGCGTGTGAAAGCTGGAAAACAACAAGAGATATAGAAACAAAGTTGAACGCATTCGAAAATAAATGTCTAAGGAAAATACTTGGTATAGAATGGAACGAATTCAAAACAAACGAGGAAATTAGAGAAATCGCCAATCAACCACTAATATCTTCAGTAATAAAGAAAAGACGATGGTCATACGTTGGACATGTGATGAGAAGAGATAATAATCGAATAGCAAAGCAAGCCCTCATATGGGAAACAACAGGTAAAAGAAAAAGAGGAAGACCCAGGGAGACACTGAGAAGAACATTGATGAGAGAGGCAAGAGCAGCAGGAATCGGCTCCCTCAATGAGATAGAACTGCTTGCACAGAACAGAGACAGATGGCGAGATTTGATAAAATATCTTTAAAAGAAAACTGCTAGAACAAAAATTCATATAGGAGAAGGTGTATCTTGGTCTACGCCCTATGGGCCGGTTACGGCTCGAAAGGTCAATAGATAGATAGATAGACCAGTCAAATACCTATGGATAAAGAGATACAGCGACGACAATGGGTTGGATAGGACACACACTGCGGAAGCCAGCTGAGAGTATTACACAACAGGCTCTTTTTTGGAATACCCAGGGAAAAAGACAAAGAGGAAGACCAAGGAATTCTTGGAGAAGACAGATAGAAGCAGAGATGAAGATGTTGGGGAAGACTTGGAATGATCTTAAAAGAATGGTAAGAAACAGAATGTCCTGGAAAGTGTTTGTTGAAGACCTATGCTCCACAGGGAGCTGAAAGGTAGAATAAGAAGAATAAGTTAAATGCCACAGAAGTGAAATTTGTCAGATAAATCATGGGAGCCAGCTTGACACACAAAATCAGAAGTAAAGAACTAACAACTAGGTTTGAGAACACCTCCAAATAAGAATATATAATTAAGTAATCAATTCAATAGGCCATGAATCAAGACAGAAACAACCAAACACAATCCATACAGTTATTAACAAATGCTATAAAACAAAAAAAACCATGAGGATACCATTCAAATATGTTGGATAGACAGAATACTAAAAAGAAATGTGAAAGCAGAAGAGGAAATCAAAGAGCAAAACTCTGTAGTAAACTATTTCTTACCTCGATGTGAAAAGTAAATCAGGAAGAAAATAAGAGGCAGAAGAAACATACTACTTGTTATAAATGAAGCAAACTACAGACACGTGTCAAGAACACTCTTTACCACCAAAACTGTAAAATACAGGTGGAGAGAAACAGAACAGAACAGAGCTGAGGCACAGAGTTGCAGGGTAGTAGTTCTTTCCTCTCTCATTTGATTTAACCAATGAGGAAAGATATAGTTTGTGGCCACAACATTTTTGTGTTGATTATTACTGCAAAGTTGTCATCATTATTAATACCAAGTACCATGCTTGCTGGGGAGCCACGATAGCTCAGTGGTTAGTAAACTGGACTACAAAGGACAAGAGGTAGGGTTTGATCCCAACTGATGGCTTCTGGTTCACCCAGCCTTAAGTGGGTACCAGATTTTTTTCTGGTGAAGTAAAGCGGTACGGGCGCAGTACCGACCACATTTCCCCAAAAATCATGTGCTGAAGGTCTGTAAAATTTATGGTCACTAACACCATATTCCCTATACACCACTAGGCATGACAGGAGCTCTTTAATTTATTTTTTAACCATGCTTGCTGGGGTAGGTGATCATGTATCTCCATAATTTTTTATACCTGTATTTTTTTTTTTTTCATTTTGACTAACAAATAGAGCATTTCTGAAATAGTCTTGCATCTTTTCTCTATTTCAGCTCTATTGGTTATTGGTTATGGAAGGCCTCGGTATCACAGCAAACGAATTAAAATCCATAATTGCTCAACCGCCCGTGCCAGTGGAATCATCCGAATTACTAACTCATCTCCCAAACAAAGAAAGGTAACTGTAGTCCCCATCGTAGCAGTCTCAGCACACGCCAAAAGACATAAGGCGAAACCGCGCAGAAAGTGAACACAGCCAACTGTTCCCTGTCATACGATATCATCATTCATCGTAAACAAGCGGGATATCGAAGCAGCATCAAAATGGATGAGACACACAGCTCACGGTGTGCACAGAGCACTTAACTCAGTAGCTCCTGCAACAAGCCGGACTTGGAATATGAAGAAACTGCAAGGAGGAACACTTTTCAGACGTAGCCTTCAATGGTTCCTGCCGCCTATCCACCATATACCATGGGAGTTCACATCCTCCCGAAAATGATGATCATCATAGCACTTGATGATGTTAGGCCATCATTGATGACTCCAATTCCAAACATATAGACACACAGTGGTGGTAAATTATCATTTCCAATCCAACAGAAGCCACATGACCTGTAGTTAGTAAAACCACAGAGAGAATATGATTTTGTGACCTTCACTGATTCACTCTTAGATGTGAATGTGTAGTTTACACAAGAGGAGAAGTTTTCAACTACAGTGATCCCAATTAAGGCAATTCTGGGATAGTAAGGCAAGTCTCCTTTATAGCAGCAGAACTTGATGTTCTCCGCTCCCTTCTTGTAGCTGCCGCCACACGATTCTGATGTCTCATTAACTTGGACATCATTCAAGAACAATGTCAGATTAACATTCCATAGATATGGCTCTGCTGATGAAATGCTTGGTGCAACAGTTGTATCAATCATAGTGGAGGCTCCTGGTATGTGGTCATTAATATCACAGACGGCACATGATGTTGTTATATTCAGAATTTCTTTCAGGGGTGTAAATACGTGGCACACACATGGAGAGTGGTTTGTGGTCACAGTAATCCCATTAAAGGCAATTCTAGGGTAGCTTGGCATAGCTGTTTCAAAACAGAACAATCCTGTGATGTTTTCTGTGTTCGCTATAAAACTGCTGCTGCTACACAATCCTGACCAATTATAGGTGTGGACATTATTCACTTGCAATGACAAAACTGCTTTGTTTACATCATAAACCTCTGGAAGCGAATAATTTATGGGACAAATAGTACAATTTATTCTTCCATCGGGGATATCTTCATTGAGTCCCCAAAAAAAAGTTCTTTGGTTAAAAAAGCACATATGCTTTTGAGTTAAACACAAAATGAGCCCACTTCATAGATTCAAAATGATCATTGCCAATGCCATCCGTTTGCATAAGTTAGGTCCTTAGCTACCAAACATCCGAAATGAAGCCATCGATATAACGACTTTATCTACAGCGAAGGTTAACGAACTGTGAACAAACATTTATGTTCAAACCCTTGAAAACATTTTTAAAAATCTGCCAACTCGCTGCAATAACATATATCATGTTGTTCAATGTAAACATTGCTTAGTCCATAGCTCGAATGTAAATAAGCTGCCATTTTGGTGCGTTCCATGACGTCATCTTTTCAGCTCTAATGGCTACCTACTACAATTTGTTCAGTTGTCTTAGCTGTCAAAAAAAAAAAAAAAAAAAAAAAAAAATCACTGCTGTCACAAAATATCCCAGCTGTCATAAAATATCCCAGCTATCACAAAATATCTCAGTTATCACAAAATATCCCAGCTGTAACAAAATATCTCAGTTGTCAGAAAATATCCCAGCTGCAACAGAGTATCCCAGTCATAACAAAATATTCCAGCTGTTACAAAATATTTCTATGTCACAAAATGGCACAGCAATAACAAAATGACTCAGCAGTAACAAAATATCCCAGCTGTCACAAAATATCCCAACTGTCAAAAAATATACAAGTTGTCATAAAATATACCAGGTGTACCAAAATATCCCAGCTGTAATAAAATATATTCCAGCAGTCAAAATATATCTCAGTTCACACAAAATATCCCAGCTGTAACAAAATATCTCATTTGTCACATAATATGCCAGCTATCACAAAATATTCCACCTGTCACAAAATATCTCAGTTATCACAAAATATCCCAGTTATCACAAAATATCCCAGCAATAACAAAATATCCCAGCTGTCACAAAATATCACTGCTGTCACAAAAATCATAGTTCTCACAAAATATGCCAGCTGTTACAAAATATCAAAGTTGTCATAAAATATCCCAGTTGTCATAAAATATCCCAGTTGTCATAAAATATCCCAGCTGTCCCAAAATATCTCAGTTGTCAGAAAATATTCCAGCTGCAACAGAGTATCCTAGTCATAACAAAATATTCCATCTTTTTCAAAATATTTCAGTTGTCACAAAATGTCATAGCAGTAACAAAATGACCCAGCTATTACAAAATCTTTCAAATATAACAATATATCCCAGCTGTCACAAAATATACAATTTATCATAAAAATTACCAGCTGTAGCACAATCATCATCATCAAGTACCAGGCCTACTAGTGTAGGCGATCATGTCTCTCCACAACTTCCAATCTCCACAGTTCTTTATCATTTCTGTTGTTGACCTTTCGCCAAGCCATTCTCTTAAGCTGTCTGGTATTTTCTCTCTTTGCTTCCCTCTTATCTCTTCGTCCCTCAATTTTTCCAGTTGTTACAATATATTTCAGTTGTTCTCTTCTCATTACATGGCCAAAAAATGATGATTGTTTCTTCCTAATATTGGAAATTAGCTCTCTTTTAGCTTTGGCACAATATCAAACAAATACCAAGTCCTCCAAGAACTAGAAAATACAATAAATATAGAAGATCATTGGAAACAGGTAAAAGATATATGGAAAGAGACATGCGAAGAAACACTAGGGAAAAGAGAACGCCAGAATAAGGCATGGATGACAGCAGAGACCCTGGACAAAATTAAAGAAAGAAAGAACAAGAAAGCAGACATAAATAAAAGCAAAATGAGAAGTAATAATGCCAAGACACAGGAAGCTTATACAGAGGTGAACAAAGAAGTGAGAAGATGCATTAAACGGGATAAGAGGAAATATATAGATGAACTAGCTAAAGAGGCAGAAGAAGCAGCAAATAAAGGGAATATGAAAGAACTGTACAACAGCACAAAGAAATTAAGTGGAAAATACAAACAGATCAATGCCTTTATTAAAGATAAGAAAGGAAATCTACTTAGCAATATAAGGGAACAAATAGAGAGATGGAAAGAGCACTTTGAAGAACTTTTGAATAGACCTGGCTCAAATAATCCTCCAGATATACTACCAGCAGAAGAAGAGTTACATGTTAACTGTGGAAAACCAAGCCTAGAAGAAATAATGAAAGCCATCAAACTATTAAAAAATGGTAAAGCCACAGGACCAGATTAAATTCCTTTGGAAGCCAACAAAGCAGATATTAACACCTCTACCAAGATGCAACATAATCTATTAGATAAAATTTGGGATAGGGAAGAAAACCTAAAGACTGGAAAAAAGGTTGTATGATCAAACTACCAAAGAAAGGAAGTTTACAGCAGTGCACAAATTATAGGGGAATTATGCTACTATCAATGCCAGAAAAGATATTAAGCAGAATCATTCTGGAGAGACTAAAAGAGGTCATAGAGAAACATTTGAGAGATGAATAAGCAGGTTTTAGGAAAAACAGATCATGTGCTGATCAAATAACTACTCTGCGTATAATAGTTGAACAAAGTTTAGAACTAAAATCCCCACTTTATATTGGATTCATAGATTACGAAAAGGCATTTGATAGTTTAGACAGAAGAATGCTTTGGAAGTTGCTGAGTTATTACGGAATCCCCATAAAGTTTATTAACCTGATAAAAACAATGTATGAAGGAACGAAATGTAGTGTGGTGCATGAAGGACAGATTACAGAAGCATTTGAAATAAGAACAGGAGTAAGGCAGAGATGCCTTCTGTCTCCATTTCTCTTTCTACTAGCCATAGATTGGATTATGAAAATAACTCAAAACAACAGAAATGGAATCCAGTGGTCACTGACCAAACAAATTTTGATTTAGACGTTGCTGATGACATAGCTCGCTTATCACACAGCCATCAACAGATGCAGGATAAAATGAGCATACTTGATGAGAGATCACAACAGCTAGGACTGAAGATTAATAGAGATAAGACCAACACTATTAGAATTAATACAGTTGGCAATAACCAAATAAAACTAGGAGAATTACCTCTATTAGATGTACAATCTTACATATATCTGGGCAGTAAAATAGATAAAGAGGGAGGAACAGAAAATGATACCAAAATAAGGATATCAAAAGCTAGAGGAGCTTTCATTGCACTGGGAAACATATGGAAATCCAAAGAAATTAGGTTAAATACAAAATTAAAAATTTTCAACTCAAATGTTAAGGCGGTCCTATTATATGGCTGTGAAACATGGAGAACAACAAAATTGACAATCATGAAGATACAGACTTTCATTAATGGATGCTTACGCAGGATAAAAGGATGGAAATGGCAGGACACTAACATAGAATTATGGAAATGTACCAGTCAAACACCAGTGGATAAAGAGATACAGCGAAGACGATGGCGCTGAATAGGACACACACTACGGAAGCCAACTGAGAGTATTACATAACAGGCCCTTTTTTGGAATCGCCAGACGAAAAGACAAAGAGGAAGTCGAAGGAATTCTTGGAGAAGACAGATAGAAACAGAGATGAAGATGATGGGGAAGACATGGAATGATCTTAAAAGAATGGCAAAAAAACAGAACGACTTGGAAAGTGTTTGTTGAAGACCTATGCTCCACAGGGAGCTAAAAAGGTAGAAGAAGAAGACAATATCCAAGCTGTAATAAAAAATATTCCAGCAGTCAAATATATATCAGCTCACACAAAATATCCCAACTGTAACAAAATATGCCAGCAGTCACAAAATATAGAATTTGTCACAAAATATCCCAGTTATCACAAAGTCTTCCAGCTGTCACAAAATATCTTAGTTATCACAAAATATCCCAGATGTCACATAAATATCCCAGCAGTAACAAAAGTCTGTAATATGTGCCATTTTGGCATGCAAGGTTTCTGTTTTTGAGATTGTGGTTCTGCCCTATGTGTCGTCTTCGGCTCGAAAGGACAATAGATAGATAGATAGATAGTAACAAAAGATCCCAGCTGTCATAAAATAAACAATTTGTCATAAAATATACCAGCTGTAGCACATTATCCCAGCTGTTATAAAAAATGTTCCAGCAGTCAAAAAATATATCAGTTCACACAGCTGAAATGAAGAGTACCTATAAGCAATCATCACTATTCCTTTGTCTGTTGTTACATCACATGACTTCATCTCAAGTTTATGTAGATTTGGACAGTGCATAGATAAGGCATACAGTCCATCGTCTGTTTTGTCACATTTTCTTATGTCCAATGAGCAAAGTCTTGAGCAGTTTTGTGGCAGAAAATCTAAGCCAATGTCTGAGATAGCCTCACAGCCCCAAGCGTTGAAGTAGCATAGCTTGTTGTAGTTCTTAGTAATGTGAATGACCCCTTGGTCTGACACCTTGGTAAACATGAAAAAATTTGTAAAAAGTTTATAACAGGCCTGTGTGAGCAATTATATATGTAAATGTTTGTAAACAGTCCATATAAATATCTGTCAACAATTATAATATTTGTGTTTAAATGTTTAAACATTGTACATAAACATAACACTAGTAAACATGTACCAATTAAACATCATTCCTTTTAATATATGGAGGAATAATGATGTTAGTGGTCATATTTTTTTATGACCAACAGGACTTTTATAAAAGTTGACTAGAATCAAGCAATGCTGCACTATCTTTTCACATAAAATGGTAGATGTGTAAATACATTTTTGAAGCAGGCCATATATAAATATGTAAATATTTTAACAGTGACACAAATTCTATCACCAAGCTTGTTTAAACTAATCAATGAGAAAATCTTTAAAAACATCACAAAGATGCCAGGCATAAACAATAATGGAATGATAGTCAGTAACTTAAGATATGCTGATGATATTGTATTACTAGCAGAAAATCCTGAAGATCTACATCAATTACTAAATGAAATAAACATGATAAGCAAAAAATATGGATTAGCATCAAAAAGACTAAAATTATGATCATAAACAAAGAAGGTACTCAAAACCTACAAGTGGATATCAAATTTCAAGAAATACACCTGAAGACTGTTCAAAGCTACAACTACTTTGAACATACTATAACCAGTGATGGAAAATGTAAAACTGGAGGGAAAAAAATAGAAAATGTCAAAAAGTAATTTTAATGTCATAAGAAATATACTAACATCAAAACAAATAAAGCAGGGCTAAAACAAAGAATAGCAAAATGTTATATCTTCTCAACATTCATGTATGGTGCTGAAAGATGGACATTAGACAAGAAAACAGAACAGAAAATTTAAGCTTTTCAGATATGGATTTATAGAATAATAGGAAGAATTGAAAGGAAAGAAAAGAAAACAAACGATTCTTCTTCTTTCCTTCCTCATTTGCCTTTCAGCATCGAGGGGAGATATAATTTGCGGTCTTTTGCTCTTCTCTTCGCCTCGGCTGCTGTTATGTTTCCTAGTGCTTCTAATATTCCATCCATCCATTTTTTGGTGGTCGACCATTGGATCTGGTATTCTCACATTTGTTGAAGACTCGTTGTGTTGTGTTTAAATTTTTCTGCTTTGTCATGCAGCTAAAAAATTTTATCTGTTGTTTATTTATTCTATGGCGGGAGCTATTCCTAGCTTTCTCCTCAGTTCTTCATTTCTGATCTTATCTTTCAGACTGTTTCCTGTCATTCATCTGACACATTTCATCTCAGTAGAGGTTATTTTTCTTATTGTTCTTGCATCTAGGGTCCAGGTCTGGCATTGGTAGCACAACGTTGGGATGAAGATTGTATTGTATAGTGCTCATTTTGTCTCTAGCATTATTTCCTTGTTGGACAATAGTGGTGATAACTGTCCAATGATTTGGATTGACAAACAAATGATGAATTCTTAAAACAACTAAAAATTAAAAGAGAACTACTAAACACAATTCAAACAAGACAAATGAGATTTTTGAGGCATGTTAAAAGACACTATGGTCTACTAAAAGTAATCTTAGAAGGGAAAATGCAAGGTGAAAGAGGGAGAGGTAGACCAAGATAAATATGGACAAGTAACATCAAAAGATGGTCACATCAGCCTATGATAATCTTCATCATCAAAGCAAGAGACAGAGCAGAAAGATGCTCCACGGTAGCCAACTTTGGATGCGGAGACAGCACTTAATGAATGACATAAATGAAAATGTCAAATAAAAGTTATACTTAGCTCTCTAAAGAAACAATTTTAAACTGATAAGCTGTAAAAGTCTATCAGCACTGAAAAATGTTTATAAAATGTATTGTTTCCAATGTAAAGCAAGATTTTATTTTTTTTGTTTTTTTTTTTGCTCTTCCAAAAAAAAGTTTCCACAGTCTGGTGTCACTTGTTTCCTTGTATTAGTTATCAAAATGGTGGATGCACTGGACATATATCAGAAGCTATAAGCTGTGATTGAAATTCTCACAGTGGAAAGTTTTGAGCCTAAAGCAATTCACAATTCTGTGGAATTTTCTTGAAGAGGAAGTTTTCAATCTCAAGTTATGGCAGTCTTGACACAGAGGAGAGGTTGTTAGTTCAAATCTGACTGTACAAGTTGGGATTTTTATTTGTGATTTCTCTCTGTGGCAACCGTGAGGCCTGGCTTGAAATGTCAATTACATATCAACAGAAAAAACATGAATACCTCGGAAGATGGAGTTATCTGCCTGAGTGGCGAGGGGCCCCTGTGCACATGGCTGCCAGGGTAAAATGAATTAACATGCAAAATTCAGTTCCTAGGCTATAGGGACTTCGCCTCAGGTGAAAGCTGTGAATGCAGAAAAAAATATGTCTATGCTGTACTTTTTTGGTTAACTCTTTCCGTACGGTAGCTTTTTATTGATGCAACAGAAGAGATTTCAGAGACAAGATTGTTTATGGTTTTAAGAATCAATCTATATATATATATTTATCTAACATATAAAATATTATATATGAATTTTTAGATAATTGAAAAAAGATATAAGATTTCAACAATATCCAGATGATATAAGACATGTAAAAAGAATATGGTATGATGGTGTTTCCACTAATCAAATTGAGCATGGCACACTGTACGGCGAAACGTACATTGCAAGAATCGCATTGGCGCACAGTGCGGTGAAACGAACGAAAAGAGTTAATGTAATATATCATTTTAATGAAAAAAATTCGAGTACAAATGTTTGCGTTGATAAAAATAGCATGATACACATTACACGTAGACCAATATTTTCTACTACAAATATTTGGCTGTTAAACTTGTAAATGCAGGTTTGTTGGTGAGCTGGTGTACATGATGGTACTTACTCATATCAATTTCAGGACTAGTGGTTTCTTCAAGGCGGTGTCTTTTCAATAATTGCTATACTACCTTGGGTTTATACTTTTTTTCATAGTTGAGTAAGGCAGAATTTTAGCGAAGAATGAGAAGTTCGACCAGAATAAGGACATAAGACAAAGTACACCGAAAACCCTGTGTGCCATCTGATGGCACTGCAGGGCATTAGAAGTAAGACAGTCATAGAAATATGAGTACTAACATACTTTTCCCAAAGCCCCACAACTTTTAAAAATAAAGATACATTAGAATGTAAAATCCTCCATTACCTTTTTACATTTTGCCTCAATGAGGTAATGTAGAGCCTTACGTAATTTGGCCACTCTTGCATGCCTAGATCATCTACACTTTTGCAATCACTCAGTCTCAGTTCTTGTAAGCTTGTCGAAGGAAGAATTTTTAAATTGTTTAATGACATGACATAAAGAGAATAATTAAAATTGCAAAGAAAACCAGTTTTAAACAGTTAAACTGAATATTTGAATATTTACTGAATATTTATTTATTGTATAGAATATTATTTATTAACTGAATATTTATTTGTTTATGTTCCATGTGAATGCAAATCTATAACAAGTGAAATATACGAGATATCCTATTAAGATCAATATTCATAGCCTTACCAAAGAAATGGGGAGCTGCAATAGCTCAGTGGTTAGTGAACTGGACTACAAAGGACAATAGGTAGGGTTCAATCCCTACAACATCAACACAAGAGACAGAGCAGAAAGGTGCTCCATGGTAGCCAACTTTGGATGCGGAGACGGCACTTAATGAATGACATAAATGAAAATGTCAAATAAAATGTATACTTAGCTCTCTATAGAAACAATTTTAAACTGATAAGCTGTGAAAGTCTGTATCTGCAATTCACAATTTTTATAAAATATATTGTTTCCAATGTAAAGCAAGATTTTTTTTTTTTTTTGCTCTTCCAAAAAAAAGTTTCCAAAGTCTGGTGTCAATTGCATCCTTGTATTAGTTACCAAAATGGTGGATGCACTAAAAACATGTCAGAAACTATAAGCTGTGATTGAAATTCTCACAGTGAAAAGTTTTGAACCTAAAGCAATTCACAATTCTCTGTGGAATTTGCTTGAAGAGGAAGTTTTCAATCTCAATTAGTAAAATGAACTACAAAGGACAAGAGGTAAGGTTCGCTCCCAACAGACGGCTTCTGATTCACCCAGCCTTTAATGGGTACCTGATTTTTTTCTGGGAAAGGAAAGCGGCGTGGGCATAATATTGACCACATTACCCCAAAAATCATATGCCGAGGGTCTGTAAAATTTATGGTCACTAACACCATATGTCACTAACACCATATTCCCTATACACCACTATTTTTTTTGTACGAAAAGAAATCTTGTGCCATTGAATGTGATGATCATCCCACAATAAGCTTATAAGTCACATGTCCAAGATATTATTAGGAATCATCATGCAAAGAGTGCAAAACAAAGTCAGTTTAAAAATTAGTGATGAAAAGTGATTTTGCTGGAGGTAAAGGTATGAACAATGACATATACATCGTAAAATCTTTAATAGAAAGAGCCACAGATGTGAAAACAGATCTATGTTTCATAGACTATACTAAAGCATTTGATCAAGTAAAACACCAAGAAATATGCAAATTTTTAAAAGTCATAAAAGTTGACATCAAAGATTAGTAACTTCAGGCAATTATTATTATGTGTAATATTAGAACGACATTATAATTGTATTTAAACATATAATTTTTATCTGCGGCAAACTTAATTGTTATTTAATTAGAAACATGACAATAAGACAATGAATAATAATGAATGAAAATTATCCATTTTCAATATAAAGATTGATGTACCTTGAACTGTGGAAATATTATTTTTAGATCTCATTTTAATCATTACTTGAGGCTATTTTAAGTTATTTTGTTAGAGAATCTGAAATGTTATAGTGCCTAGTGTTCCTGAAAATATGATTTGTTTTTGACCACCTGCCTTTCATTTTGTGGGGATGAGATGAAAATAAAATATCTCGTTTACATAGGAAGCCATCTTGAAAATAGTTGTGGAGTTCTTTTTTAATTTTACGAATACTGTATAATTTGAAATTGCTACAATTTAAAAACAAATTAATTTCCTATAATTTGCATAAACATTTAAAAGCACAATTATTTACTGCATAATTTCAATCTATGTGCATTGCTAAACATGTATGATGATTAATATTTTACAGAATATTATGAACTGTCTAAAAGGTTAAAGCAATTACCTCTATGAATAATAACTTAAAGAAAAAATTAATTTGCACTGACTTCATATAATAGCCAAATAAAATAATACTTTTAAAAACTATCTAAAAGATCTATCTATATATATATGTGTTTCATAGATTACACCAAAGCATTTGATAAAGTAAAGCACAAGAAATAATAAAAATTTTAGACGGCATAAACATTAAAAGCAAAGATCAAAGAATAATTAGAACATGTACTGGCAACAATCAGCTGGTAATCCCACAAGACAACAACAATTACAGATATGTTCAATTTATGAAGCAAAAGAGACTTACACTTTTAATTTTGGATGGCAATCACGGTCTAATATAACCTGAAAGACTTGGTCTGAGGCTAAATGGATCGTGCCTGGCCAAGAAGTGGGCAAAACCTGCAAGACAGCAACAGCAACATTACACAAAGTTTGCTGGGAAATACTATCAGAGACAGACAGACAGATATACACACATACATATTACTAATATTTGTAATAAATTAATGTGTAAAATAACACAATTAATAGAATCACTAATCGGACACTCTTTAGAGTGAAATATAGCATAAAGTTGTGAGAAATCATGGTAGCTTTTACATCTCATTAACCAATTTTGAATTCCCTTATATGATTTCTAGAAATTGAAAGAGCATTAATGATGAGTGAAATCATTACAGAAGATACATTTTTTAAAGTACTATGCCGCTCTTCAACAAAGCTGGTGTTTATATTTTTTTGCAATTTCGGGATACTTTTTAAAAAAAATACCTACTGAACAATTTCCATAAATTATCTGTAGACCTCTTTTTTCTCTTCACATTAGCATAATTATATATTTTTCTCTTTCAAATTCATCCTTAGCTTCCATTTATTTGCTTCTCACCACCGCTGTAAATCTACCAACTAACGTGGTGGTCGTTCCCAAGTATTTGAACTCTTTCATCTTTAAAACTGTCAATTTAATGTAATAGATGACAGGTTGTTAATTTCACACATATAGGGTAAAGTTTAAAACTTAAATTTAACAGTTTGTTTATATCCTGTTTTAGTATCTCCAGCTCTCAGTAAACTCCACATGGAACACCTTTGTTCATTTTTATTTTATCTTTAATAATGCTGTCAATCCACTGTGTGATTTTCAAACCAAATATGATTGTGAGAAAACAAAGTTTAGAATTAATAATTTAATTAACATACTGTCTGTTTTTAATCCAACAAACAAAGAGAGCAGTTTGTTTTATTGTCTTATACTAAAATAATTATCTTAATTTTTGAAGAAAAGTTTCTCTTTTATTTATACTCTAACTATAACTTAATAAGAATGTCTATAGAAGATATAGCTTCTAGTCCATTTTTATCTAGAACTACTATGTAATATTGTGTATATATATATATATATATATATATAATTTTTACCTGTGGCAAACTTAGTTCTTTTTGCAGTTAGAATCATGACAAATCATCAAGTACCAGGCCTGCTGGCATAGGTGATCATGTCTCTCCACAACTTTTGATCCAGACAGCTATCATTTCTGTTGTTGACCTTCAGCCAAGCCATTCTCTTAAGTTGTCTGGTATCTTTTCTCTTTGATTCCCTCTATCTCTTCGTCCTTCATGACAAATAGACAATGAATAATAATGAATGAATATTAATTCATGTTCAATATAAAGATTGAAGTAGCTTAAACTGTAGCAATATTTATAAAAATCATCTAATCACTATTTGAAGATATTGTAAGTTATTCTGTTAGAGAACCTGAAATAATATGGTATCCATGTTCATGAAAATATTATTTGACTTTGACTATTCACTCTGCATTTTGTGAGAATAAGATGAAAATAAAATATATTGTTTACAAAGGATCTACCTTGCATTTTGTGGGGATAAGACGAAAATGAAATATCTTGTTTACTTATGTCGTACCATCTTGAATTCAATCGAGGAATTTTAATTGAATTGTATGCATACTGGATAATTAAAAAATCCTACCATTTATAAACAAATTAATTTCATATAATTTGCTTAAAACATATAAGCACATTTATTTATCGCATTAATTTTAGTCTATATGCATTACTATTATTAGTACGCCATTTTGAGAATTATTGTTGAGTACTAATTGAATTGTATGCATAGTTGATAATTTTAAATTGCTACCATTTAAAAACTAATTTCATATAATTTGCACAAAACTTAGAAACACATTTATTTATCGTACTAATTTAAATATATATGCATTGCTGAACATGTCTAATGATTAATGCTTTATAGAATATTATTAACTGTCTAAAATTTAAAAGGAATTACCCCTAGGAACAATAACTTGTACTTTACACTTTTGCAGTGGCTTCCCTTAATAAGCAAGGAAAATAATACTTTAAAAATTTATATAAAAGTAATATTTTTTAGTTGCATCATAAATTAAAAGCACATACACTTTGATTGATAAGATTTAATTTTAGTGCATTGTAAGATGCATTGCCTAATATGTTTTTGTATATTTAAACATAAACATTTTTAAGCAAATATTTTTTTTCAAATGATATGCAAAATTATGATACTTTAAAAAAATACAATAGCAAAAGATTTATATAATTAACTATTTTTATGTAGTTTTCAGTGGTCCGGGTTTATGAAATTCTAGTGAATATTTATAAACCAACTGCCCAATTTTCTCTTTGGCTAAGACGCAAGGCTTATAAACCTTGTCCTAGGTGCAAAGCCGTGTTGCCTGCTCTAGCAACACAGACTGTGTCACGTCGGCTACGTGACACAGTAGTCTTTGGGTACTGCTTTGCTACCTCCCATTATGTCAAAGTTTGAACAGAAAATTGGGGGGTGGAAGATGCGTGGTCGGACTAGGGTAACACCCGATGTTCTTAGTGCCGAGATTGCAATCGGCACGTCTGTGTGCTGTTGAATCTGGGCTAGTTTCCACTAGCTGGGCAGCTCCTAGCCTAGGGCATCAGTCCTGGTGAGGTGGGGATCCTGGGGACAGCAGCCCTTCCATTTACACAAATGACATGAATGGTTATTCCCTTAACTTCTGTTCCCTACATTTCATGTGGAGTGTGAAAATACACGAGAATGTACCCCTGTATGACGTAGGCACAGGTAAACTACTCCTCGCCAGCGTTGGTAAATCATCAGACCTGTTTGATAACATATGCTCTTATTAGAATTAATGGTGCCTTGTTCTTTATAATCTATTTCTGAATCATTATGTAAAGTAAGCCTGAGTAGTCAGACGCACACATGCGAGAGTATCCAGTAGAGAAGTGAATTCTGTGATATGGTGTGGGACTGGACGAGCGAGATGTGTGATCGCTGGCCGCTGTGAATAATTGTGACATCTGCTCTTATTAGAATTATTGGTGTCCTGTTCTTTATAATCAATTTCTGAAGTATTACTTTTATATTTGAAATGTTTGTTTATATTTATTATTTAAATGCAGAGCCAGTCTAAACATAGTTAAACTATCTAACAGTCTAAACTATAATTAAATAAGTTAAGTAATTCACACCTGATCCTTGGAAAATTAAAGTACACACGCAATGTTTATATTTCTTGAGCAAGAAGCAGGTTACTCTCACGCGGTCACGTGATTACACGGCTATCTCCCCAGACACGTTTTAAGTTCGGCGATCTCACAATGTTCCCTAGTTGACCTGGATTTGTCGTACGCTAATTGACGATTTCAATCTTAATCAGTCTTAAACGTGCACTGTTGTCTTGCAATATTTGAGAGTCTAGTGACATGACGGGCTGAAATTACTTGAATTCTTTAGTTGTGAACTTGTTTGCATAAATTTGAATTGTCTCGATAACTTGAGCATGTCTTGTCTTGAGCTTCTATGATAATTTTGCTATTTCAAGTTCTTGATCATTTGTCCGACTTGCATATTAAATGCTAACTTGAGTATATATATATATATATTTATAACTTGCTAATTCCTTGCACTGAACCTGTCATTTCTTGCTACTTAATTTACTTCGTAAGTTAGATCTATAGCTCGTTTTAAATCATGTGCCCAACTTCAAAACGCTATTACTCTCTAACCGTTTGTTAAAAACTTTTGAAATTTTCCAAATGTTATTAGAATGCAAAAGACCCTTTAAATGTATATTTAACAAATATCTTACAGCTGCAGTTTTCTTAAAGCGGCGATATTTCTTTGATGTTTGTCAAAATTGTAAATTGTGAAGCCCTAAAGAATAGAAATTACCGTAGTTGCTGGTCTATGATTAATTTTCACTAGGTAAAGGCGTGACCGTAATGGGGAAATAACTGGATAAAACAAAACACCAGGAGAATTATTGTCTGCTCAGTTCGAGGACGGACGATAATATCAAGGTATACCTGTATGTCCAATTTTCATAGTTGTGTGGTCCGGAAAAGGACCGTTTGTTGAACTAATTTAAGGTAATATAGGGGCCAACATTGTGGGGGATATATACTTTCATTCTGAATCAGACGAGTCTAAAAGATTAATAACTGTTTGGGGTTGAACATTCCACAAACCATCACTTTTCCAATATTCCTGTTCCTGTTTTAAGATGTGGTCTTCACATTTAGCCCTATAATCTTTGTCTATATTTAATAAAGCGAGATTAGCAAGAGTATTTACATCGCATATTTTGAATGTTGTATTTTCATCTGCCACTTGTCCTTTTAATTTTGCCCAGATTAGTTCTATTGGATTTAAATGAGCATGGTAAGGTGGCAGCCTCAAACTTATATGACCGTGCTCTTGGATAATCTTATCTATTTGAAAAATCTTTGTCCTTTGTTTTTGCTTTACTAGAGATAGTAATTCAGGTTTTAAGTACATGTTATTAAATTGTATGTGCTCCTTTGTGAGCCATATCTTAATAGCATCTTTTGTACTGGATGACGTCGGGACTTTATCTTCAATTGCAACAATGTTGTGGTACGCTGCATTGTCCATTATTAGGCAAGATGGTCGATCTAGTGATGGGAGAACAGAATTTTCAATCCAATGTCTAAATATGTGACCATTCATCTCAGAGTGATAATCCCGATTGTCTATGGATTTTGAAAGAAAAATGAGCTCTGCATTCTGTATTAGTCCATGTTGTCGACTACCTGCATGAGCAATTATCAAGCGCTGTCCTTTGCTGCTAGGTATTAATCTCTTAATCTTTCCATCTGATGACTGCCATTCCCTTTGGTTAGTGTGGTGAGCATTGATCCATGTTTCATCCAAGTACACAATATCATAACCTTGCTTGCGCACCTCTTTTACTTCACGTAAGTACTTGCTTCTCATGACTACTATATGTGGCTTCTCACAGATGATATTTCGTCCATTGGAATACTTTCTGAATGTAAAGCCTGCAGCTCTCACATTCCTCCATAATGTCGACTTTGATATTTCAATACTGTTGTTCTTTTTCAGCGATACTTTTAATTTTCTTATTGTAACAGTTTCATTCATACCCAACATTTTGCGAATTTCACTTCTAATAAGTTCACTGTCGAAATTATCTAACATTTTTGCTCTTCCTTGTGATTTTGTATATTTTGAACATTGACGGTCACGTGCTTGAATCCAGCGATTAAATGACCGTTTAGATAAATCCAAAATGTGTCTTGTCCTATTCTCAGGGTTTTCTAAAGAATGAAATAATCTTCCTCGTTTAGCCTCTTTGCAAAAATAGTCATACATTTTTATTGCGATGTTTTGTAAACTGCAGAATTTCATTTTAAGACTCATGATAAATGCTATTGTTCCACGTCTACACCTATGAATGAACGGAAATGGAACACACAATTTCTCAAGTGTCTAATTGTGTCAAAAAAACCACGGGGAAAGCGTGCAAATACGTCAATTCTACCGTGTATGGATTTGTACTCGCTATTTTTAGTTTAAAATACTGTAAACATTAAGTTTTGACTACATCAATGGGTCGTTATAAATTTATATAAATCAAATAAGCAACAATAATAACCAAATGTTTTTTTTAAATGAAATTAATTCCCGTATTAATTCGTATCTTGTCAACGTCATCATCGCCTGAGCGGTAACAGTAACCCTCGCTGGGCGTGTGTACGTACTATCCACAGAAGCAAAGAAAGAACGCTGTTGTCATAAACGTTGTACTACAGTGGACTGTTATTAAAGGCTGTTCAAATGGTGATGGCAGGTCATTTTCATTGGCCTATCATACCATTACCAATATTCATACCAATGTCATTTCCTAACATCGTTTCAAACCTGTTACATGTCAATCACCATGGACAATAGGACAACAGACACAAAAAATAAGGTTGTAGGAGGCTGTAGAAATATAGTTTTACAAAGAATGTTGAGAATACCATGGACAGTTAAGAATAGTATTGAAAACGTTCTGAAAGAGACCAAAGCAGAAAGAGAGCTAATATCTAATATTAGGAAGAAACAATTATCATTTTAATGCCATGTAATGAGAAGGGAGCAGATAGAAAAATGTTGGTTGTTCCACATGTCTTTATTCTGACTGTCTCTTACTTTGCATGTTGTTTTATCTGATTTCATTTTTATTAAGTGTATCGACCATTTCATTTGTTTATTTTTTTAATTGGTGTGGTGTGGTGGGTGTTTTTTTTTTTTTTTTTTCAAGCGCGGGTGAATTTCGATTTCATCTCAGATTTTCACATTGAATCTTTGAATGATCTTTGTGTCGTTTATTATCTTTTTTTCAAAACATCTTATTTCACAGGTCTGTCTTCTGTGTCTGCTCTATTGACCATGTTTGGCATTGGTAGCATTAATCTGGCGGAGGGGAGCACTGCTTTCGGGGTAACTAAAAGTAGTATGACCATAATGATCATGGCAGTAACTAAAACGAATCTATGAATCGAAATACAACCTTTTACTCACGTGTGTTTTCTGAGTGATTTGATCAGGTAGATGAAAGGGGTTTAAAGACAGTGGTTGGTGTCACTTAAGAACTCAAGACTGAAAAGTGTATGTTGTTTCATCTTCGTCCCTGGATACTTGACACCAGGAAGTAGACATCAGTGACAATGAAAATTTCACGGTGGTCGTAGGAAAAAAAAGTGGCCCCGTTTGACAAGAAACAAAAGCGTAAGTTTACTATAAAGTCGAAGCACAATCTGAGAACCAAACACGTTTCAGAACCACGAAGTGTTTAAATAATTTATTATTTTAAATTAACATGTGCATATTAATTGTAAGTTTTTACCTAAATAATCTCATCATCATCATCATGTGCCATACCGGTTGGCGTAGGTGATCATGTCCCTCCACAATCCTCTATCTACAGTGCATCGTATCAGTTCCGTTGTTGACTGTTTTCCATGCCAGGACAAAAAGCTATCCAGTATTTTCTCTCTTTGTCGCCCACGATCTCTCTTTCCTTTTATTTTGCCAGTTGTAACCAAGTATTCCAACTTTCCTCTTCTCATGATGTGCCCGAAAAATGTTGATTGCTTCTTTCTGATGTTTTTTAAAAGCTCCCTTTTTGTGTTGGCCTCTTTGAGAACTTCCTCATTGGTCTTTTTAGCTGTCCAGGAAACTTTCAACATTCTTCTAAGAAATCCCATCTCTGTGGCCTCTAATCGTCTTTCCATGTGTTTGTCTACTGTCCATGATTCGCTTCCATAGGTCAGAATTGGTTCTATATAGCACCGATGAACTCTCTTTCTCATTTTTATTGACATAGATTTGTTGCATAAGATATTTTTCATTTTCTGAAATTCCATTTTGGCCTGAGCTATTCTGCTTTTTATTTCTGTGGTGCATCTCCCACCTGATGTTATTATTGCGCCCAAGTATTTGAAACGTTGCACTTGTTTCAGATTTGTCTCATTTATTTTTATGCTGCATGATGGTGATGATTGTTTCTTCGATATAACCATTACTTCTGTTTTCTTACTATTCAGACTGAGACCTTTCTTGTTGCTTTCTTTTACTTAAATAATCTACTTACTATAAAAACGGCTTATCTTATATGTCTATCTATTAATGTTAGGGGACTCGGGTCCAAAGTGAACAAAATCAACCTATTTTGTCCCTCAATGATGTATGTTTAATATTGTAGTGCTTATCACCTCTTCAGTAATCAAGAAAAGACGATAGTCATATGTTAGACATGTAAATAGGAGAGATAATAACCGAATAACAAAGCAAGCCCTCATGTAGGAAACAACAGGTAAGAGGAAAAGAGGCCGACCCAGACAGACACTGAGAAGAACATTGTTCAGAGAGGCAAGAGAAGCAGGAGTCGGCTCCCTCAGTGAGATAGAATTGCTTGCACAGAACAAATGGCGAGATTTGATAAAATATCTTTACAAGAATTGAAAACTGCTAGAATAAAATTTAGATAAGAGAAAGAGTATCTGGGTCTATGCCACGGCTCGGAAGTTCAATAGATAGCTAGATAGATATCACCTCCACTGATCGTCCACTAACTGACTCCAAATTATTTGTGCCTCAACTTGTATTTCTTTCTTACTTGTCTATATTCGGATTCTTTAATCACACATATTTCGGCTCCAGTATCAACTAATGTTCTAAACTTATGTCTATCTATCTTAACAATACACGAACTTGGGTCTCCTTTCATATTCTACTGTCAGGCCAATCATAATTTATCTCACTCTTTAGGGCCTGAGTCCAAGTGCGAGGTGTTAGTTTCCCTGTTTGAATCCATGACTCACCTTAGTTCTATTATATGGTGATCTATGTTCTCTTAGATTGTTTCCACTATACTCTTGCTTACAATTTCGAGCAACATGACCAAGTTTACCGCAATTAAAACATCTCTTGTTCTCTACGAATCCGTCTATTCTTTGCTTTGGTCTTCTAACTCTTCTTCTATTCCAACTGTGCCTATCTTGATCTATTTCCATTGGTATATGTTCTACTTCTATATCCCTTCTATTCTGAACATGTCTGTCTTAATCTATCTCCATTTGTAAAAAGTAAAGTAAAGTACCCCCGTCACGCCAAGTGGCGTATAGGGAATATGGTGTTAGTGACCATATATTTTACAGACCTTCGGCACATGATTTTTGGGGTAATGTGGTCGGTATTACGCCCATGCCGCTTTACTTTCCAGAAAAAAAATCCGGTACCCATTTAAAGCTGGGTGAACCCGGAAGCCGTCGGTTGGGATCGAACCCTACCCTTGTCCTTAGTAGTCCAGTTCACTAACCACTGAGCTATCGCGGCTCCCTGTCTCCATTTGTGGGTGACTCAATTTTCTTGTTGGACCTATATTCCTGGTTTTCTCCTGTCTGCCTTAATCTATCCCCATTTGTGGGTGACTCAATTCTCTTATTGGATCTGTATTACTGGTTTCCTTATGTCTGTCTTAATCTATCCCCATTGGTGGGTGACTCAATTCTCTTGTTGGATCTATATTACTGGTTTCCTCATGTCTTGTGCACCTTGGAATGTTTGCGTTTGTCTTCAATTGCACATCTTTTCAAATGGTTTTCTTCTTTAATGGTAAATCCAATGTTTTATTGACTGTCTTCAGCTCCTTTCTCAGCAAATGCAATCTTAACCTCCTGTTGTTTAACTCTTCAATAAAAATAGTTATTATCTGCATCTGGATACCCTCATTCCTTACACCTGACACCGCGCAAACGCTCTTTCCGCTAAACTAATCAATCTATCTCCATACGTACACAATGCTTCCCCTTCTTTTTGCTTCATCTTGTGTAATTTTGCAAATAAATCTTGTGGACTTCTTTCTTCTGCATACCTCAAATGTTCATATTTGTTTCGCACTCGCCCACGTTTCCACGGGTACTGTCTCTAACCTTCTTTTTATGAACGCAGACACTTCATCTGAAATGGTCTGAAATGCTATATTCCTTATTTCTTTATTTTTCGTTTAGTGAGCTAATTTTTTTCTATATTTTCTATCCATTCTCTAAATTTCGATGGTTCTCCTTTGAACGTGGCAGTCCGATTGCTAATATTTTGATAGTTCATTGCTATCTTTAATTCAATTACCGTTTTAGTTGCTAATCGCGTCGCTTCATTGACAGGATCTAAGGCTGTTGACATGTTTTACTATACAATTTCTCACTTCGATCGATTGACACGGCTGTAAAAAAGTTGTCTATCATCTACTAATATCTAACTGCTGATTCTACATGGGCAAGAATTTGTTCCATTTAATTTTTGTATAATTATGCAATTAAGATTTTCATTTTGTGTTATGTCACAATGTGCATGAGGCGATTGATAATTTAATATAATTGAACAACATTTTTTCAATTCATAATACAAAGGTCTTGATTCGTCTCTCTGGAAGGAAAACCCCGTTTATATTACTTGCTCTGGACAAATTTCAATTAATTTTTTGTAACTTGAAAATGTATTTCAATTAAATACTATTTTATAACGCGTGTATTCCACCAAACAATAACAAGTCATTAAGTTCCATTTCAACAAATAATTAAAAAGGACAATCAATCAATTCATAAATATAATTAACTAAGTAAATAATTTATACTTAATAATCCTTGCAGAATGAAAGAACACACGCGATGTTTATGTTTCTTAAGCCAGAAGTAGGTTACACTCACACGGTCACGTGATTGCACGGATGTCTCTCCAGACACAACGTTTTAAGTTCGACGATCTCACAATGTCACACTGTTCCCTAGTTAACCTGGATTTGTCGTACGCTAATTGACAATTGATTATTTCAATCTTAAACGTGCTCTGTTGTCTTGCAATATTCGGGAGTTTCTCGTGACACGACACGCTGATGTAGCTTGAATTCTTTAGTTGTGAACTTATTGTTGACATCAATTTGACTTGTCTCGACAACTTGAGCATGCTTTGTCTTGAGCTTTCACGATAACTTGCTATTTTGAGTCCGTGATCAGCTCATCATCATCATCGAGTGCCATCTCCGCATCGAAGGTTGGCTTTCATGGAGCGTCATTCTGCTCTGTCTCTTGCTTTGATGGTGCAGGTTCTCATAGGCTGGTTTGTCCATCTTTTGATGTTACTCGTCCATGTTAGTCTTGATATGCCTCTGCCTCTTTTACCTTGTATTTTCTCCTCCACGATTACTTTTAGTAGGCTGTTGTGTCTTTTAACATGGCCCAAAAATCGCATTTGTCTTGTTTGAATTGCGTTTAGTAGTTTTCTTTTCATTTTTAGTTGTTTTAAGACTTCATCGTTTGTTTTCTTTTCCTTCCATCCAATTCTACCTATTCTTCTATATATCCACATTTCAAAGGCTTTAATTCTCTGTTCTGTTTTCTTGTCTAAAGTCCATGTTTCTGCACCATATAGGAATATTGAGAAGACATAACATTTTGCTATTCTTAGTTTTAGCCCTGGTGTTATTTGTTTTGATGTTAGTATGTTCTTCATGACATTAAAATTACTTTTTGCCATTCCCATTCTTTTCTTTACTTCAGTTGTACATTTTCCATCACTGGTTATAGTATGTCCAAGGTAGTTGTTGTTCTGAACTGTCTCCAGGTCTATTCCTTCTATTTTGATACCCACTTGTGAGTTTTGAGTATTTTCTTTGTTTATGATCATAGTTTTAGTCTTTTTGATATTCATATCTAGTCCATATTTTTTGCTTGTCATGTTTATTTCATTAAGTAATTGTTGTAGAGCTTTAGGATTTTCTGCTAGTAGTAGAGTATCATCAGCATATCTTAAAGTAAAAAGTAAAGTACCCCAGTCACGCCAAGTGGCGTATAGGGAAATATGGTGTTAGTGACCCTATATTTTACAGACCTTCAGCACATGATTTTTGGGGTAATGTGGTCGGTATTACGCCCGTGCTGTTTTACTTTCCCAGAAAAAAATCCGGTACCCAGTTAAGGCTGGGTGAACCCGGAAGCCGTCGGTTGGGATCGAACCCTACCCCTTGTCCTTTGTAGTCCAGTTCACTAACCACTGAGCTATCGCGGCTCCCCAGCATATGTTAGGTTATTGATTATTTTTCCATTAATTTGTAGGCCTGGCATCTCTGTGTTGTTTTTACAGATTTGCTCAGTGTACAGATTGAACAATGACTGCGAGAGAGAGACAATGACTGCGATCTCCGACTAGTACAGTCACTGCCAAGAAGGAAAGGAATGGCAAACTACCTTCTTATATTTTTTGGAACAATCATGACAAACCACAACTTTATATTTACAGCCACCTCGTCCGGTAGGGAGCGTCATGTGCTACAGGTGACACCCGATCGTCATCATGCTACTGTATGCAAGATCAACAATAAAGAGACACTAGCAATAGGAACTTGGAACATTAGATCAGCATTCCAGGTTGGAAAACTAGAAAACATCAGTCAAGAAATGAAGAGAATGAAATCGAACATCTTGGGACTATGTGAAATGAGATGGAAAGGAGCAGGATTAGTACAACGCGACAGTGGAAATGTAATTTACTCTGGGGGAATCACACACGAAAGAGGAGTAGGCATCATATTAGATAGAGAAAGAAGTAAAACAGCGAAAGGATTGTGGCCCGTATCAGACAGAATTCTGCTAGTAAAATTGAGAGGTAGACCAATGGATATCAACATAATTCAAGTTTATGCACCAACAAGTAATAGCGAAGAAGAAGACATTGACACTTTTTATGAAGAGCTAGAGGCGACCATGGAACAGTGTAAATCCCAAGAAATAACTATTATATCAGGGGATTTCAATGTAAAGGTAGGAACAGCTAAAGTGCAAAATGTGACTGGGGAGCATGGCCTTGGAGAGACGAATGACAGAGGGGATAGATTGATAGATTGGGCAAAGACACATGAAATGATTATAGGTAACACCTTGTTCAAACAACACCCTAGGTGACTATGGACATGGCAAAGCCCAGACAAAAAGTGCACAATCAAATTGATTTTATACTGGTACAGAGAAGATCAGGAATGGGCTAACATCTGTTAAAACAAGGCCAGGAAGATTGCAATAGTGACCATCTACCGGTAGTTGGAAAGATAAGAATAAAACTGCGGAAGGCACATAAATCACCAAGAAATATAAAATTAGAACTAGATATGCTAAGAGTAGATAAACAGATGAATGATAAGTACAGCATGATAGTGCAAAATAGATATAATGCTATTGAGAAATACAGGACATCCAGGAACAGTGGGATATGCTCAAACAGTCGATTCAACAAACATCAAAAGAAGTAATAACAGTGACTAAAAGAATCAACAAAAAGAAATGGAAGACAGAAGAAATATTACAACTAATGGACGAAAGAAGAAAACATAACAAAGAAGAACGGACATACAAACTATTGCACAAAGAGATCCAGAACAAATGCAGAGAAGCAAAGGAAGGGTGGTTAAAATAGAAATGTGAAGAAATGGAAAAACAACAAAAGAAAGACTTAAAATTTATGCACAATCAGTTAAATGAATTAACAGGAAGAAAAGAAGTCAAAGTTTCAGGATGTGTGAAATCAAAGGAAGGAAATATAATAATGGGACAGGAGAAGACAATGGAAAGATGGACAGAATATATCAGTCAATTCTATGATGATGAAAGACCAGAAATTAAACGACTTAAATGAAGACACAGGACCACCAATAATGCAGAGTAAAGTGGAGGACGCAATTCAACACATGAAAAGAGGCAAAGCTCCAGGTCCCGACAATATAACAATCGAAGCGATAAATGAATTAGGAGAGCTGGGAGTACAAGTCATAACAAAACTACTCAATGACATATATAACACTGGACACATACCCGAAGATCTACTAAAATCTATCTTTGTAGCCATACCGAGGAAGTCAGGCGCCACTGATTGTGAAGACCATCGCACTATTAGTCTCATGAGCCATATGACTAAAATATTACTTAAAAAATCATCATGAGACGTGTAAGGAACAAAATAAAACCAGAAATAAGTGAGGAACAATATGGATTTGTGGAAGGAAAGGGCACCAATAATGCAATATACATCTTAAGAACATTGATAGAAATATCTATAGAGGTAAAGAAAGATCTATATATGTGCTTTATAGACTACACGAAAGCATTTGACAAAGTAAAGCACGTGGATATAATAAATATGCAGGACAAATTAAACATTGATGACAAGGATCTGCGAATCATAAAAAACATGTAATGGCAACAAACAACAGCTATACGAATTAACAACCAAACAGGACAATTTCAATTGATAAAACAAGGCGTCAGACAAGGCTGTGTTCTGTCGCCGGATTTGTTTTCACTTTACAGCGAACATATTATGAGATCAATAGTAGACAAAAAAGGAATTGAAGTCAACGGTCACAACATAAATTATTTACGATATGCGGATGACACAGTCTTAATAGCAGAGACAGAGAATGAGCTACAAGAAATGATAGATATAATAGTAAAAGAAAGCAACAAGAAAGGTTTCAGTCTGAATAGTAAGAAAACAGAAGTAATGGTTATATCGAAGAAACAATGATCACCATCATGCAGCATACAAATAAACAAGACAAATCTGAAACAAGTGCAACGTTTGAAATACTTGGGCACAGTGATAAAATCAGATGGAAAATGCAACACAGAAATAAAAAGCAGAATAGCTCAGGCCAAAATAACATTTCAGAAAATGAAAAATATCTTATGCAACAAATCTATGTCAATAAAAATGAGAAAGAGAGTTCATCGATGTTATATAGAACCAATTCTGACCTATGGAAGTGAATCATGGACAATAGACAAACAAATGAAAAGACGATCAGAGGCTACAGAGATGGGATTTCTCAGAAGAATGTTGAAAGTTCCCTGGACAGCTAAAAAGACCAATGAGGAAGTTCTCAAAGAGGCTAACACAAAAGGGGAGATCTTAAAAAACATCAGAAAGAAGCAATCAACATTTTTTGGGCACATCATGAGAAGAGGAAAGTTGGAATACTTGGTTACAACTGGCAAAATATAAGGAAAGAGAGATCGCGGACGACAAAGAGAGAAAATACTGGATAGCTTCGTGTCATGGCATGGAAAACAGTCAACAACAGAACTCATACGATGCACTGTGGATAGAAGATTGTGGAAGGACATGATCGCCAACGCCAACCGGTACAGCAGATGATGATGATGATTATGATAGATTGAACAAGTTTGGTGATAGAATGCATCCCTGTCTTACTCCTCTTGTTATATCAATTGGTGTAGAGTTCTTTGTTATATTTTATTATTGCTGTTTGCTCCCAGTATAGATTACATATTAATCGTATGTCCATGTCATCTAGATGTATCTCTTTTAGGCATTATATAAGTTGTTTGTGGTGTACCCCGTCAAAAGCTTTGGTGTAGTTTATGAAGAAGGCATATATTAGTTTATTTCTATGTGCATTCCTCTTAAGTCTTGTTTGCTTTCCATAGTTTCTATTTCTATACATTTTTGGCTGAGCCAGTCTTCGTTTACAGTTTTGTACTTTTTGCGTATTTCATCATCTATTTTATTGTATTGGGAAGTGTTTTTCGCTTGTCTCCTTTCTTCCATTTTTTTGTAAGATGTTGTCAGATATCCATTTTTGTTTTTTGTTCTTTTCTTTTTTGGGTAAGGTGTCGCAGGTTTCTTGTATGCTTTTCTTTATGCATTGCCATTTGGTTGTGACTTTTTCATCTGGATTTTCTCTACTGTATTGCTCAATTCCTTCTTCTAGCAGCTTCTGATATGTGTTCTTTGCTTGTATTGTATAAGTAAAGTAAAGTAAAGTACCCCCCGTCACGCCAAGTGGCGTATAGGGAAATATGGTGTTAGTGACCCTATATATTTACAGACCTTCAGCACATGATTTTTGGGGTAATGTGGTCGGTATTACGCCCGTGCTGCTTTTACTTTCCCAGAAAAAATCCGGTACCCATTTAAGGCTGGGTGAACCCGGAGCCGTCGGTTGGGATCGAACCCTACCCCTTGTCCGTAGTAGTCCAGTTCACTAACCACTGAGCTATCGCGGCTCCTACTAATTTTTAGGGAATTAGTAAAACCCAGGTGTCCTCGCCAGGATTACGAACCCTGGCTGTTGCCGTGGTAAGCCAACCGCCTATCGATTGCGCTAACCGGACACCCTTGTATTGTATAGGTATCTTTAATATCTTTTTTTTTTAATTTAAAGCTGTTATATCTAGTGGTATTGTTGATGAATTAGACTTTTGCTTGTTTCTCTTTGGTTTGATTTTCATTTTAATCATTACAGGATTGTGATCTGAATTAATATCTGTTCCTGGATAGGTTTTGACTTTCTTGACCCTGTTACGGAACCTATCTTTTATCATTATGTAGTCTATTTGATTCCTCTTCTTATCTCCAGGGCTTTTCCGTGTGTATAGTTTCCTTTTCTCTTGCTCAAAGTAGGTGTTACATATTATCAGCCTGTTTTCTTCACAGAATTGAATTAATCTATCTCCTCTGTCATTTCTTTTTTCCTAAACCATGATTTCCTATAATGGTCTTATATCTACCTTTTCCTACTTTAGCGTTCATGTCACCCATTACAATCAAGATGTCCGAAGATTTCACTTGCTTCATAACTTTATTTAGGTCTTCATACTATGCCTCTATTTGTTCATCTGTGTAGTCTTGAGTAGGTGCCTATGTCTGTATTATTGCTATGTCGAATAGTTTTGCTTTCATCTTGAGTAGTATAATCCTATCACTGTATGTCCAGTGGGTACTTATATATTTTTGTAGCTCTCTTTTTATTAGTATTTCTACCCCTCTTTGATGTTCTGCTGTGTTTCCTGAGTTTATAAAAGTATATTTTTCGTCCTCTATGTACCCACATTCTTCCCATGCTGTCTCTGATATGCCTAAAATATCTATATTTATCCGTTCTGCTTCCTGAATTAGATTTTCCAATTTCCCGTGATCAGTTAACTTGAATATATATATAACTTGCTTATTCCTTGCATTGAACGTGACTTCTTTGCTACTTGATTTATTTCGTAAGTTAGATACAATATCAGCCACTGTTAATATAATTCGTATTTTCTTGATATACTTTGACAACACTGTTTAAATATTTTAGATAGCTGGCTTGATAAGTAACTACTACAGCGGCGAATTTTGTATTAGTTCATTCACTTGGCTCGTTAAGCTTCTATTATGTGTTGTAATGCATTTATTGTTGGTCCCTACTGTCGGGCATCTGTAGTGAAATGTATGACGCATTCATGCTCGCAGAGAGCTGTTCTTTGACGAATGATTCAGCGGCGACCCGCACAAGCAGTAGACCTAGGGGGAGAAAATGTAGATAAAACTCTACAGTGAGTCTATCCGGCCCAGGCGTTTTGTTCTTTTGCATGGCTCTCACTGAGGTCGTCAAATCCGCGAGTGTTATCTCAACGTTCAATGATTGGTTGTCTGTTTCTGTCAATAACTTTGTGTGTTGCATACATTTGTCTTTTACGTTTTCCCGTGTGTCTTCTTGTTTATAGAGCTTCCGGTAGTAATACTCGAAAGCTTTGGCAATCTCTGCTGTGTCCGTTTGTTTCTTCTTCTTCTACGAGCATTGCTCTTTAAATCTATGACTCCGGACTCTCTTATGATGGTAATCTTCCTATCTCTTTAGTTAATTTATCTGCGCGTTCGTTTCCGTGTACATTACTGTGTGATGGTACCCACTGGTTGACCGCTCTCTGGAAGTTATTGCACAGTTATTGGCTGTGTTCACTTTCTGTGCGGTTTCGCCTTATGTCTTTTGGCGTGTGCTGAGACTGCTATGATGGGGACTACAGCTACCTTTCTTTGTTTGAGAGATGATTTAGTAATTCAGATGATTCCACTGGCACGGGCGGTTGAGCAATTATGGATTTTAATTCGTTTGCAGTGATACCGGGGTCTTCCATAACCAAAGAACCAAAGTTGCCTCGTATAGTTTCTCTTCCAGGGAGGTGGGTGTGGACCACATTGTCCTTCTCAGGTATGTAAAAGTGAGGGCAGTCCTGTAGAACATGTTTTGTTGTCATGTTGTCCAGTGTACAGTGGCATTGGCTGGTAGTTCCTATTTTGAGTTTGGTGAACATGTGATTTCTCATTCTAATTGTGGCCAGTACGTAGACGAAGTAGGATGGCTTGATCCCTCCTTGATAGTTGGAGGTATCCATCCTTCTCGTTATACTTTGGGTGTTCTTGTTTCCATTTTTCATGATACTTTCCTTTGATGATGGATTTGGCTTGATCGTAGCTTACCAGCTGATTATCGTGTGGTAATCTTCCTCTCTCTTTAGCTAATTTGTCTGCGCGTTTGTTTCCGTGTATATTACAGTGTGATGGTACCCACTGGATGACTACTCTCTGGAAGTTATTGCACACTTGGTCTAGGGTTGTTCTCAAGTCATCTAGGTCACTGTTCCTGAGAATTTTAGAACTGTTAGGACTGACAGTGCATCAGTCAGTATCACCAATATCTTGTGCGCGTTATTTTTGTGTTGGATAGCCAGTTTTGCAGCGTCTTTGAGGGCTTCAGTTTCTGCTTTATCAATAGCTACTGAGAATTTCCCAGTAGCTATTGACTTGGTGATCTCTTCCTGGTTATTCAGCCTCAAGAACACACCTCCTCCTTCATTTCTGGTTGCGTTTGTAGAAGAGCCATCTGTGTATATGTGTGAAGTTTGTTGAAAGCCTAGCGTGTAAATTTACTATTTTTAGTGATTTCAAATGGTGTAAAACTCATAAAAGTGATTTTTTATTCAAAATCTTGCTATGAGGATGTCTAATATGAAGTTTTGGGAAAGCCTAGAGGTTATATTTTATTTTTTTAACAGTTTCATATGCGTATCCATAAAAAAATTATCAAGGGGTAAACAATCATAAAAGTGATTTTTAAGTAAATTTCTGCTACGGGGATGCCTAAAATAAAGTTTGAGGTAAGCCTCAAAATTTAAATTTCATTTTTTTTCAACAGTTTCATAGGCGTATACCTCAAAAATTGTCTGGGGGGAAATCTTTTTAAAATGATTTTTAAGTAAATTTTTGTTACGGAGGTGCTTAAAATAAAGTTTGAGGTAAGTCTAGTGGTTAAATTTTATTTTTTTAACAGTTTCATATGCGTATCCCTAAAAAAATGGCTGGGGGTAAAATTCATAAAAGTGATTTTTATTCAAAATCTTGCTACGATGATGTCTAATATGAAGTTTTGGGAAAGCCTAGAGATTATATTTATTTTCTTTTTAACAGTTTCATAGGCGTATCCCTCAAAAATGTTCAGGGGGTAAAGTTCATAAATGTTATTTTTAAGTAAATTTTTGCTACGGGGATGCCTAAATTAAAGTTTGAGGTATGCCTAGAGGTTACATTTTCTTTTTTTTTAACAGTTTCATAGCCGTATCCCTAATAAATGGCTGGAGGTAAAATTCATAAAATTGATTTTTATTCAAAATCTTGCTACGGGAATGTCTAATATGAAATTTTGGGAAAGCCTAGAAGTTAAGTTTATTTTTTTATTTAACAGTTTCAGAGACGTATCCCTAAAAAATGATCAAGTTTTTAAAATTCATTATAGTGATTTTTAAGTTAATTTTTGCTACGATGATGTCTAATATGAAGTTTGAGGTAAACCTAGAGGTTAAATTTATTTTTTTTAACAGTTCCATAGGCGTATCCCTCAAAAATGTTCAGTGGGTAAAATTCATAAAAGTTATTTTATGTAAATTTTGCTACGGGGAAGCCTAAATTAAAGTTTGAGGTATGCCTAGAGGTTAAATTTTTTTTTTTTTACAGTTTCATAGGCGTATCCCTAAAAAATGGCTCGGGGTAAAATTCATAAAAGTGACTTTTTTATTCAAAATCTTGCTATGAGGATGTACAATATTAAGTTTGCCTAGAGTGTATATTTACTATTTTTGCGTTTTCATAATCGTATCCATAAAAATGGCTGGGGGTAAAATTTAAAAAAAGTGACTTTTATTCAAAATCTTGTTACGGCGATGTCTAATGTGAAGTTTTAGGAAAGCCTAGAAGTTTAATTTATTTTTTTTTTTTAGTTTCAAAGGCGTATCCCTAAAAAATGATCAGGGGTTAAAAATTCATTAAAGTGATTTTTAAGTAAATTTTGCTACGATGATGTCTAATATGAAGTTTGAGGTAAACCTAGAGGTTAATTTTTTTTTCTTTTAACAGCTTCATAGGCGTATCCCTCAAAAATTGTCAGGGAGTAAAATTCATAAAGTGATTTTAAGTAAATTTTTGCTACAGGGATGCCTAATGATCGCGTTCGAGCCATCGTTTAAATAATGTTGACTTTGGGCATCACGCTATTTGTTATCACAGCGTGTTGGCGGATTTTTAGAAATGTGGCCACGGTTTGATAGTAAATGTTTGTAAACAGTTCGTTAACCACCGCTGTAGATCAAGTCATTATTCTGCTGGTTTCGTTCGAGACCTTGGAAGTTAATGACCTAATTTGTGCAGCCGGTTGGTTTGGGACGAATTGTACGTTGCAATGTCACTGCTGTAATGACTCAGTTTGTAACAAAACTACAGGGACGTGCCCAAACGGTGACAGTTGTCAGCACGAATATTTCGGACCCCAGTGTCAGTACTTGGATCTCGTTTGCATGTGCGCCCGAAAATCTGAACCTGCTTTCCTGTTTGATAACAGTGACACCACATGTAATCCGGACAATGATTCGGGTAAAGAATGCCACTCTACAGGCTTTCTCTGACAGTGGCGGTGTAGTGTTCCAGTATAATGATATATCATACCCAAACATTTCTGGGAACACTATTGTAGTCACCACACAGGCGACAATGACACACATTAAGATTGAGTTCTCATCGACCATTTCGCAGGCCGACAGTGCACTGACGGTGAGTGAGGTGCAAACATTTACAGACGCCTGTTGTCTGGAAGGGCATTCTTGGTCGTTTTGTGCAGTGTGTAGTGGGTGCTGCAAAGGATACAACATCATCATCGGTACGTGTCACGGCAACTGTTCACATGGGATCTATGGACACGACTGCTCCGGGTCGTGTCTTAGTGTCTGTCCTTTGTGTGAGGAAAAATCCGGAAAATGCCTACATTGTAAACGTCCTGGCTACATCTGTAGTGACACTTGTCCCGGTGGTAATTTTAGGCTACAGTGCAAACACACGTGTTCTGATGGCTGTGACATCATATGTGACCCGGAAAGTACAGACTGTACGTGCAAGGAAACGTACTACGGATCAGACTGCACTCTCAAATGTCCGGACAACTGTTTCAACGACACCTGTGAACAGTCAACCGGGAACTGTATATGCAAGGGAAGGTTCTACGGGTCAGACTGGACTCTCAAATCTCCGGACAACTGTTTGAACGAAACCTGTGAACAGTTAATCGGGGCCTGCGTCTTGTATGGCGATGATTCCCACGTTAAGAAGAGCACTACAACAAACCCAAGCATATGGATACCTTAATGTGTTTCTGTGCTGGACATGGTTCATTTCTTGGTGTTTTTCCGTGAAGCCATGGCTCATATCTTGATGTGTTTCTGTGCTAGCCATGGCTCATATCTTGATGTGTTTCTGAGCTAGCCATGGCTCATATCTTAGCTTGTGTGTGTGTGTGTGTGTGTGCGTGCGTGCGTGCGTGCGTGCGTGCGTGCGTGCGTGCGTGCGTGTGTGTGTGTGTGTGTGTGTGTGTGCTGGCTATGGCTCATATCTTGGTGTGTGTCATGTTGGTCATATCTCATGTCTTAGTGTGTCCTTGTTAATCATGTCTCGTGTCTTTATGTGTGTATGTGTTTGGTCATGTCTCATGTCTTGGTGTGTATCTGTGTTAGTCATGTGTCATATCTTTGTGTGTGCATGTTTGGGTTAGATATCTCATATCTTTGTGTGCATGTTTATGTTAGTCATATCTCATGTCTTTGTGTGTACATGTCTATGTCAGTCATATCTCATATCTTTGTGTGCATGTCTATGTTAGGCACGTGTCATATCTTTGTATGTGCATGTCTATGTCAGTCATATCTCATATCTTTATGTGCATGTTTATGTTAGTCATGTGTCATATATATTGATGTGTGTCAGTGTTAGTTATGCCTAGTATCGCTGTGTGCAAGTCTGTGTTGGTCACATCTCCTATCTTTGTGTGTACATGTCTGTGTTAGTCACCTCTAGTGACTCGGGCAAATGGTGCTCGTAAACTTGGGAGGGCCGACCATCTAAGGGCAGAATCCCCCTACAGAAAAGATCATATTCTGCCTTGCAGGAAGATTGGGACAATCAAAGGCTAAGGAATGCAAACCTGAATAAAATGCTGGCTGAAATATGATGCACTGGGCCACTGGCGCAGAACACAGTGCAACGTCTTAACTGGTGTTCAATCAGAGTGGATCTGGCAGGCTCTAATTGTGATGTTCTGTCTGTGGGGGCGATCAACACACTTAACCTGACAGCTGACTTCATGTGAGAGTCTGGAATCCAACTCTGATTGAACCTGATCGCAGACAGAGAGAGAGAGAGAGAGAGAGAGAGAGAGAAACCATAAGAAAAATGGTAGGGATAAAACCCTGCCAAGAATATAGAGAGCAACAACAACTTAAATTTTTAGGCCACCTGGTCAGAATGAATCCTCACCAATCACCATCAAGGGCGTTCTTCTCGAGAATGCATGGAAAAAGACTAAGTGGAAGACCTAGAAGAAGATGGATAGATGCAGTGATAGAGACATGTAACAACAAAGGAAAATCACTAATTCAGACAGTTTGAGCAGCCCAAGAACGACAAATGATATAAACCACGACACCTTTTAGGTATCAGTGAAAAGAGAAAAGAGGAAGAAGACCAACAAACACGGAAATCTGGCCTTTGTTCCTTTTCTGCTATTTTCAGATCAGTGTTCCAATATTCACCTTGGACATACTATAACCAATGATGGAAAATGTAAAACTCAAGTAAACAAAAGAATATGTATGGCAAAAAGTAATTTTAATGCCATGAAAAATATACTGACATCAAAACAAATAACATTAGGGCTACTAAGAATATCAAAATGTTACACCTTCTCAATATTCCTGTATGGTGCAGAAACATGGACATTATTAGAAAAGAAAACAGAACAGAAAATTGAAGCCTTTGAAATGTGGTTTTATTGAAGAATAGGTAGAATTGGATGGAAATAAAAGAAAATAAACGAGGAAGTTTTAAAACAACTAAAAATTAAAAAAGAACTACTAAATACAATTAGAACAAGACACGTGAAATTGTTGGGGCATGTTAAAAGACACAACAGCCTAATAAAAGTAATATTGGAAGGGAAAATACACGGTAAAAGAGGCAGAGGCAGACCAAGACTAATATGGACGAGTAACATCAAAAGATGGACAAGTCAACCTATGACAATCTGCACCATCAAAGCAAGAAACAGAGTGGAATGGCGCTTCGTGGTAGCCAACCTTGTTGCGGAGATAGTACTCGATGATGATGATGATGATGATGATGACCAGCAAGCACGGAAATCTGGCCTTTGTTCCTTTTCTGCTATTTTCATTTCAGTGTTCCACTATTTGCCTCTCGACTTTCACGTTCATATTTGTTGCTTTAGCATTGTTCTTGGTGTATCCTATAATATTTGTTGTTTTGTACATGATGAAAGCTGTTACCGAAACGTTGTAGTTTTTTTCTCGTCTCTCTAAACTAGTTTAGCAGCATGATACAATTTTATGTTTATTTTACAAAACACATTCACAGCAGTAGCGGCCTGGACATTAAGAATTACTTCTTTTTTTTTAAAATAAATCAAAATGCATAATCGTCCCACAAAAAATATGTTTCTTCTATAACGGATTTTGCTCTGTTTGTGTTTCTCTTTCATCACAAACTTTATAGATCGAAACTTTAGCTTATCACAGCAATATCCATGCAGCTGTTACATCCAGTCACGTCAATATCCATATAGCTGTTACATCCAGTCACGTCAATATGTAAACAGCTGTTACATCGTCACGTCAATATCCATATAGCTGTTACATCCAGTCACGTCAATGTGTAAACAGCTGTTACATCGTCACGTCAATATCCATATAGCTGTTACATCCAGTCACGTCAATATGTATACAGCTGTTACATCCAGTCACGTCAATATGTATACAGCTGTTACATCCAGTCACGTCAATATGTATACAGCTGTTACATCCAGACACGTCAATATGTATACAGCTGTTACATCCAGTCACGTCAATATCCATACAGCTGTTACATCCAGTCCCGCCAATATCCACATAGCTGTTACATCCAGTCCCGCAAATATCCACATAGCTGTTACATCCAGTCCCGCAAATATCCACATAGCTGTTACATCCAGTCCCGCAAATATCCACATAGCTGTTACACCCAGTCCCACAAATATCCACATAGCTGTTACATCCAGTCCCGCAAATGTCCACATAGCTGTTACACCCAGTCCCACAAATATCCACATAGCTGTTACATCCAATGACGTCAATAATCACACACAATTGTTACATCCAATGACGTCAATATCCATATAGCAGCTACATCCAGTCCCGCCAATATCCACACAGCTGTTAGATCAATTCCCGCCATTATCCACACAGTTGTTACATCCAGTCCCACCAATATCCACATAGCTGTTACATCCAATGACGTCAATAATCACACACAGTTGTTACATCTAGTCCCACCAATATCCGCACAGCTGTTACATCCAATGACGTCAATATCCATATAGCAGTTACATCCAGTCCCGCCAATATCCATATAGCTGTTACATCCAGTCCCGCCAATATCCATATAGCAGTTACATCCAGTCCCGCCAATATCCACACAGCTGTTACATCCAATGACGTCAATATCCATATAGCAGTTACATCCAGTCCCACCAATATCCATATAGCAGTTACATCCAGTCCCGCCAATATCCATATAGCAGTTACATACAGTCCCGCCAATATCCATATAGCAGTTACATCCAGTCCCGCCAATATCCACATAGCAGTTACATCCAGTCCCTCCAACATCCACACAGCTGTTACATCCAATCCAGCCAATATCCACACAGCTGTTACATTCAATGACGTCAATATCGATATAGCAGTTACATGCAGTCCCGCCAATATCCACACAGCTGTTACATCCAGTCCCGCCAATATCTACACAGCTGTTACATCTATTCTCGTCAATATCCACACGGCTGATACATCCAGTCCAGCCAATATCCACACAGCTGTTACATCCAGTCCAGTCAATATCGCTCAACTGTTACATTCAATGACGTCAATATTCATATAGCAGTTACATCCAGTCCCGCCAATATCCACACAGCTGTTACATCCAGTCCCGCCAATATCTACACAGCTGTTACATCTATTCCCGCCAATATCCACACAGCTGTTACATCCAATGACGTCAATATCGACATAACTGTTACATCCAATAACGTTTATATCGATATAGCTGTTACATCTAGTCCCGTCAATATCCATATAGCTGTTATATCCAATGACGTCAATATCCACAAGGCTGTTATTTCAAATGACGTCAATATCCATATAGCTGTTACATTCAATGACGTCAATATCCACAAGGCTGTTATATCCAATGACGTAAATATCCACAAGGCTGTTATATCCAATGACGTAAATATCCACAAGGCTGTTATATCCAATGACGTAAATATCCACAAGGCTGTTATATCCAATGACGTAAATATCCACAAGGCTGTTATATCCAACGACGTCAATATCCATATAGCTGTTGCATTCAATGACGTCAATATCCACAAGGCTGTTATATCCAACGACGTCAATATCCATATAGCTGTTACATTCAATGACGTAAATATCCACAAGGCTGTTATATCCAATGACGTAAATATCCACAAGGTTGTTATATCCAACGACGTCAATATCCATATAGCTGTTATATCCAATGACGTCAATATCCACAAGGCTGTTAGATCTAGTCCCGTCAATATCCATACATTTGGCCAGTTACCTGGTACACTTGACTAGATCTTGAATCTATACCCACTGCTTGTTTGTTTACATATTGAACAAGATTGACTAGATCAGTAAGTTCAACTTACTTCCCTTGTTTGACAGTCGCTTATTCTTACACCGGCGGTTCTCACACGTTTAACATCCACGGCTCCCTGTTGATCGCACACCAGCGTTGCCCTCTCATGGCATTTACAATCATATAAGTCGGGTAGATTATGATTCTTGTTTTTGGATAGGTTCCTACTTTAGGTACATAAATGATGTTCATAAAGATAAAAATATCATCATCACCAAGTGCCATGCCTGATGGCATTGTAGGTGATCATGTCTCTCCACAACTTTCGATCTTGACAGTTATTTTATTATTTCTGTTGTTGACCTTCTGCCAAGTCATTCTCTTAAACTGTCTGGTATCTTTTCTCTTTGCTTCCCCCTTTCTCTTCGTCCCTCAATTTCCCCAGGTGTCACAATATATTTCAACTGCTCCTTTTCATTACCTGGCCAAAAAATGATGATTGTTTCTTCCTAATATTGGAAATTATTTTTTGTTTGGCTTTAGCCTCGTTCAGAATGTTTTCATTACTCTTCTTAACTGGTCATGCTATTCTCAATATTCTTTTATAAAACCTTAATTCTACAGACTGCAGCGGTTTTCTTGTCTGGTGTCCTAATGTCCATAATTCGCATCCATATGTTAAGACTGGCTCTACATAACATTTAAGAACTCTTTTTCTTGTTTCTATTGTCAAAATGAATTGCACAGTATATTCTATTTTGGAAAGCTGTTTTTGCCTGAGTCATTCTGCATCTCGTCTCTGTTGTACATCTACCATCTGAGGTTATCATTGTTCCCAGATATTTAAATTCATTTACCTGTTTTATTATTTTTCACACTTGTCTTTATTGTGTATTGTGGTGGTGTCTTTTTCTTTGTTGCTACCATTACCTCTATATAACAATATAACAGTAGCGTAATTTCTTGAAACTGGGAAAATTACGGACAAAGAGATAGAGGGAAGCAACGAGAAAAGATACCAGACAGCTTAAAATAATGGCTTGGCAAAAGGTCAACAACAGAAATGATAAATAACTGTCGAGATCGAAAGTTGAAGAGAGACATGATCACCTACGCCAGCAGGCATGGTACTTGACGACGATGACTGCAGCAAGAAAACAACTTACCGCATACTTCGTGTATTCACTTTATATTCATTGTTATTATTGAAATGGTTGCCTGATATGATATACAATATGACACGTGTCGATACTGAACACTGCCCTGTAGAAGTTCGTCACGTACAAAGAAATATTACGCTTATATGGAGACTTTTAAGTATAGTATTGTAAGCTTTGTGAAAACCTCTTCAGAGGCATGCAACCTATATTCCATATATCAACCCCTCGACGCTGACAGGCGCAAGAGGAAGGAAAAAAAGAACAAGAAGATCAACTAGCACTACAGAAAAGTAAAGAGCCCCGTCACACCAAGTGACGTATAGGGAATACGGTGTTAGTGACCATAATTTTTACAGACCTTCAGCACATGATTTTTGGGGTAATGCGGCCCATGCCATTACCTCACATGTAATGAGATCTCTTGTCCATTGTATTCCAGTTTGCTAACCACTGAGCTATCGCGGCTCCCTAGCACTAGTTTAAAGATATCTGTCAGAAAACTGCATTACAGTCACCAGATAATTCATTCACGACTTACGTAATGTAAGTTCCAGAAACTAATAGTAAAGTAACAGGTAAGGATAAAAGTAAAGCGCGATACTTGAATCAGCGTCTTAGCACGCGAGTTTTCATCCATATGTACTCGGTCCCTGTGTTCGGAGACTTCTGGATAGTGTCGCTTCCAACGTCGAAACTCACGATGCGAGGCGACATTCCTCACCTTCTCAGAGTAATACCCTAGTACCCATTTCTGCCAGCTGCTGGGTCGACCGCAGGGGCATATTTTCTTTTTTTCTAACCACGAGTACAACTCCCACTGCTTCCAACGGGAATCAAACACAGGTTGTTCTAACGTCGGTAGTCCAGTCGGGTGGGTTTCCCAACTAGGCTACTGAGACCCCCGAAAAATTAAGAGATAAATAACAAATTAACATTAAATGTCGCTAAATATTTTAACTAACGTATTTCGCGCTTCTTAAAATAATAATAGATTTAAAGGGAAATATATGTAATCTATACTGGGATAAAACAGCAATAATAAAATAAAACAAAGAGAACTCTACACCCATTGATATAAAAAGAGGAATAAGACAGGGGTGCATCCTATCACCAAGCTTGTTCAATCTATACACTGAGCAAATTTTTAAAAAAACATCATAGAGATGCCAGGCCTACAAATTAATGGAAAATAATCAATAACCTAAGATATGCTGACGATACTGTACTAATAGCAGAAAATCCTAAAGATCTACAACAATTACTTAATGAAATAAACATGACAAGCAAAAAATATGGACTAGATATGAATATCAAAAAGACTAAAACTATGATCATAAACATAGAAGATACTCAAAACCCACAAGTGGATATCAAAATAGAAGGAATAGACCTGGAGACAGTTCAGAACTAAATATAAATAGAAGGAATAGACCTGGAGACAGTTCAGAACTACAACTACCTTAGACATACTATAACCAGTGATGGAAAATGAACAACTGAAATAAACAAAAGAATATGAATGGCAAAAAGTAATTTTAATGTCATGAAGAACGTACTAACATCAAAACAAATAACACCAGGTCTAAAACTAAGAATAGCAAAATGTTACATCTCAATATGCATATATGGTGAAGAAACATGGACATTAGACATGAAAACAGAACAGAGACTTGAAGCCTTTGAAATGTGGACATATCGAAGAATAGGTAGAAATGGATGGAAGGAAAAGAAAACAAACGATGGAGTCTTAAAACAACTACAAATGAAAAGAGAACTACTAAGCACATTTCAAACAAGATAAATGCGATTTTTGGGCCATGTTAAAAGACACAACAGCCTACTAAAAGTAATCCTGGAGGGGAAAATACAAGGTAAAAGATGCAGAGGCAGACCAAGACTAACATGGACGAGTAACATTAAAAGATGGACAAATCAGCCTATGACAACCTGCACCATCAAAGCAAGAGACAGAGCAGAATGGCGCTCCATGGTAGCTAACCTTCGTTGCGGAGAAGGCACTCGTTGATGATGACAAGGGAAATAATAATCTAGCGTTGAATGTCAAACAATAAAATGTAACCAACGCGAGTACGTTTCAAAAACTAATAACGGGTTACAATTAAAACATAAACTAGCGCTAAATGTAGCTAATTTTTTTGTTTTGTTTTTGCCTGAAATAAAACTTACAAACCGTCTATAACTTTACATTTTAACACAAGATCAATGTTACAATAAATATTTATTGACAAATACATAAGAACATTATAATAAATAGATCACACAAATGAACAGTTATCACATGCTATTGTTTATTCATCTGAACAACACAGCTAAATGTGTTTTGTTTGTACAATTTATCACATAGTCCAAACATAGTCAGTTGAAATGTGTGGTGAAAGACATTTGATCAACCCTGATGAAACTGTTCTATTTATAATCATACCCAACTTGTGGCATGAAGCGTTGTTGAGAGCTTCCGTTTTTTATCGGAAGCTAAGTTAATCCGTGCCGATGCAGGATTTCTGTAACGTGCTCTACCCACAGACATCTATAGATCAGTAATTAGCCGTCATTTCAGATCAGTGCTGAACTGTTGACCTTTCTGCTTCTTCTTTTTATGTTCGTTTTATTCATTCTTTTTATTTTCTTTCCTTCCTCATTTGTCTTTCAGCGTCGAGGGGAAATATAATTTGCGGTCTTTTGCTCTTCTGTTCGCCTCTGCTGATGTTATATTTCCTAGTGTTTCTAAAATTCCGTCAATCCATCTTTTTCGTGGTCGGCCCTGGGTCTTGGAATGTCACAACGTTGTGCTGTGTTTTGATCTTTCTGCCTTGTCACGTGGCCAAACCATTGCATCTGTTGTTTCTTTATATATTTTGAGACGGAGGTTATCCCAAGCTTTTATCTCAGTTCATTATTTCTGAGCTTATCTCTCAGACTGTTTCCTGTCCTTCGTCTGACACATTTAATCTCAGGATAGTTTTTTTTTTTTTTTTTTTTTTTTTTGTGTTCTTGCATCTAAGGTCCAGAACTGACAATGATAGCAAAACGTTGCAATGAAGATTGTACTGTAGAGTGCCCGTTTTGCCTCTAGAGTTATCTCTAATTTTGTCCGGAAAGCCGACTTCTATCTCGTGTCTGACATATTTAGGTACAACTGTGGATGTTAGGATGTAGGTGACGCTGAAGAGCGTTCTATACGCACCAACTTACTGGTGGTAGCCAATCATGCGCGTAACACTTTTATTTCGGTGATATTTATCTTGATACACTAGAATATGAGTCGTACACACATCAGTGTTCCTCTTTGTCAAGTCCAATTTTGTGAATGAGACTTTCCCCTGTCTAGAGTTGAAAAGCGGTTTACGTCAACACATTGAGTGAGCGTTGTTCCAAGACCATCGGTAGAATTGTTTGACGCCAATTATATACATGTTACAACTCACTAATATGGACTGATCTGCCAAGTCAACAGAAGTTTTCACTTTAGAGATTGTGCATCATCTTTTCATGCTTGTTGGCGGCATTTATTAGAGTGATTTGGATTTTATGGGCGCAGCCATCGTTGTGTGTGCTATGTCATCACAATGGCTGATTGTATATCCCTAAAACGGCCATACGCTAACAGTGAAAGACGGAATGGAGTTTCGTATATGACTTTGCAGCACCGGGATGACTCCTGGAAGTTCATGTTAGTCAGGTGGGGTTTATAATTTCACAAATTCACATTGCAGGGAGATATCACAGTCTGTGTTTGATGTGCGACGGGGATAATCCGACAACTAACTGTGTTTCATATGTTCGGATCTGGAGTCAAAATGATGTCCTAACATCATCAAGAGCTATACATTTTTAAAAAAATATGACGATCATCATTTTCAGGAGGACATGAACTTCCGGTCAATTTGGTGGATAGGCGACAGGAACTATTAAAGGCTATGTCTGAAAAGTGTTCCTTGTTGCAGTTTACTCAGTTTACTCTGTTTTAATCGTGTTTCGATATTCCGATTGTTTATGATGAATGGTGATATTGTATGATGGAGAACAGATGGCTGTTTTCACTTTCTGTGCGGTTTCGCCTTATGTTTTTTGGCGTGTGCTGAGACTTCTATGATGGGGAACTACAGCTACCTTTCTTGGTTTGGGGGATGATATATTAATTCTGATGATTCCACTGGCATGGACGGTTGAGCAATTATGGATCTTAATTTGTTTGCACTGATACCGGGGCCTTCCATAACCATAACTAAAATATTAAAAAGGGCTATCTCTCCTGTCTTGCTAGGCGTATAGTGAATTTGGTGCAAGTGACCATATTTTTCTATGACCAAGGCACACTTTTGGGTGATGTGGTCGGTAACACGCCTGGTCGCTTTTACTTTCCAGAATAATCTCTGGTACCTATTTGTAGAAACTGGGTGAATCCCAGGGAATAAAATTCGCAAATTCTGGGAATCGAACCATGACCTTTCTGAACATGAAGTCAACACACTAACCACTCAGCCACCGAGGATCCGTATGTTATAAAAAGTCCGGATCGTTTTGCTTTCTGTTTTTCTATGTGCTTGATACTTGATGTGTTTCTATCATTTGTTGTATTATATCTATCTATCTACTGCCCTTTCGAGCCGTAGCCGGCCCAGAGGGCGAGACCAAGATACTCCTTCTCTTATCTAAATTTTTATTCTAGCAGGTTTCAGTTTTATTTAAAGATATTTTATAAAATCTCGCAATTTGTCTCTATTCTGTGAAAGCAGCTCTATCTCATTGAGGGAGCCGATCCCTGCTGCTCTTGCCTCTCTCATCTATGTTCTTCTCATTGTCTCTCTGCGTCTTCCATTTTTCCTCTTACCCGTTGTTTCCCATGAGGGCTTGCTTTGCTATTCGGTTATTATTTCTTCTCATCACATGCCCAACATATGACAATCGTCTTTTCATTATTACTGAAGATATTAGAGGTTGATTGGCGATTTCTCTAATTTCCTCGTTTGTTTTGAATTTGTTCCACGCTATTTTTGTATTATAACAGAGAACTTTTTATAATTTCATTGGAATACTATAAATAGTTACTTGTAATTAATGAGAATCGAATAAGCAATAGTATTAAATTATTATAATTATTACAACATTGGGAACCGCGATAGCTCACTGGTTAGTGAACTGAACTACAAAGGACAAGGGGTAGGGTTCGATCCCAACCGACGGCTTCCGGGTTCACCCAGCCTTAAAATGGGTACCGGATTTTTTTTCTGGGAAAGTAAAACAGCACGGGCGTAGTACCGACCACATTACCCCAAAAATCATGTGCTGAAGGTCTGTAAAATATAGGGTCACTAACACCATATTTCCCTATACGCCACTTGGCGTGACGACGGTATTTTACTTTGCTATTACAACATTATTATATATATATGATCACATGAACTGATGGGTTTCCTCAAATCTGAACTTAATAATAGCAATACTACGCTTTTACTAAGCGTTAATAAGTGAGCGTAGATGTGCTATGTCGCTAGTTTACAGCAATACCTGCGCCTTTCGGCCCGACACATCCGTCTTCAGCATGGGTGGATTTCTAATTTAACCAAATTTGATCAGACAGCTGCCATTTTTAGGCTACTCATATCGTTTTCTTTTAATTGCGAAGGGATATTTAACGTGTGCTGAATACACACGTAATCTCTTGTTTTTCACCTTTATCAGAGAAGTTTAGACATCAGATCTCGCTACCCAGAGAGGGCTAGACATCAGATCTCGCTACTCAGAGAGGGCTAGACATCAGATTTCACTACCCAGAGAGGACTAGACATCAGATCTCGCTACCCAGAGAGGGCTAGACATCAGATTTCACTACCCAGAGAGGGCTAGACATTAGATCTCGCTACCCACAGAGGGCTAGACATCAGATCTCGCTACCCTGAGAGGACTAGACATCAGATCTCGCTACCCTGAGAGGGCTAGACATCAGATCTCGCTACCCTGAGAGGGCTAGACATCAGATCTCGCTACCCACAGAGGGCTAGACATCAGATCTCGCTACCCACAGAGGGCTAGACATCAGATCTCGCTACCCACAGAGGGCTAGACATCAGATCTCGCTACCCACAGAGGGCTAGACATCAGATCTCGCTACCCACAGAGGGCTAGACATCAGATCTCGCTACCCTGAGAGGGCTAGACTTCAGATCTCACTACTATGAGAGGGCTAGACTTCAGATCTCACTACTATGAGAGGGCTAGACTTCAGATCTCACTACTATGAGACTATTGTAGTCACGAAGAAACTACGACGTAGTTAGAAAATTTGGTTAATACTTGTGGCGGGATTCGAATACAAAATCTTCGAACGATCAAAGGTCGATGCCTTACTGCTAGACTACACAGTTCACCATTAACAATTCAAAGTCTTGCATTGATAACTAGTATCAATTTAACTTTTATGTTTGCAAAATCACGAAAAATATACAAAACTGTAAAAATAAAACTACTTGCCCCAAAATCAACATCTTTTTTCTAATATTAATGGTCAGAAAAATAATGGGAGGGTGAAACAAAATTAAACGACAATGCAAGAAGTTGGAATGACAGAAACAATTACAACGCTTATTAATGTACAAGCTAAAATAAAATGCATTTTGTTTAAGCGTATTCCCATAGCAGGTCTTCATGTTGACACCTTGTGACCAAAAAAAAGTAATACTAACGAAGACGTGAAGAAACTCTGCATAGAAGATTAGATAGAGAAGGCTCAACTGTTAGCGAGCAAGTACGAACATACGAAGCCTAGCAGTGAATCGTCAGGCATGGAAAGGTAGGATTTCACTCCTTACAGCATGCCGTCTTTGGCCCGAGAACTAACAAAGGCAGCACAACGACAATCCGACAAGAAACAGCTGAAATAGACAATTGATAATGCGAAGTGGTAGTCACGTATGGTGGGTAATGACAGTGCTTGTGTTGTTGCCTTACAAGACTGCACAGGACCACTGTGTTGTTGCCTTACAAGACTCCACAGGACCACTGTGTTGTTGCCTTACAAGACTGCACAGGACCACTGTGTTGTTGCCTTACAAGACTCCACAGGACCACTGTGTTGTTGCCTTACAAGACTGCACAGGACCACTGTGTTGTTGCCTTACAAGACTCCACAGGACCACTGTGTTGTTGCCTTACAAGACTCCACAGGACCACTGTGTTGTTGCCTTACAAGACTCCACAGGACCACTGTGTTGTTGCCTTACAAGACTCCACAGGACCACTGTGTTGTTGCCTTACAAGACTCCACAGGACCACTGTGTTGTTGCCTTACAAGACTCCACAGGACCACTGTGTTGTTGCCTTACAAGACTCCACAGGACCACTGTGTTGTCGATCGGTGACTTCGTGAAAGGAAGAAATGTGGACAAATATGCGAAGGAAAGAAGGAGGGAATGAAAAATTGAACGACAACTGGAAAGACTGATGGCAATAAAAGCAGAAGAAGACTGAGAAGATATATGAGATGGATTGGTACAGAGATTTTTTTTTTTTTAAAGTCAAAGGTTAGATGACGTAATGAAATGTTTGAAAGACAAGCTGGGGGTAGGGAATAGTTGTTTCATGAGCTTTCGATAACAAGATGATTGTTCAGAGGACCTGTCCTAAATGGTCTCATGATCTGTCGTCTGTGCTGTATCACACTTGGGAGCAGACGTTGGTAATGTAGACGCCGAAGAGGAAATTCTTCGCCAAAAATCACCGCAGGAGGAGCATTGTAGTCCTGACGGAGATTCCATTTAAAATAGAACAACAAATTATTGAAACGGGGTAGAAAAGGCTGGCTGGTGTGGGAATCCTTTTCAAGTAGACATTACTCTGACTACAAATAACTGTTGCCTTGAAGAAAGGTTGGAGAAAATCGAAGTCTAGAGTAGCAGCCCTTGAATAAATACAAGCAGCAATACCGCAGCGCGTAAAACACAATGGAGTAAAATTCGCTAATTAGCGAAAGACAAATAAGAAAAAAGATTGTTTAACTCTGCAAGGCAAATCGCATGATAGTGATTTGTGATAATCAAACATTAGTAATCGACACATATTAACATTCACTTATAAATAGCAATAATGTTCAAAATAGCGGTCATGTTAAAAAAAATAAATTATGTCCCACAAAGTAACAAAGAAATAAATCGGAAGATACTGAGAAGCTGGGGAGATGTATTTCGATGGAGAACAATTTTAGACTGTTCTTGTTATATGACCATCACCAGTGGAATAAAGTTCAAATCGATACAAGAAAGTGTTAATGGCTTATTATTAGCAGAATATACTTTTATGTATCCCCGACAGACCCTACGGTGCCTAGTCTTAATAAGCATAAGAATGTTAACATGTTTGTGCTGATATTTGAAGTAGCTTGCTTTTAAAATGTTCGTAAGAGAAGAGAACTGTGAACGAGAAGAAGAGAATCTGAGAAACCTAGGATAACTAACGTTGGAGACCCAAAAAAAATGGATGAACTGGAAGACTCAGGATAAACTGGGAGACCCAAGTAATTGGATAAACTGAGAGACCCAGGATAAATTAGGAGACCCAGAAAATGGGATAAACTTGGAGACCCAGGAAATGGGATAAACGGGATACTCAGGAAATTGGTTAAACTGGGAGACCCACCAGGAAATTGGATAAAATGGGATACTCTAGAAATCGGATAAAATGGAAAACTCAGGAATTTGGATAAACTGGAAGACCCATGAAATAGGTAAACTGTGAGATTCAGGAATGGAATAAATGTTGATACCCAGGTAATTTGTAAAACTCAGGAAATGAGATAAACACAGTGGTGGATGGTAGTCACACGGAACACAAAATGAATGGAACTATCACAATAGATCTGTAGTTTGAGCCACAGCCATCTATAGTTTACTAAAGCCATCCAACTGAAATGTATCACCCAAAGTTTGTGATGTTTTCAGTCTTGCGATCAATGACGGTTGAGTAAAATTGCGTCATTCCTCTACAACTCACATAGCTGACGACATTACACACTTTGGTGGGAATTTGCTTCTTAGCCCGCAAGCCTAAATAAAACTATAGATAGCTGTGGTTTGAACTAAGGCCGCCAATAATTTTCAGAAGACGCGTGAGATAAAAATAAAAACGGAAAACACTGCAACTAGCATGACGTCATCAGCTAAAGGACCTATACATGATTGAGGTCACTCTACACGAAATGCCTCTGCCCCCAAAGCTGAAACGTCATGTTAGTTTGAGTTTTTCAGGGAATTTCCTGTCAGTCAATTCGACTTTAGGAGCCGCGATAGCTCAGTGGTTAGTGAACTGGACTACAAAGGACAAGAGGTAGGGTTTGATCCTGATCGACGGATTCCGAGTTCACCCAGCTTTAAATGGGTACCGGATATTTTTTACTGGGAAATTAAAGCGGCACGGGGTTAATACCGATCACATTACCCCAAAAATCATGTGTCGAAGGTCTGTAAAAATTATGATCACTATAGTTCGTTCGTACCTACAGAGTTTATTCATTATCTCGGGAACTGTTTGAAGAATTTCTGTAATTCTTTTTCACGAAATCTTAATTTTTCACCGACCTTAAGTCTGATTTTTTCCCTACTGTCGTGCATTTAGGAAAGATTTCTGCTTCTTTGAGATATATTAAAATGTAATTTTCTTGGTTGCCCTAATTTTTTTTGGATTTTACAATACCCACATTTGTTGTAATCAACTCACTGTTTAAAAAGGCAAATTTCACGTGCTGTCCACACAATCTTATCACCATTTCACGCTCATTGAACCGTAACGTGTAAGATGCAACCCACTGAGAGGTTTGTTAGAAAATTAACATAATTTACAGTAAAATCTAATGTTTAGAGCACACGGTTTGATATTTTCCTAAAATTATGTAACAAAAAACGATTTATGCAAAATTCAGACTGTCTATTGACTTTTCGAGCCGTAGCCGGCTTATAGGGCATAGACCCAGATACTCTTTCTCTTATCTACATTTTTATTCTAGCAGTTTTCAATCCTTCTAAAGATATTTTATCATTAAAATTGCCTCTGTTATGTGCAAACAACTCTATCTCATTGAGGAGCCGATTCCTACTGCTCTTGCCTCTCTGATCCATGTTCTTCTCAGTGTCTCTGTGGTTCGGCCTCTTTTCCTCTTACCTGTTGTTTCCCACATGAGGGCTTGCTTTGTTATTCGGTTATTATCTCTCCTCATCACATGTCCCACATATGACCATCGTTTTTTCTTTATTACTGAAGATATTAGTGGTTGATTGGCGATTTCTCTAATTTAATCGTTTGTTCTGAATTCGTTCCACACTATACCAAGTATTCTTCTTAGACATTTATTTTCGAATGCGTTCAACTTTGTTTCTATATCTCTTGTTGTTTTCCAGCTTTCACACGCATACGAAAGGTTAATAGTATGTTTGATTTGAATAGTCTAAGTTTTGTGTTTGTGCTGATGAGTTTTGATTTCCACGAATTTTCAAGGCTTCGGAAACACATTGAAGCTTTAGCTATTCTGATTCTAATTTCTTTGCTTGTATCCCCTTCCCGTTCAATGTGACTTCCAAGATAGATAAAGTGGTCGACTAATTCAGACTACCTTTATACCTTTGTGCTTAAATGTTATAAAATCTTAAGGTCGGTGATAATTAAGATTTCATGAAAAAGAATTACAGAAATTCATCAAACAGTTTCCGACATAATTGATAAACTCTTTTGGCACGAATTTCGGAACGAACTAAAACATCATATTTACTATACCCCACTTGGCGAGACAGGGCTCCTTACTTTAGTTTACTATAGGACCTTGGAAATCTATAGATGGCTTTGTTTGAGCCAACGAAAATAAAACAAATCATCATTCCACCTGATTTAGTGTATGGATTTAAAGTGTATCAATAATGCATGCTTTGTAACAGGCATGTCTAGAAAACAAAGACATAAATAGTCGAATTGATCACAGAACAATATCTGATAAGCTTTTAATTAACATCTGGCAACATGTTTACATTTTCTTTACTCGGTAGCTTAAGTTCATTGGCTGTATTTGTTGATAAGATCTTGAAGGTCAGATAATATCAGATGGAGACGTAGATAAAAATAAGGAAACTAAATACAGAATCACAGCTGCTGGAGTCTAGAAAATAAGTGGCATATGAAATTAGTGGCTTGACGTCATCTCATTAACCACAAACCACACAATTTTCCCGCAAACCTTGTGGCTTGACGTCATCTCATTAACCACAAACCACACAATTTTCCCGCAAACCTTAAAAGTAGCGTCTCCATTTTCATCTTTGTTTTGTTGACTGGAGACAGGGTTGCCATATTGACTTCCCAAATTTCAGATATGTAGCTATTTTTTTTACTTCCGTTGACACCTTTTTTGTATGGCTTATTTGGCTTTTTCATGGCTTCTTCAATATATATATATATATATATATATATATATATATATATATATATATATATATCACAAAAAGAAAATACACTTTTTTATAAATATTTTGTTTAAAATCAAATTCATTTGCTCTATAAAACGCAGCAGATAAATGGAGCTGGCTATAATAAAAATGTCACTTTCAGTTTCAGTTCACTAGTTCCAGTCAAGACTCAAGTCGACTAGAGAGAGGTGTCTACAAAATGAGAGAAACTTTTGTGCATTTCATTAGAGAAACCAAACTTCTAAAAATAAAGTCAGGCTGCAAGAACTGGTTTGTAAAGTGAGAGCCGAATTAGCCATTCTATATTAAAATCATCATTCATTGATGGATGTAAAATGTATCTGTAAAGGTATCCCCATAGTGATGTTGTTGTGGAGTTTAGAGCCTTTACTTCATTAAGAGCTTCTTAGGCGGGGAGACTGCTACCCTACACTCTCAATCCGGGTATCTTTCTTTCCCTGACCAAACGTCAGGTGCAAATTTCTTATTAATTGGCTTGATTGAAGAATAAAACTGAAGCCATTAAAGAAAGTGAGAGGAAAATAAACTATTGAACTCAATTGGAACAGAATAAAAGAACTTTATGGGTAGCATAAAGAGACACAATAACCTACTGAAAGTTCTCTTGGATGTAAGTGGATAGACGAAGTATAGACAGACGAAGACTAAAGCGGACTGACAACATCAAGAGGCGGAGAGAAGAACTTGCAACAATGTGCTCATTCAAGATTGAGGGACAGAGTGAAATACCAAACTTCGATGTGGAGACGGCACAAGATGATGTTGATGCACACACAGTTGTTGAAAGTTATGGCCCTTTTATGCTAGACTTATAATAAAGATAATGACGTAAAACTTCAAAAATTTACTAAATTACACATTCAAATTACTTCTGCGCATACCATTAGACGTCAATTTAATTAGTTCGAAGAAAGTGGTTGAGGTCAAGGCCGGTGACATAACCATACAGCTGGATCCGATATGGTACCGGTGATGGTCACATGAGCCTTCTCTGTTCATCATATGTAGGGAAACAGATGTTCAGCAGTCTTTTTACCTGTGTCACAATCACATTCATTAGATGGTCCTTTCCCTTAAGGTGTTGAATATGTGGTACTAGAACATGTTATGTGGGAGCTGCGATAGCTCAGTGGTTACTGAACTGGACTACAAAGGACAATAGGTAGGGTTCGATCCGACGGCTTCCGGGTTCACCCAGCCTTAAATGGGTACCGGATATTCTTTCTGGGAAAGTAGAGCGGCACGGGCGTAATACCGGCCACATTATACCTAAAATCATGTGCCGAAGGTCTGTAACATTTATGGTCACCATATATACGCCACTTAGCGTGACGGGGGCCCTTTACTTTTTTTTTTTTTTTTTTTTTTTTAACAATCTTTTATGGCCTCTTCAGAGTCTAAAAGCTTTAACAAAAAAATAGTTCAGACTTGTTCTTTTCTGCTGAGCTAGTGTTTTTGTTGTGGAGTTGAGAGCCTCATTTTTTATGGTAGTCCTGATGCTCCGTATATCACTAGTTCATGTATTTGTCCCCGTTAAACCTCTTTGACTCTTCATAACTTGTATCTGACTGGTGTAATTTGCCACCTTATTTTGTCATTCGACTGCCTCATTATTTCCTCGATATTGCAGTGAGATGGAATCCACTGAATCACAGTTGCACATGTACCAACAACATTCTTACTGTTAGTACACACCATATCAACCGGGTAGATTGTGTACATATTGATGCTTCCGTGTGCGTTAATGATTAAACTTGTACAGATACATGAATATATGTGATTATTTTTTTTTATGAAATAAAGAATGTTAGGACAGTGATTTGGCATTTTAAGTACGTATGAGAGTCGTATAATTCTCTTATGTTATTTTGTTATCTGATTGCATGTTGTGTTGCTATGTTTATATTCCAAGTTTTGCCACTTGTGGTACGCTGTGATATGTTCTGTTGTTTTACTATCTTATATTATGTTATGCCATGTTATGTTATTTTACTGCATGTTATATTGCTGTGGTATGTTTATATCTATTTATGTCAGGAAACTGGCAACTAAAACAAGAGTCACAATTTACAAAGCCAGCAGCATAATGTCCTTTTATATAGCAGCGAATCATGGACATCTTAGGCAAAGCAAGAGAGAAAGCTAAACGTATTCCATTTACGATACAAGCGCCGTATTCTTGACATCACCTGAAAGGACAAAGAGATAAACGTAGAGGTTCTCGCTCACGCAGGCCTCCCGAACATCTACACGTTGCTCAAACAATATAGATTACACTGCTTCGCCACTTATGTCTAATGAAAGATGGCCTCATACCAAAATATATCATTTATGGACAACTAGCAGATAGCAAAAGAACTAGGGGGCGCCCAAAACTGCGATTTATAGACGTGTGTAAACGTGACATGAAGACTCTAAATATAAATCCGGCAGTCTTGGAAGAAATAGCAATAGACCACAATCTTTGGAAACATACTCTAAAGGTCCAAATAAAACAAGAAGCAAACAGATTCATAGAAAAAGAGAATACAGGGAAAAAGTAAAGAAAAGAAATAACATTCGTAACGGAAGAAGCAAAATCCATAGTCAGCTATGACTGACGGAGACTACAACAGTCAGCTATGACTGATGGAAACTACCACAGTCAGCTATGACTGACGGAGACTACTACTGTCAACTATGACTGACGGTGACTACCACAGTCAGCTATGACTGACGGAGACTACAACAGTCAGCTATGACTGACGGTGACTACAACAGTCAGCTATGACTGATGGTGACTACCACAGTCAGCTATGACTGACACAGACTACAACAGTCAGCTATGACTGACGGAGACTACAACAGTCAGCTATGACTGATTGAAACTACCACAGTCAGCTATGACTGACGGAGACTACAACAGTCAGCTATGACTGATGGAAATTACCACAGTCGACTATGACTGACGGAGACTACTACAGTCAGCTATGACTGACGGAGACTACTACAGTCAGCTATGACTGACGGAGACTACTACAGTCAGCTATGACTGACGGAGACTACTACAGTCAACTATGATTGGCGGAGACTACCACAGCCAACTATGACTGACGGAGACTACTACAGTCAGCTATGATTGGCGGAGACTACCACAGCCAACTATGAATGACGGAGACTACTACTGTCAACTAAGACTGACGGAAACAACCATAGTCAGTTATGACTGACGGAGACTACCACAGTCAGCTATGACTGATGGAGACTACTACAGTCAGCTATGACTGACGTAGACTACTACAGTCAACTATGCCTGACGGAAACTACTACAGTTAACTATGACTGACGGAGACTACTACAGTTAACTATGACTGTCGGAGACTACTACAGTTAACTATGACTGTCGGAGACTACTACAGTCAACTATGACTGTCGGAGACTACTACAGTTAACTACGACTGACGGAGACTACTACAGTTAACTATGACTGACGGAGACTACTACAGTCAACTATGACTGTTGGAGACTACTACAGTTAACTATGACTGTCGGAGACTACTACAGTCAACTATGACTGTCGGAGACTACTACAGTTAACTATGACTGTCGGAGACTACTACAGTCAACTATGACTGTCGGAGACTACTACAGTCAACTACGACTGTCGGAGACTACTACAGTTAACTATGACTGTCGGAGACTACTACAGTTAACTATGACTGTCGGAGACTACTACAGTCAACTATGACTGTCGGAGACTACTACAGTTAACTATGACTGTCGGAGACTACTACAGTCAACTATGACTGTCGGAGACTACTACAGTTAACTACGACTGTCGGAGACTACTACAGTTAACTATGACTGTCGGAGACTACTACAGTTAACTATGATTGTCGGAGACTACTACAGTCAACTATGACTGTCGGAGACTACTACAGTTAACTATGACTGTCGGAGACTACTACAGTCAACTATGACTGTCGGAGACTACTACAGTTAACTATGACTGTCGGAGACTACTACAGTCAACTATGACTGTCGGAGACTACTACAGTTAACTATGACTGACGGAGACTAATACTATATGTTTATATTCAAGTTATGCTTGCATTGTTATGTGTTACACTAGATATTATGTTATATCATGGCTCTGATCTACACTGCTAAATTCTGAAGATCATAAATTATATTACCGTACATAGGAAACACCTCTCTTTTGAAGATTCTACCCTGGGTTTCTTTTACAGACAGAAGTTATTTTAAATCTACATCAAACTTGTATCCATCATTATCATCGGGTGCCATCTCTGCAAAGAAGGTTGGCCATCATGGAGTGCCATTCTGCTGTCCCTGTCTCTTGCTTTAATGGTGCAGGTTGTCATAGACTGATTTGTCCATCTTTTGATGTTACTCGTCCATGTTAGTCTTGGTCTGCCTCTACCTCTTTTACCTTGTATTTTCCCCTCCAAGATTACTTTTAGTAGGCTGTTGTATCTTTTAACATGGCCCCAAAAATCGCATTTGCCTTGTTTGAATTGTGTTTAGTGGTTCTCTTTTCATTTTTAGTTGTTTTAATACTGCATCGTTTGTTTTCTTTTCTTTCCATCCAATTCTACCTATTCTTCTATATATCCACATTTCAAAGGCTTCAATTCTCTATTCTATTTTCATGTCTAATGTCCATGTTTCTACACCATACAGGAATATTGAGAAGATGTAAAATTTTGCTATTCTTAGTTTTAGCCCTGGTGTTATTTGTTTTGATGTTAGTATATTTTTCATGACATTAAAATTACTTTTTGCCATTCCTATTCTTTTGTTTACTTCAGTTACATCTTTATCCATACATGGTTGTAATTCATGGATAGTTGATAACCAATCCAAAAGATAATCGTCGACCATAAACGGGATACGATTTCTGATAAGACTTCATCAAAGACAGGAAGAAATAACAAAGTAACTTAAAACATAAATAAAACTCCAAAACAATAAAGGAGCTAAAGATTTACAATAAAATACCAGGTAGCTCTATTGAAAACAAGAAAATCGAAGGCAAGCGAAGGCAAAGCACGCAGAGAAAAATGTGAGGTTAAGTGACTAAGTGATTAGAAGAGTAAGATTGTGAGATGTACCAAAGCGCTCAAAAAATAACATTCAAATACATTTTCAAGGGAGCTTTAAGCATGGCACATGATGATGATGATATGTATATACTCATGGCTGTATATGTGTAAGCGTATGTGTGTATAAACGTGGCGCCCGAAAAAAAAAAACAGTGCCGCCCTTAAATGGCCATTCTTTTCCCAAGATATTGTATCAGTGACGTCAGAGCCACGAGGACGAGGCTTGAGACCAGGGCTGATGATGAGCATTTGGCGATGCGGACTGTGGTCTTGTATTCCTCTTCAGTACAGGGAGTACTGGAAGGAGAGAGTGAGTGAGTGTGTGGATGAATCATAGAACATGTGAGTGAATTAGTAAATCAGTGAAAGACAAAATGAGAGATTAAATTATTGATTGTCAGTGTAAAAGTAAGCTCTGACGTTTACCGATGGCTATTTTGAAGTGTTAAGTTAAACGCGATTAATAAATCAATAAAATATTTTCAATTATTACGTTCTTCTACCTTTCAGCTCCCTGTGGAGCATAGGTCTTCAACAAACATTTTCCAAGTCGTTCTGTTTCTTGCCATTTTTTAAGATCATCCCGTGTTTTCCCCATCATCTTCATCTCTGCTTCTATCCGTCTTCTCCATGAATTCCTTGGTCTTCCTCTTTGTCTTTTCCCCCGGGGATTCAAAAAAGGGCATGTTGTGTAATACTCTCAATTGGCTTCTGCAGTGTGTGTCCTCTCCAGCGCCATCGTCATCGTTGTATCTCTTTATCCACTGGTATTTGACTGGTACATTTCCATAATTCTATGTTAGTGATTGTGTCCTGCCATTTCCATCCTTTTATTCTGCGTAAGTATCCATTAATGAAAGTCTGTATCTTCATGATTGTCAATTTTGTTTTTCTCCATGTTTCACAGCCATATAACAGGACTGACTTAACATTGGAGTTGAAAATTTTTATTTTTGTATTTAACCTAATTTCTTTGGACTTCCATATGTTTCCCAGTGCAACAAAAGCTCCTCTTGCTTTTGATATCCTTATTTTGGTATCATTTTCTGTTCCTCCCTCTTTATCTATATTGCTGCCCAGATATATGTAAGAATGTACGTTTAGTGAGGTATTTCTCCTAATTTTATTTGGTTTATTTCCCACTGCATTAATACTCATAATGTTGGTCTTATCTGTATTAATTTTCAGTCCTAGCTGTTGTGATCTTTCATCAAGTATGTTTATTTTATCCTGCATCTGTTGATGGATGTGTGAAGTATTACGTTAAACGCGATTAATAAATCAATAACATGTTTTGAAGTACTACGTTAAATATGACTAATAAATCAATAACATATTTTGAAGTATTACGTCAAACTTCTTCTTCTTCTTCTTTTCTTCCTCATTTGCCTTTCAGCGTCGAGGGGAGATATAATTTGCGGTCTTTTGCTCTTCTGTTCGTCTCAGCTGCTATTACTAGCTATTTCTCAGTTCTTGTTATTGTTATTACATTAAACCTGACAAATATATCACCACATATATTGACATTAAACATGACTAACAAATAACCACATATATTAACATTAACGAGTGGTTAGTGAACTGAACTACATAGGACAAGAGTTAGGGTTCTATCCCAACAGACGGCTTCCAGGTTCACCCAGCCTTAAATAGGTACCGGATTTTTTCAGAGAAAGTAAAGCGGAACGGGCGTAATACCGACCACATTACCTAAAAAATCATATAAGTCTATATAACCAATAAAAGGTCTGTAAAATTTATGGTCACTATATTCCCTATACGCAACTTGGCGTGACGGGGGATCTTTACTTTTTACTTTTATGATAAAGTACCACATATATTAGCATTAAGCACCAGGCCCTTTTTTGGAATCCCCAGGGGAAAAAACAAAGAGGAAGACCAAAGAATTATTGGAGAAGACAGATAGAAGCAGAGATGAAGATGATGGGGAAGACATGAAGTGATCTTAAACGAATGGCAAGAAACAGAACGACTTGGAAAGTATTTGTTGAAGACCTATGCTCCACAGGGAGCTGAAAGATAGAAGAAAATGATAAAGCACCACGTATATTAACATAAAATGACTAATAAAAAACCAGCTATTTTCTAAATACAAATGTTATGCCCCGATAAATGTACGAGGAGTTTGCAGATAAACATTGAGAGTTCCGTCATATTTAGCATGGTATTTGAATACACTCAGTTACATTTCTTTGTTAACTGACTCTTTCGATACAGAATGACCATGAAATGACAATTTGTGTGTGGCTAAAAGGATGATCGTGCCAACAAACCTCTTTGATATGTCCCTATATTTTTTTTAGTACTATCTCATTATGTTGCTTTGCACAAGATTTGCCTATCTTACTGACAGTGTAAAGATAAAGGTCGGCGTCTTTATACCGGCGTCTTAGCACGCATGTTTTCACCTTTATGTGCTCGGCCGCCTATCCAGACGTGTTCGGAGACTTATGGCTAGTGTCGCCTCAAGCATCGAAAATCACGATGTGAGTTGGTATTCCTCACCTTCCCAGAGTGATACCCTGGTACCCATTTCTGCCAGCGGCTGGGTCGACCGCGGGGGTATCAACCACAAGTACAATTCACACTGCTTTCAACGGGAATCGAACACGGTTTGTCCGAACGTCGGTAGCTCAGTCGCGTGTTTTTCTAAACTAGGCTACCGAGGCACTCATTTTAAATTGTAGATAACTACAAATATGTGCCTCCGTCTTTTATGTGTGTTGCAGTAATTGTTCTATAGAACATTACGAATCAACTATTGTGAATTAATACTCTGTGACATCACATCAATTTAAATAAAAAGTACAATATCATACATTAATATTTTCTCACATATAAAACCTACAAGTAAAGTAATCAAAGTTCATAAACACACACACTATCAGCAGCTATCATCATCATCATGTACCCTGCCGGTTGGCGTAGGCGATCATGTCCCTCCACAATCTTCTATCTACAGTGCATCGTATCAGCTCTGTTGTTGACTGTTTTCCATGCCATGACACCAAGCTATCCAGTATTTTCTCCCTTTGCCGTCCGCGATCTCTCTTTCCTTTTATTTTGCCAGTTGTAACCAAGTATTCTAACTTTCCTCTTCTCATGATGTGCCCGAAAAATGTTGATTGCTTCTTTCTGATGTTTTTTAATTAGCTTCCTTTTTGTGTTGGCCTCTTTGAGAACTTCCTCATTGGTCTTTTTATCTGTCCAGGGAATTTTCAACATTCTTCTGAGAAATCCCATCTCTGTGGCCTCTAATCGTCTTTTCATTTGTTTGTCTACTGTCCATGATTCGCTTCCATAGGTCACAATTGGTTCTATATAGCACTGATGAACTCTCTTTCTTATTTTTATTTACATAGATTTGTTGCATAAGATATTTTTCATTTTCTTAAATGCTATTTTGGCCTGGCTATTCTGCTTTTTATTTCTGTGGTGCATCTCCCATCTGATGTTATTATTGTGCCCAAGTATTTGAAACGTTGCACTTGTTTTAGATTTGTCTTGTTTATTTTTATGCTGCATGATGGTGATGATTATTTCTTCGATATAACCATTACTTCTGTTTTCTTACTATTCAGACTGAGACCTTTCTTGTTGCTTTCTTCTACTATTATGTCTATCATTTCTTGTAGTTCGTTCTCTGTCTCTGCTATTAAGACTGTGTCATCCGCATATCGCAAATTATTTATGTTGTGACCGTTGACTTCAATTCCTTTTTGTCTACTATTGATCTCATAATATATCAGCAGCTATATAAATTCTTTAAACAAGCGCCAGTAAGTTAACAGATAAACTGTATGATTTGCACAAACACTCAAAGGACTAAAATCTTAAATGTGTAAAGTCTAGACCTGCTGACAAGCTATGAACCCAGCGCTTATTCGTGACGTAAACGTGTATGCATGTAGAGCAGCCATGAAAGATAGGGGATGTATATCTTCTGTTCATGAATTTGTCTGCTCCAATAATGCAAATTGTGTTCTGTAGTCAAGCGATCTATGTCAATAGAAGTGAGAAGGAGAGTTTATCGGTGATATACAGAGACAAATCTGACCTATGGAAGGTAATCATGGACAGTAGACAAACAAATGAAAAGGCGATTAGAGGTCACAGAGATGGGATTTCTCAGAAGAATTATGAAAGTTTCCTGGACAGAAAATGACCAAAGTGGAAATTCTCAAAGAGGCAAACACTAAAAGGGAGCTCATAAGAAATATCAGAAAGATACATTCAACATTTTTGCGGGCACATCATGAGAAGAGGAAACTTGGAATACTTGTTTACAACTGGCAAAATACAAGGAAAGAGAGATCGCGGACGGCAAAGAGAGAAGATGGGAAACAGTCAACAACAGAATTGATACGATGCACTGTGGATTGAAGATTGTGGAAGGACATGATCGCCTACGTCAACTGTTATGACACATAATGATAATGAGCCAAGCAATAAATGTGGAGGTTTCTGGGAGGTCAAAGCAGCCTATTTTATTTAAACATCTGGATAAATTGAGTCAGAAATTAAAAGCAGGCGTTTAATTTTCAATTGTGGTGAGAGTCACTTGCGAGCAGCTTACCTAGACTGCCCAGGAAGCATGCCACTGCTGAGTGTATGAGTGACTTGGTGAGTGTATTCGTAAATAAGTGGGTGAATCTCTCTTTACTCTTTTATCCTATTTTTTACCCTTCGTTTTGTTCTACTTTCTCTTCGTTGCCCGCTTCTTTTTTCCGTCTCTTTTTCCTAACACATTACTGTTCTTCCTCTTTTCATTTATGTCTATTATTCTTCTTTATTATTATTTACTTCTTTGGTTATGGTATGTTTCTGTTTTTCTTTTTCTGTTTGTTTTAACCTTTGTTTTCTTTCTTTTATTTATAGCCCTCCCCCCTTTCCCCCCCCCCCCCCATTACTTCTTTCTGTGTTTTGATCACCACTCTCATGATTTTTTTCCCAATATTTCTCGCTTTATTCCTTTCATTCTTTCTGTTTTAATTCTTACTTTTACTTGCCCTTTTTTCTACTTCATTCTCTTGGAAATGTTTCATCTTTATCTTCTATCTCTCTTTCGTCATCCGTTTTCTTTACTAAATCATTAATTTTCTATTTACGCCTTTCATTTTGCTTTGCACTATCGTTATGAGTGTCGATGATGAGTTCTCTAAGATGATGTTAAAAAGTGGAATAATTATGTGGATATCTTGACAAATCTCTCTCCCTCTCACCTTTCTTTAGTGTCGATGATGAGAGCTCTAAGATGATGTTAAAAAGTGGAATAATTATGTGGATATCTTGACAAATCTCTCTCCCTCTCACCTTTCTTTAGTGTCGATGAGGCACATGTAATCATCCCTTATGGTATCACAGAAGAGGCGGGTAAAACTGACTCCATTATTCAAGTCAGACACGCCTTCACCGCCTGAGACGCATTCGGTGATTCGGGCCTGGCAAGCTCCGCCTACTTCAGTGTCCGTTATGTTTGCAGATTGAAACATTCTGGAAGGTTCACAATCAAGTAGCTCAAGTCTGGATTGCTCTTCCTGTGTGCACCGACTTTTTGATTGGCTGTTTAAAATTTTAAAACAAAAATATTAAAACAGATCTAAAACTATATAGTGCCTCACAAAATCTAAGTCTAGTCGATATTAACTTTTATATAATCTTTCAATAACATCTTTAGTAGAAAGAGCCATAGAGGTGAAAACAGAACTATGCCTATTATTTTCTTGAACAACACACAATTGACATTAGCTGAACAGGTTAAAGGGGAGCAGTGATGGCTCAGTGGTTAGTGAACTGGACTACAAAGAACAAGATGTCTGGTTCGATCCTGATCGACGGCTTTCAGGTTCACCCAGCCTTAAAATGGGTACCGGATTTTTTTTCTGGGAAAGTAATGAGGCACGGGCGTAATACCGACCACATTACACACAAAATCATGTGCCGAATGTCTGTAAAAATTATGGTCGTTAACACTATATTCCCTATACGCCAAGTGACGGTACGGGGCTAAAAGAAAATAGAAAGAAGAACACGTTAACGGGTCTCTTTCTTCTTTCTTTCTTCACGCCCTCTTGTACCCGTTCAGATGTTGCAGGAGATATAAAGCTCTGGTTCTCGCCCTTCTGACGGCTTTAATCATTTTCAGTTGATGTTGTAGTGTTTCTTTGACGTTGTAGTGTTTCTTTGATGTTGTAGCGTTTCTTTGATGTTGTAGCGTTTCTTTGATGTTGTCTGCCCATCTTGAGCTTGGTCTGCCTTTTGCCCTACTCAATTCTCGTCTTTTAATATATGCTTTGTATGACAAGGATTGAGAGAGGTCAAAACAAAAAGAGAGCTAATTTCCAATATTAGGAAGAAACAATCATCATTTTTTGGCCATGTAATGAGAAGAGAACAGCTGGAATATATTGTAACAACTGGAAAAATTGAGGGACGAAGAGATAGATTGAAGCAGAGATAAAAAAAAAAATACCAGACAGCATAAGAGAATGGCTTTGGCAGAAGGGTGATATGAGAAATGATAAATAACTGCCGAGATCGAAAATTGTGGAGAGACATGATCATCTACGCCAGCAGGCCCGGTACTTGATGATGACAAGGAATCACACGACATTTTTTTCTAGATGGGAAATAAGTTTATTTGTTGTTTCTTTATGTAGTTTAGGATTGGCTCAGTGCCTACTCTTTCTCTTATAATGTCGTTTCTGATTCTGTCTTTTGTGGTCACTCCTAGTACTTTTCTCGGACATCTCTGTGCTGACAAGCTTTATTTTATGCTTAGTTGCTTAAGTAACAATGCATGTGCATTAATAGCCCAACGTAGGAATGAATATACTCTGTATGTGTTTCTTGGAGGTATGATGTATTGCTTTGTGTTGAAGTAAAGGTAATGTGAAGTACGAGACTTGAACCGGCGTCTTAGCACGCGAGTTTACACCCATATGTGCTCGGCCGCCTATCCAGAATTGTTCGGATATTTTTGTATAGTGTCGCCTCAAGCATCGAAACTCAGATGCGAAGCGACATTTCTCACCTTCTCAGGGTAATACCTGGTACCCATTTCTGCCAACGGCTGGGTCGACCGTGGGGGTATTTTTTTTTTCCAACCACGAGTACAATTCACACTGCTCCCAGCGGGAATCGAACACGGGTTGTCCGAACGTCGGTATGTACCCGGACGAAAGTTCTTTCGTTGTTATTGTGTGACGCGCATGCAGAGTGCAGGGCAGACGTTAGATGGTAACGTGACTGTCACTGTCAGCTGATGATGTGTGTTCTACTCGCACGCTGTGCCGCTATATATATCGATAGTTACTTTGTTTACTTACTGGCGGCCTTGACCCGCCCGGTCAGTCTCTGGCTTGATTGACCTTAGCTGGAATGTGCTGCTCGTGTTCACAATCAGGCCAACACGTTCCGGGCTAACTGGACGCTCGTCTCAGCCTATATGCCCCCTCACTTCTGGATTGTTCTCTCGTCTTTGTTTCCTCCTCTACTCTCTCCATCCCTCCGCTTCTACAGGTAGTCCAGTCGAGTGGTTTTCCCAACTAGGCTACCGAGGCCCCTGTGTTGAAGTATAGGGTATAGCTGTCCCGATATTTGGTTTGTGTTGAAGTATAGGGTATAGCTGTTCCGATATTTGGTTTGCTTTGTTGCATCGGATGTCTATTTCTTTATCGATTTTACCATCATCAGAGAATGTTGTTTCCAGATATCTAAATTGTGTTACTTGTTTTATAACTTGATGTTCTATTGCTATGTTTTGTAACGTGATGTTCCATAGCTATGTTGAATGTCTTCTTTTGTCTTCCTATTGATATGACTTCTGTTTTATTTTAGTGCTTACTGTCATGCTATTTATTTGACATTCTTTATTAAGAACCGTAGATGTTGTTGAAGTTCTGTTTCTTCGAAAGCTATTAGGGCCTGGTCGTCCGTAAAAAGTAGTTCATTTATATCGTCACTTTAATGGGAAAATCAGTCTGTACCATCAAAGCAAGAGACAGAGCGGAATGACGCTCCACGGTAGCTAACCTTCAATGCGGAGACGGCACTCAATGATGATGATAATGAATGGGCAAAGAAGTAATCTTTTGACTAAGGTAAAAGTTGTATCCCAAAGAATGAAAACAATATACTATGAAAAGCACTTTTGATAGCGGAGATAAGAAAAGAAAGCGAGAGGAAATTAGGATCTAGGTTAGCTACATTATAGGACTACACAATCCGCGGGTGCTCTCATTCATTTGTATTGTAATCTATAATAGAGAGACCCTGTGTTGCTAGTTGTTTTGTTTCTTAACATGGGGCCTCACAGTTTTATTTAGCTTAGTCAGCTTAGGGTCTTGCCAAGTCATAATTAGGTCCTGGGTGACTTGACACAAGCAGGCCTATAGATATCATCATCATCATTATGCGCCAAACCGGTTGGCATAGGCAATCATGTCCTGTAACAATTTTCTATTCAGTCAATTCTGTTGTTGACTGTTTTCTGTGCCACGATACCAAGCTATCTAGTATCTTCTCTCTTTGTCGTCTGTTTTCTCACTTTCATTGTTGTTTTTTTTTCTTTCTGATATTTTTTAGGACCCTTTTTGTGTTGGCCTCTTTGAGAATGTTCTCGTTGGTTTTTTTAGTTGTACAGGGAACTTTCAACATTCTTCTGAGAAATCCCATCTCTGTGGCCTCTAATCGTCTTTTCATTTGTTTATCTATTGTCATTGCTTCTCTTCCATAAGTCAGAATTGGCTCCATATATCACCGATGAACTCTCTTTCTCACTTCTATTGACATAGACGTGTTGCAAAAGACGTTTTTCATTTCCTGAAATGCTATTTTGGCCTGAGCTATTCTGATCCACACACAAAAAAAATGTGTGGTGCATTTTCAATATCATGTTATTATTGTGCCCAAGTATTTGACGCGCTGCACTTGTTTCAGATTTGTCCTGTTTATTTTTATGTGGCATGATGGTAATGATTGTTTCTACGATATGACCATTACTTCTATTTTCTTACAATTCAAGCTGAGACCTTTCTTGTTGCTTTCTTTCACTATTATATCTATCATTTCTTGCCGTACATTCTCCGTCTCTGCTATTGCATGATATGCATATCGCAAATTATTTATATTGTGCCAGTTTACTTCAATTCCTTTTCTGTCTGCTATTGATCTCATAATATAGATATCGATGTATAAATCAACGTCAGATTAACTTTTCACCAACTGATCCACCGTGCTCTGTGCCCTATTAAAATACATCAACAGTCTTTCTAAACCACGTTAAGAATCTTTATACAAAAAAGTTGCTAGTGTTTGAAGCGCCACGTTTATGGTTTTTATACTCCAAGTTGCTAGGGTTTATAGCCCACTTTTATAGTTTTTATACATCAGGGTTCGATTTTTAGAAAATCTTTCATCAAGTTTAAAAATAAGAGAGCGAGAAAGAAGGAAAAATGAACGAAGTATACAAAGAAAGAATGAATGAAAGAAAGGAAAGAGTAAATAAAGAGCATTATAGGTGAAAGAGAGAAAGAAAAAAGGAAGAAAGAACAGCATTAATTAAAGAAAGAACAATATGAAAGAAAGAAAGAGGAAAGAACATCAAAGAATGAAAGAAAAAAAGATAGATAGATAGATAGATAGATAGATAGATAGATAGATAGATAGATAGATAGATAGATAGATAGATAGATAGATAGATAGATAGATAGATAGATAGATATATAGATAGATAGATAGATAGATAGATAGATAGATAGATAGATAGATAGATAGATAGATAGATAGATAGATAGATAGATAGATAGATAGATAGATAGATAGATAGATAGATAGATAGATAGATAGATAGATAGATAGATAGATAGATAGATAGATAGATAGATAGATAGATAGATAGATAGATAGATAAAAGAAAAAGAAATAAGCAGAAATAAATGAATGAATACCAGGAGAGAAGAAAGAAAGCGAGGAATAATGAGAAAAAAGTGGAGCAATAGAAATGAAGCTAAAGAGTAAAACAGAGAAAGAGAGCGTGACTTACCTGTCAACATCTTCTTGGATGCAAGTCTGTGCACTCTTGAATGCTGGGCAGTACGACTCGTTCTCCTTGCGCAAGTTGGCAGTACAATTGTTATAAAGAGCAAGGCACTCTGAGGTGACGCCCCTGTAATTGTCCTTTGTCGTAAGGGTGTCATTTGACATCGTAGGTGATTCACTATTACCAGTATGTGGGTTAGTCGTGTTTGTTGTAGTGGAGGTTGTGGCAACTGCAGTCGTGTTATCATTATTGTCTGTGGTAGTGTCATCATCATCCATCATTGTCACGTTATTTTTATCATTTATGGTTGTGTTATTTTTATCATTTATGGTTGCGTTATTTTTATCATTTATGGTTGCGTTATTTTTATCGATCGTGCCTGTATTATCTTCATCAACTGAGGTTGTGTTATCTTTATCAAGCATAGTTGTTCTATCTGTATCGTTCTTGGCAATGCTATCATTCCCAGTTGTTGATTTATCATCAACTGTTTCAATTGTGTTATTGTCAGTTGTGGTTGCATTATTTGTTGACATTGTGGAGGAGTTATCATTCTCAGTTGTGTTGGAGTTATCACCCTCACTTGCGGTTGCTTTATCGCTATCCATTGCTGTTGTGTTAACATTATCAGTTGAGTTGTTAACATTATCAGTTGAGTTGTTAACATTATCAGTTGAGTTGTTAACATTATCAGTTGAGTTGTTAACATTATCAGTTGAGTTGTTAACATTATCAGTTGAGTTGTTAACATTATCTGTATTGGTCGCGATCTTGTCCTCAGTTTGTGTACTATCGTTTCCACCCATACCTGAATTACTGTCATCAACGGTAGTTGAGTTACTGTTCTTATCTGTTGTATTCTCATTTTCAATCGCGGTTGTGTCGACTTTTTCAGAAGTTGTTTTACCATCGGTGTCAGCGTAACCGTCATTATCTGAATCTGTACCGGAAGTTGTGTTCGTTGTCGTCATATCCCCGTTCTCATTGTTTGCCATAACTAGGTCAGTGTTATTATACGTGGTCGTTGATTCTGTTGTATTGTCCGTGACTTCCATCTCTTCATCAGAAGTGTTTTCTTCACTCTGGACTTCATTTATACCGTCTTCTTGCATGGACAGCCCTATGAAGCTTGTCAGCAGTATTACGGCAAACAGTGACCTCATCATCGCTACTGTTTAATTGTGCAAGAAACAAGTAATAAGAGTGTGTTAAATTACAAACAAATAAACTATAGGAAAAATAGTCTGACAAGTAATAAGAGTGTGTTAAATTACAAACAAATAAACAATAGGAAAAACAGTCAAAGAAGTAATAAGAGTGCGTTAAATTACAAACAAATAAACAATAGGAAAAACAGTCAAACAAGTAATAAGAGTGTGTTAAATTACAAACAACAAAAAAACAATAGGAAAAACAGTCAAACAAAAAGTAAGACACCACAAATAAAAAAAGAAAAGATATAAAAGGCAATATTATTTTCGTGCACAACTATTCTAAAAGTAAACAAAAGGAAGATTAAAATAAACATGCTTGGAAATCACATAGCAGTGAGTAAACTATTTTCTGCAACACGTTCTGCTATTGGTTTATTTATCGCTGACAATAAAAGACCGAGCTACATTTCACGTTATTTTTAACATCTAAAACAGTCAAAGTGGGCGACATTAGTAATATCTAAAGTAGTCTAAGTTGGCGACATTAGTAAATTCTAAAACAGTCTAAGTTGGCGACATTAGTAAATTCTAAAACAGTCAAAGTTGGCGACATTAGTAAATTCTAAAACAGTCAAAGTTGGCGATATAAGTAACATCTAAAATAGTCCACGTTTGACCATTAGTAACATCTAAAACAGTCAAAGTTAGACCTTTAGTAACATCTAAAACAGTCAATGTTAGACCTTTAGTAACATCTAAAACAGTCAAGGTTAGACCATTAGTAACATCTAAAACAGTCAAAGTTAGACCTTTAGTAACATCTAAAACAGTCAATGTTAGACCATTAGTAACATCTAAAACAGCCAAAGTTTGCACAGTTAGTAACATCGCCAAATTTGACGTCACTATTCCTTGTTTATTCCTTGGAGCAAGACAGGGATGCACCCTATCACCAAGCTTGTTCAATCTATACACTGAGAAAATCTTTAAAAACATCACAGAGATGCCAGGCCTACAAATTCTATCTATTGTCCTTTCGAGCCAAAGACGGCAGAACCACAATCTCAAAAACAGAAACCTTGCGTGCCAAACTGGCACATATTGCAGAGATCTCTCTCTCTCTATTATCCTTTCGAGCCGAAGACGGCACATAGGGCAGAACCACAATCTCAAAAACAGAAACCTTGCGTGCCAAAATGGCCCATATTGCAGAGATCACTGCTTCTAAAATCCATGGTCTGTTTCCATAACAATGCTTTTTACAATGACAGCTTGTCAAGCCATCGATCAACCTCCTTAGTCGCCTCTTACGACATGCCTGGAAGGTCACAGTGTCACTATTCTTTACATCCCACATAATGGGGCCCCGGTAACACACGGGATTTGCAGAGATCACTGCTCTAAAATCTATGGCTCTGTTTCCATAACAATACTTTTTACAATGACAGCTTGTCAAGCCATCGATCAACCTCCTTAGTCGCCTCTTACGACATGCCTGGAAGGTCACAGTGTCACTATTCTTTACCTCCCTCATAATGAGGCCCCGGTAACACACGGATGGAATGATAATCAATAACCTAAGATATGCTGACGATACTGTACTACTAGCAGAAAATCCTAAAGACCTACAACAATTACTTAATGAAATATACATGACAAGCAAAAATATGGACTAGATATGAATATCAAAAAGACTAAAACTATGATCATAAACAAATAAAATACTCAAAACCCACAAATGGATATCAAAGTTGAAGGAATAGACCTGAAGACTGTTCAGAAGTACAACTACCTGGGACATACTATAACCAGTGATGGTAAATGTACAACTAAAATAAACACAAGAATCACCATCATCATCATCAAGTACAGGGCCTACAGGCGAAGGTGATCATGTCTCTCCACAATTTTTTATTTCAACAGTTATTTATCATTTCTGTTGTTGACCTTCTGCCAAGCCATTCTCTTAAGTTGTCTGGTATTCTCTCTCTCTCTTCGCTTCCCTTTATCTCTTCGTCCCTCAATTTTAAAGCGTGATGGCACTCGATGATGATTCCTTGTTTGGAATCTGCTTGGTGGTTAAGTTGGTTAGTAACAAAGGCCGCGCGGCCAGTGATTTTATGCAATTGACAATAACGAAATAACAGTAGGACGAATATCTATACGGGACGCACAATGTTATATATATATATATATATCTGGACTATATAGAGAAGGAGGAAAAGAGAATGGCGTCAAATAAGAATACAACAAGCAAAATGAGACTTCATTGCGCTAGGAAACAAAGAAATCCATAGAAATTAGGCTAAATACAAAAATAATAATTTAAAATTTAAATATTAAATAAGTTCTGTTATTTCGTTGTGAAACATGGATAACAAGAATTACAGTCACGAAGGTATACGTTTTTATTAGTAGATGCTTGTGCAGAATAAAAGAATAAAAATGGCACGACAATAAAATCATTAAATTATAACAGCAGGAATAGATTCAATATGCAACAGAGCTTGTTAAATAATTGGGCAGCTATCACCACTATTGTCCAACTAGAAATAGCACCAGATGCAAAACAGGCACTCTCAAATAAATAATGCAACCATTGCAAGACCTTGACCCTAAATGCAAGAACAATAAGAAAAATAACCTCTACTCAGATGAAATGTGTTAGACGAATGACAGGAAACAGTCTGAGAGATAAGATCAGAAATGAAGAACAAGTGTGTAAGAGAAGATAGAGCGTCGCTCCAGTGTGTAAGAGAAGATAGAACGCAAGATACTCGCTCAAGTGTGTAATAGAAGATAGAACGTCGCTCCAGTGTGTAAGAGAAGATAGAACGCAAGATACTCGCTCAAGTGTGTAAGAGAAGATAGAACGCAAGATACTCGCTCAAGAGTGTAAGAGAAAATAGAGCGTCGCTCAAGAGTGTAAGAGAAGATAGAGCGTCGCTCAAGTGTGTAAGAGAAGATAGAGCGTCGCTCAAGTGTGTAAGAGAAGATAGAGCGCAAGATACCCGCTCAAGTATGTAAGAGAAGATAGAGCGCAAGATACTCGCTCAAGTGTGTAAGAGAAGATAGAGCGCAAGATACTCGCTCAAGTGTGTAAGAGAAGATAGAGCGCAAGATACTCGCTCAAGTGTGTAAGAGAAGATAGAGCGCAAGATACTCGCTCAAGTGTGTAAGAGAAGATAGAGCGCAAGATACTCGCTCAAGTGTGTAAGAGAAGATAGATCGCAAGATACTCGCTCAAGTGTGTAAGAGATGATAGAGCGCAAGATACTCGCTTAAGTGTGTAAGAGAAGATAGAGAGTCGCTCAAGTGTGTAAGAGAAGATAGAGCGCAAGATACTCGCTCAAGTGTGTAAGTGAAGATAGAACGAAAGATACTCGTTCAAGGGTGTAAGTGAAGATAGAAAGCAAGATACTCGCTCAAGTGTGTAAGAGAAGATAGAGCGCAAGATACTCGCTGAAGTGTGTAAGAGAAGATAGAGCGCAAGATACTCGCTCAAGTGTGTACGAGAAAATAGAGCGTCGCTCAAATGTGTAAGAGAAAATAGTGCGTCGCTCAAGTGTGTAAGAGAAGATAGAGCGTCGCTCAAGTGTGTAAAAGAAGATAAAGCGTAGCTCATGTGTGTAAGAGAAGATACAGCGTCGCTCAAGTGTGTAATAGAAAATAGAGCGTCGCTCAAGTGTGTAAGAGAACATAGAGCGTCGCTCAAGTGTGTAAGAGAAGATAGAGCGTCGCTCAAGTGTGTAAGATAAGATAGAGCGTCGCTCAAGTGTGTAAGAGAAAATAGAGCGTCGCTCAAGTGTGTAAGAGAAAATAGAGCGCAAGATACTCACTCAAGTGTGCAAGAGAAACTAGAACGCAAGATACTCGTTCAATTGTGTAAGAGAAGATAGAGTGCATAATACTCGCTCAAGTGTGTAAGAGAAGATAGAGCGCAAGATACTCACTCAAGTATGTAAGAGAAAATAGAGCGCAAGATACTCGCTCAAGTGCGTAAGAGAAGATAGGGCGCAAGATACTCGCTCAAGTGTGTAATAAAAGATAGAGCGCAAGATACTCGCTCAAGTGTGTAAGAGAAGATAGAGCGCAAGATACTCGCTCAAGTGTGTAAGTAAAGATAGAACGCAAGATACTCGCTCAAGTGTGTAAGTAAAGATAGAACGCAAGATACTCGCTCAAGTGTGTAAGAGAAGATAGAGCGCAAGATACTCGCTCAAGTGTGTAAGAGAAGATAGAGCGCAAGATACTCGCTCAAGTGTGTAAGAGAAGATAGAGCGCAAGATACTCGCTCAAGTGGGTAAGTAAAGATAGAACGCAAGATACTCGCTCAAGTGTGTAAGTAAAGATAGAACGCAAGATACTCGCTCAAGTGGGTAAGTAAAGATAGAGCGCAAGATACTCGCTCAAGTGTGTAAGTAAAGATAGAACGCAAGATACTCGCTCAAGTGTGTAAGTAAAGATAGAACGCAAGATACTCGCTCAAGTGTGTAAGTAAAGATAGAGCGCAAGATACTCGCTCAAGTGTGTAAGAGAAGATAGAGCGCAAGATACTCGGTCAAGTGTGTAAGAGAAGATAGAGCGCAAGATACTCGCTCAAGTGTGTAAGAGAAGATAGAGCGCAAGATACTCGCTCAAGTGTGTAAGAGAAGATAGAGCGCTAGATACTCGCTCAAGTGTGTAAGAGAAGATAGAGCGCAAGATACTCGCTCAAGTGTGTAAGAGAAGATAGAGCGCAAGATACTCGCTCAAGTGTGCAAGAGAAGATAGAGCGCAAGATACTCCCTTATGAAGCAGTCTTAATAGCTAAGAGTGAAAACGAGCTACAAGAAATGTTAGACATTATAGTGAAGGAAAGAAAAATTAAACGAGTCAGCCTCAATAGCAAAAATGACAGAAGTAATGGTAGCAACAGAGAAAAAGAAATCTCCGCAAATCGCAATAAAGATATGTGGAAAAATATTAAAACAGGTAAATGAATTTAAATATCTGGGAAAAATATTAACCTCAGATGGCAGATGTACAACAGAGGTGAGATGCAGAATGGCTCAGGCAAAAACAACTGTCCAAAAAATGCGGATGATACAGTGCAATCCATTTTTGACAATAAAAACAAGAAAAAGAGTTCTTATATGTTACGCAGAGCCCGTCTAAACATATGGATGTGAATCATGGATAATAGGACAACAGACAAGAAAATCACTGAAGTCTGTAGAAATGTAGTTTCACAGAAGAATGTTGAGAATACCAAGGACAGCTAAGAAGAGTAATGAAAACGTTCTGAAAGAGGTCAAAGCAAACAGAGAGCTAAGTTCCAATATTAGGAAGAGACAATCATCATTTTTTGACCATGTAATGAGAAGAGAACAGCTGGAATATATTGTAGCAACTGGAAAAATTGAGGGACGAAGAGATAGAGGGAAGCAGAGAGAAAGAATACTAAGCAGCTGAAGATAATGGCTTGGCAGAAGGTCAACAACAGAAATGATAAATAAATATCAGATCGAGATTTGTGGAAAGACATGATCACCTACGCCAGCAGGCTTCGTTCTTTATAATGATAGTTACTATAAGGACTACAAAGGATAAGAGGTATAGTTCTATCCCGAACGACGGCTTCCGGGTTCACCTAGCCTTAAATAGGCACCGGATTTTTTTCTGGGAAAGTAAAGCGGCACGGGCGTAAAACCGTCCACATTACCCCAAAAATCATGTGCCGAAGGTCTGTAAAATGTATGGTCACTAACACCATATTCCCTATACGCCACTTGGCGTGACGAGGCTCTTTACTTTAGTTTTTTTTTTTAATGTGGTGAGATGGCGGGTTGGAATACTTAGTAACAACAGCGAAATAGAAAGCTGGAGAAACTGAGCTGGACAAAGGTCTGACGGCGTGGCACGGGAAAAGATTAAAGGTGGAATTGATGCACAGCGCACAAGATGGAGATTTATGGAGGGACATTATGGTTATGTTTAGTCAAAAGCCCCGGTATCACTGCAAACGAATTAAAATCCATAATTGCTCAACCGCCCGTGCTAGTGGAATCATCCGAATTAAAACACATCTTATTGAAGGACCCAAAACAAAGAAAGGCAACTGTAGTCCCCTTCATAGAAGCCACTGCACACGCCAAAAAGACATAAGTCCAAGCCGCACCGAAAGTGAACGCAGCTGAATTGTCCTTTGTAATTACGATATCATCATACATCGTAAGTAATCGGAATGTCGAATCACGATCCGGATGAAAAACACAGCTCACGGTGTGCACAGAGCTCTAAACTCACTAGCTCCGGCAGCAAGCCGGACTTGGAATATGGGGAAATGTCAACAAGGAACACGTTTTCAGACAGAGCCTCAATGTTTCCTGCTACCTATCCGCCATATTGACCGGAAGTCTAGAGGAACATGATATCCACAACGTTTCAGTATGGGCCATGAATAAATGTACGAACTATACGGGTCAGTTAGACATATAATTTGCTGATATATTCATTTCTTATTTTAGACATATAATTTGCTGATATATTCATTTCTTATTTTAGACATATAATTTGCTGATATATTCATTTCTTATTTTAGACATATATAATTTGCTGATATATTCATTTCTTATTTTAGACATATATAATTTGCTGATATATTCATTTCTTATTTTAGACATATAATTTGCTGATATATTCATTTCTTATTTTAGACATATAATTTGCTGATATATTCATTTCTTATTTTAGACATATAATTTGTTGATATATTCATTTCTTATTTTAGACATATAATTTGTTGATATATTAATTTCTTATTTTAGACATATAATTTGCTGATATATTCATTTCTTATTTTAGACCTATAATTTGCTGATATATTCATTTCTTATTTTAGACATATAATTTGTTGATATATTCATTTCTTATTTTAGACATATAATTTGCTGATATATTCATTTCTTATTTTAGACATATAATTTGCTGCTATATTCATTTCTTATTTTAGACATATAATTTGCTGATATATTCATTTCTTATTTTAGACATATAATTTGCTGAAGGGAGCCGCGATAGCTCAGTGGTTAGTGAACTGGACCGCAAAGGACAAGGGGTAGGGTTCGATCCCAACCGAATGCTTCCGGGTTCACCCAGCCTTAAAATGGGTAAAGCGGCACGGACGTAATACCGACCTCATTACCCCAAAAATCATGTGCTGAAGGTCTGTAAGATTTATGGTCACTAACACCATATTCCCTATACGCCACTTGGTGTGACGGGGGCTCTTTACTTTTTATTAATGTAATTCGCTGATATTAATTTAATACCTAATAATATATAATATATAATAATATTTAATATAAGACCAATGAGGAAGTTCTCAAAGAGGCCAACACAAAAAGGGAGCTCTTAAAAAACATCAGAAAGAAGCAATCAACATTTTTCGGGCACATCATGAGAAGAGGAAAGTTGGAATACTTGGTTACAACTGGCAAAATAAAAGGAAAGAGAGATCGCGGGCGACAGAGAGAGAGAAGATACTGGACAGCTTGGTGTCATGGCATGGAAAACAGTCAACAACAGAACTGATACGATGCACTGTAGATAGAAGATTGTGGGGGGACATGATCACCTACGCCAACCGGTATGGCACATGATGATGATGATATTAATTTCTTATTTTAGACATAATTTGCTGATATTAATTTCTTATTCCTTTACAAACTCACCTGTTATTTCGTTCCGTCCCATTATATCAAGGTCTGTGACACGCACTGTGCGGAGCGGCAGCCAGGGAAAATGAAAGTAAGAAAAGCTAACATTAGAACATCTGTCATGTACAACGTGTCGTTACAATGGACAAATCGCATCTGTTAGACTGAGAAATTCCTCGGGTGGCAAGAAAATAACACAAATTTCAAATGAAAACAAGCAAAAAAACGGAAATGAACTCCCGAAATTATTTTGGAGTTCAACACAATTATTTGACAATGCTGTCTTCACAATTATTTGACAATGCTCTCTACTCAGTTATTTGACAACGCTGTCTACACAATTATTTGACAACGCTGTCTACACAATTTGTTGACAACGCTGTTTACACAATTATTTGACAATGCTCTCTACCCAGTTATTTGACAACACTGTCTACACAATTATTTGACAACGCTATCTATACAATTATTTGACAACTCTGTCTACACAATTAATTGACAACGCTGTCTACACAATTATTTGACAACGCTGTCTACACAATTATTTGACATCCCTGTTTGCATAATTATTTGACAACGCTCTCTACACAATTATTTGACAACGCTGTCTACACAATTATTTGACAACGCTAGCTACACAATTATTTGACAATGCTCTCTACACAATTATTTGACAACGCTAGCTACACAATTATTTGACAACGCTAGCTACACAATTATTTGACAACGCTCTCTACACAATTATTTGACAACGCTCTCTACACAATTATTTGACAACGCTCTCTACACAATTATTTGACAACGCTAGCTACACAATTATTTGACAACGCTCTCTACACAATTATTTGACAACGCTAGCTACACAATTATTTGACAACGCTCTCTACACAATTATTTGACAACGCTCTCTACACAATTATTTGACAACGCTAGCTACACAATTATTTGACAACGCTCTCTACACGATTATTTGACAACGCTAGCTACACAATTATTTGACAACGCTCTCTACACAATTATTTCACAACGCTAGCTACAAAATTATTTGACAACGCTATTTACAATGCTGTCTAAACATTATGTTGTAAATCTCACTTCTTTTTTCATACCATAACCCAGAAACGTAGATCGGTGGTCACGAAGTGTCACTGCTGACAGACTTTACCAGTCTTCTCCATTTATCTCTATCTTCAATCGTTCTTTAAGACTCCGCAAAGTTGAGACCGTTCAGTTCTTTAAAGTTATCTTCCCATTTCTTTCTCTGCCAACCTCTCAATCTTTCTCCTTTTACAGTCCCTTTCAGAATGGTCTTAACTGGGTCCGACAATCGATCATCATCATCATGTGCCATACCGGTTGGCGTAGGTGATCATGTCTATCCACAATCTTCTATCTACCTTGCATCGTATCAGTTCTGTTTGTTGACTTTTTTCCATGCCATGACACCAAGCTATCCAGTATTTTCTCTCTTTGTCGCCCGCGATCTCTCTTTCCTTTTATTTTGCCAGTTGTAACCAAGTATTCCAACTTTCCTCTTCTCATGATGTGCCCGAAAAATGTTGATTGCTTCTTTCTGATATTTTTTAAGAGCTCCCTTTTTGTGTTGGACAATCGAAATAACTGATAAATAGTTACAGTTGAAATAAAAAATAATGTACATGTCTATTATAGTATACAGTACATGCGGTGTACGTGTTCATACCAACAAATGGACAAATTTGGTGCATTGCATTTGTTGACTATTAACATGCATTTCTTATGAATTAAGCTTCTGCTAAATCGTTTCTAAATTTAATGTTCATTTTAAAAGTAGATCAATTCACGATGTGATGGCTATCGAGTTTAAAACATGAGATATCGAACAATATCCTGCATGGCAACACCTTGCTTGTCATATCGGACAGGAGCACTTTATCAAAGATCAATTGCGTGCTAAGTTAACAAACATATTTACTGTAGTTTGAAATTCAGTTATTCAGGAAATTGTATAGCCTATACTGTTATTATTTCATTTTACATACACGTATATATGTATTATGGTTATGGAAGGTCCCGGTATCACTGCAAACGAATTAAAATCCATAATTGCTCAACCGCTCGTGCCAGTGGAATCATTCGAATTACTTTCTCATCTCCCAAACAAAGAAAGATAGCTGTAGTTCCACCATAGCAGTCTCAGCACAAGCCAAAAGACATAAGGCGAAACCGCACAGAAGGTGAACACAGCCAACTGTTCCTTGTCAAACGATATCATCATTCACCGTAAACAAAGGAAGAATCGGAGCATGATGAAAACGGATTAGACACACAGCTCACGGTGTGCACAGATCACCTAACTCAGTAGCTCATGTAACAAGCTCATTGTATATGTGTATATGCTGGATAAAGATACCATAATAACCAATGATCTGGAACAATAACTGCAGTCATGATATAAACAACCAGATATCAACATTTTAATTAATTTCTCTCGTCTAAAGACGGCACATAAATAAATTAAAGTAAATGTTTCCTTGCTAGGCGTACGAGGAACATGATGTTATTGACCGTATTTATTCCATAAAGACGGCAGGAACTGAACTAATAACTCTCAATGTTTGACAATTCCTTGTTAGCCCTTGTTTTGTTCTTCGTCCCATGGCTGGACCTTCTCTATTATTTGTTCTTCTTGGAGTTTCATTCAATTTGGAGAATTGCTTTCTTTTGCGACATGGTGCCCACTTGAGCTGGAGTTTTCCTTCGTTAATTATGAACACATAACTGGTGTTTCTCCAGCGTCGTCTTCGTTGTGTGTTCTATTCGTATTCTTGTCTTATAAATTCAAAATGGTACTAGGAACAATGATTGCAATTTGAATGTTTATACTACGCTTTTATCTAGAGGCAAGACGCCGGCCTCGAGACAGAGAGGTTGTGGGTTCAAATCCCTGTTGGTTAGGATTTTTATTTATGATTTATCTCTGCGGCAACCACCCCTGGTCTTAGCAGTGAGGCCCGGCTTCAAACGTCAATTACTCATCGACGGAAAAAATATGAGTACCTTCGAAGTCGGAGTTATCTGCCTGTGCGGCGAGGGACCCCTGTGCACACGGCTGGCAGTGAAAAATGAATTAACACGTAAAATTCAGTTCCTAGTCTCTAGGGACTTCACCTGAGGTAAAAGCTGGCGAATGAAAGAAAGAAAAGAAAGAGAAAATAAACATGACAGCACAGGCCCTCAATATCGCATGAAAATTAACACGAACGTCACAGAAAAACAGAACATCAACATAACAATAGATAAGAGACAATTAAAACAAGTTTTAGCAATTTAATTACCTACATACGATAATCCTCAAGAAGCAGAAAATATATTTAAAATACAACAAAGCTTGTAAAATCATCTGGCAACTATCACCACTGTTGTTCTACAAGGCAATAGCACTACAGACAAAACGGGCACTGTACAATACAACATCTCCATTCCAAAGTTGTGTTACCAATGCCAGGCCTGGACTGTAGACTCAAAAGCAATTAGAAAAATGACAGCTACCGAGATTAAATGTAGTAGACGAGTATCAGGAAACAACTTGAGAGATAAGATCGAAAATGAAGAACTGGGAAAAAAAAGCTAGGAATAATTCCCGCCATAGAATATATAAAGAAACAACAGATAAAAGGTTTGGCCACGTGATGAGACAGAAAGACCAACACACAAGTCAAGTGTCGACCGCGAAAAAAAGGTGAATTGATGGAATATTAGAAACACTAGGAAACATAACAGCAGCAGAGGCTAAGAGAAGAACAAAAGTCTCAAACAATATGTCACCTCGATGCTGACACGCAAATGAAGGAAAATAAGTAGAGTTAGAAGAAGATGAATTGCTTTTGTTAACAATATCAGTAATGGTTCAGGGCTGCAAAACGCATGTAGTCATCATCATAATCGAGTGCCATCTCCGCAACGAAGATTGGCTACCATGGAGCGCCATTCAGCTGTCTCTTGCTTAGATGGTGTAGTTTGTCATAGGCTGATTTGTCCATCTTTTGATGTTACTCGTCCATGTTAGTCTTGGTCTGCCTCTTTTACCTTGCTTTTTCCCTTCCAAGATTACATTTAGTAGGTCCAAAATCGCATTTGTCTTGTTTGAATTGTAACATATAGTGAATAAGTTGAAATCAGTCAGTTGACTGATTACGTCATATTCAATAAACCATAGATTATCGAGACATTTGCAGGTAGAAAAACAAGAAATAATCTTGACACGACAGGAGAGTTTCTTATAGGGGAGATCATGTTGGAGTCTATATAATTATGACTTTCGGCGCACTTTTGTGTAAGATGAACAGCACTACGCCAAGCTGTCTTCTTTTCACAAAAACTGATGGTCCACTTTTAAAGATTGGTCAACCTAGAAGTCGATTTGTTGAACGAAACCTCCTGTCCTCGGTACCAGAGCTGTAGCACCGCTTAATGTGTCCACGTAAAGCTGCTACTGACATTAAAACAGGCTCACTAAGTAAGAACAGTCGCGATAGCTCAGTGGTTAGTGATCTGGACTACAAAGGCCAAGGGGTAGGGTTCGATCCCAACCGACGGCTTCCGGGCTTACCCAGCCTTAATGGGTACCGCATTTTTTTTCTGGGAAAGTAAAGCGGCACGGGCGTATTACTGACCACATTACCCCAAAAATCAAGTGCTGAAGGTCTGTAAAATTTATGATCACTAACACCATATTCCCTATACGTCACTTGGCGTGACGGGGGTACTTTACTTTACTTTTTACTAAGTAAAAACAAAGGCAAACCTGATACAAACAACAATTCACGTTTATATCGATTGTTTTGACCGGAAGACGTACACATCATAGTGTGTGTAAACAAAGACACTGCAAATTAGGCTCCTTTTACGCTCTTTTGATAAGCATCGAGGCAAAGGAGCGATAGTTCGTCAACAAACAACAACGAACATTTGCAGATAAAGCTCCACAAAAGGAAAATCTCAACGTGTGAGATAAGAACCGATTAATGCCAAAAGAAAAGACAGAACAAAACACTTGAGCAACGGAATAATGGACCCGTTTATACAATGAGAAAGAAAACAAGATAGATAATTATATCATGAGACAAATTAACCCATAAATACTCTTTGAAAATATAAATCATCATCATCACTGAGTGCCGTCTCCGTATCGAAGGTTGGCTACCATGGAGCGCCATTCCACTCTGTCTCTTGCTTTGATGGTGCAGATTGTCTTAGGCTGACTTTTCCATCTTTTGATGTTACTCGTCCATGTTAGTCTTGGTCTGCCTCGCCTCTTTTACCTTGTATTTTCCTTTCCAATATTACTTTTATTAGGCTGTTGTGTCTTTTAACATGACCCAAAAATTTCCTTTGTCTTGCTCTAATTGTGTTTAGTAGTTCTCTTTTCATTTTTAGTTGTTTTAAAACGCCATCGTTTGTTTTCTTTTCTTTCCATCCAATTCTACCTATTTTTCTATAAATCCACATTTCAAAGGCTTCAATTTTCTGCTCTGTTTTCTTGTCTAATGTCCATGTTTCTGCACCATACAGGAATATTGAAAAGATGTAACATTTTGCAATTCTTAGTTTTAGTCCTAGTGTTATTTATTTTGATGTGAGTATATTTTTCATGGCATTGAAATTACTTTTTGCCATACCTATTCTTTTATTTATTTCAGTTGTACATTTTCCATCACTGGTTATAGTATGTCCCTGGTAGTTGTAGTTCTGAACTGTCTCTAGACGTATTCATTCCACTTGGATATTTAATTGTAGGTCTTGAGAATTTTTTTTTGTTTATGATCATAGTTTTAGTCTTTTCGTTATTCATAAAATACAAATATGAGACGTCATTTGAAAAAAAAAAAGACAAATATGAAAAATGTCTGTCTCCGCATTCTACATTATTTTAAAACTTAGTGTCCACTTGTGTAGCTTTTATGCTGATCAAAACATATACCCGACTACTGACGTCTAGTTTGTAAAGCTTTCATTTTTTACATAAAGTAATGATAACAGTCGTAATCAGCATTAATTTTAAGAAATCCTTGAAAAAAATAATGAGAGACTGTTGAATGCCGGGTTCGACACAGCTATTGTATAAACATCTGTGCTGTAATCTCAATCGTGTAAGTAAAAAGTAAAGTACCCCCGTCACGCCAAGTGGCGTATAGGAAAATATGGTGTTAGTGACCCTATATTTTACAGACCTTCAGCACATGATTTTTGGGGTAATGTGGTCAGTATTACGCCCGTGCTGCTTTACTTTCACAGAAAAAATCCGGTACCCATTTAAGGCTGGGTGAACCCGGAAGCCGTCGGTTGGGATCGAACCCTACCCCTTGTCCGTGGTAGTCCAGTTCACTAACCACTGAGCTATCGCGGCTCCCAATCTCAATGGTGTAGTTACTACAATCAAGAGTCAATGGGACAGTTTAGTTAAGTTTAGTTTAGTTTAGTTTAGTTTAGTTTAGTTTAGTTTAGTTTAGTTTAGTTTAGTTTAGTTTAGTTTAGTTTAGTTTGGTCTAGTTTACCATCTAGGTCATTCTTCTGACATTTCATTTTGGCGGTCGTTATCTTTCTTATTGTTCTAGAGTAGAGAACACCCTTTACATGGCTTTATTATCGTACAATCTTGAGAAATTGCCTCAATGAAAACATAAATAATAAACTAATCATTGCCGATTAAACGCTGGTTCCCATATTGTGTAAACAAAATGTAGTGTATACTCAATTTTACAGTCAGCATCAGCAAGTACCGTGCCTACTGGCGAAGGTGATCATGTCTCTCCACAACTTTTGATCTCGACAGTTATTTATCATTTCTGTTGTTGATCTTCTGCCAAGCCATTCTCTTAAGCTGTCTGGTATCTTTTCTCTTTGCTTCCCTCTATATCTTCGTCCCTCAGTTTTCCCAGTTGTTACAATATATAATGACTTCCGGTGCGTTACTGTGCTGGCAACACGATGCAATTTTCGATGGGAGTCAAATTTAAGTTATAAGTGAATTTCAATCTATCTATCTATCGTCCTTTCGAGCCGAAGACGGCACATAGGGCAGAACCACAATCTCAAAAAACAGAAACCTTGCGTGCCAAAATGGCACATATTGCAGAGATCACTGCTTCCAAAAACTTATGGCCTGTTTCCATAACAATACTTTTTACAATGACAGCTTGTCAAGCCATCGATCAGCCTCCTTAGTCACCTCTTACGACATGCCTAGAAGGTCACAGTGTCACTATTCTTTACTAATTATGTAGTCGTTGTGTAATTATGTAGTATTTCAATGCCCGTAGTAAAAAGAAATTCAAGCGCTCTTGTGTTAATTTGAACGGATTTATTTGTGATTTGGACAAAATAAATCAGGAAACAACCAGCAATAAGGAACAATCAAATAATAACATAGAGGTAGAAAACTCCAACATCAATGAGCTATTCTTCGCAGATGACCAATGTATTATATGAGGATGAAAACCTGCTACAACACCATATACCATCTCTAGATAAAAGCTGCACAAACTACATTATGAAAATTAACACAGCAAAAACAGAGGCTATGAGAATAAGTAAATTAAGACACCAATTAAACATTAAGATCAAAGATAAAGAAATAAAGCAAGTAGAAGAATTTAAGTATTTGGGCACAATGTTCACAGAAGATGGAAAATTAGACAGAGAAATTGACATGAGAATACAAAAGGCAAATGCTGTCACATACCAGCTTTCACCATTGCTAAGACATGCAAACATTTCTATAGCAGCTAAACAACAAATGATAAATAGCATTTTCATACCAACTTTGTGCTATGAAAGTCAAACATGAACCCTTTCTAAATCACAATTAAGAAAGATCAATACATGTGAGATGCGATGCTTGAGAAAAGTAACAAACAACACAAGAAGAGATAGAATACCAAATGAAACCATAATAAAAATGGTAGGAACAAAACCCTGCCAAGAATATATAGAACAACAACAATTTAAATGGTTTGGCCACCTGGTCAGAATGAATCCGCACCAATCACCATCAAGGGCGTTCTTCTCAAGAATGCATGGAAAAAGACCAAGAGAAAGACCCAGAAGAAGATGGATAGATGCAGTGACAGAGACATGTAACAACAAAGGAAAATCACTAATTCAGACAGTTCGAGCAGCTCAAGAACGACAAATGATATAAACCACGACACCTTTTAGGTATCAGTGAAAAGAGAAAAGAAAGAAGAAGAAAAAAGAAGTTACAATATATTTCAGCTGTTCCCTTTTCATTACATGACCAAAAAATGATAATTGTCTCTTCTTAATATTGGATATTAGCTCTCTTTTTGGCTTTGGCCTCTTTCAGAACGTTTTCATTTCTCTTCTTAGCTGTCCATGGTGTTCTCAACATTCTTTTATAAAACTCCATTTCAGCAGCCTCCAACGATTTTCTTGTCTTTTATCGTTTTGTCTGTGATTCACATCCATATGTTAAGACTGGCTCTACATAACATTTAAAATGATAAATTAACTCTTTTTCTTGTTTCTGTTGTCAAAAATGGAGTGCAATGGATATTTAAATGTATATCTTCCTCATTTTTGTTTTGGAAAGCTGTTTTTGCTTGAGCCTTTCTGCATTTCACCTCTGTTGTACCTCTACCACCTGAGGACATTTTTCCCTTCAAAGTTCATTTACCTGTTTAATATTGTTCCACTGTATCATATTATTGTCCATGCTTGGCAACCATCGGCACATATTGTAGATAATATAGTCAGTAGGCCATCTACATCAGTGTTGTTATTCTTCACCAGAAAAAAAACAAGATTTCTGGTGTTTATTTGAGGCGGGATGGACCAAGAAGCAATCGATCGGGATCTAGCCTGACCTCTAGTTCTTAGAAGGTCAATAATTACAGTAGACACTCATGGGATGTTGTCTCAACACATCGAAAGTTGGCTACCATAGAGCGCGCCGTTCATTCATGGGATGCTGTATCAACACATCGAAAGTTGGCTACCATAGAGCGCGCCGTTCATTCATGGGATGTTGTCTCAACACATCGAAAGTTGGCTACCATAGAGCGCGCCGTTCATTCATGGGATGTTGTCTCAACACATCGAAAGTTGGCTACCATAGAGCGCGCCGTTCATTCATGGGATGTTGTCTCAACACATCGAAAGTTGGCTACCATAGAGCGCGCCGTTCATTCATGGGATGTTGTCTCAACACATCGAAAGTTGGCTACCATAGAGCGCGCCGTTCATTCATGGGATGTTGTCTCAACACATCGAAAGTTGGCTACCATAGAGCGCGCCGTTCATTCATGGGATGCTGTATCAACACATCGAAAGTTGGCTACCATAGAGCGCGCCGTTCATTCATGGAATGCTGTCTCAACACATCGAAAGTTGGCTACCATAGAGCGCGCCGTTCATTTATGGGATGGTGTATCAACACATCGAAAGTTGGCTATCATGGAATGCGCCGTTCATTCATGGGATGCCGTTTCCACATCGAAAGTTGGCTACCATAGAGCGCGCCGTTCATTCATGGGATGCCGTTTGCACATCGAAAGTTGGCTATCATGGAATGCGCCGTTCATTCATGGGATGCTGTCTCAACACATCGAAAGTTGGCTACCATAGAGCGCGCTGTTCATTCATGGGATGCCGTTTCCACATCGAAAGTTGGCTATCATGGAATGCGCCGTTCATTCATGGGATGCCGTTTCCACATCGAAAGTTGGCTACCATAGAGCGCGCCGTTCATTCATGGGATGCCGTTTCCACATCGAAAGTTGGCTACCATAGAGCGCGCCGTTCATTCATGGGATGCTGTCTCAACACATCGAAAGTTGGCTACCATAGAGCGCGCCGTTCATTCATGGGATGCTGTCTCAACACATCGAAAGTTGGCTACCATAGAGCGCGCCGTTCATTCATGGGATGCCGTTTCCACATCGAAAGTTGGCTACCATAGAGCGCGCCGTTCATTCATGGGATGCCGTTTGCACATCGAAAGTTGGCTATCATGGAATGCGCCGTTCATTCATGGGATGCTGTCTCAACACATCGAAAGTTGGCTACCATAGAGCGCGCTGTTCATTCATGGGATGCCGTTTCCACATCGAAAGTTGGCTATCATGGAATGCGCCGTTCATTCATGGGATGCCGTTTCCACATCGAAAGTTGGCTACCATAGAGCGCGCCGTTCATTCATGGGATGCCGTTTCCACATCGAAAGTTGGCTACCATAGAGCGCGCCGTTCATTCATGGGATGCTGTCTCAACACATCGAAAGTTGGCTACCATAGAGCGCGCCGTTCATTCATGGGATGCTGTCTCAACACATCGAAAGTTGGCTACCATAGAGCGCGCCGTTCATTCATGGGATGCCGTTTCCACATCGAAAGTTGGCTACCATAGAGCGCGTCGTTCATTCATGGGATGCCGTCTCCACATCGAAAGTTGGCTACCATAGAGCGCGCCGTTCATTCATGGGATGCCGTTTCCACATCGAAAGTTGGCTACCATAGAGCGCGCCGTTCATTCATGGGATGCCGTTTCCACATCGAAAGTTGGCTACCATGGATCACCATTTTACCTTGTCCCTTATCTTAATGCTGCATGCTGTCATAGACACATTTCCACGTTTTGATATTATCTGTCCACTTGGCCTGCCTTGTAGCTTCCCTTCCAAGATAACTTTTAGAATGATATTATATCTCTTCACATTTACACAAGGGAGCCGCGATAGCTCAGTGGTTAGTGAACTCGACTACAAAGGACAAGAGGTAGTGTTCGATCCTGACCGACGGCTTCCGGGTTCACCCAGCCTTAAATGGGTACCAGATTTTTTTCTGGGAAAGTAAAGCGGCACGGGCGTAATACCGACAACATTACCCGAAAAATCATGTGCTGAAGGTCTGTAAAATTGATAGTCACTAACACCATATTCCCTATACACCACTTGGCGTGACGGGGCTCTTTACTTTACTTACTTACATGGTACATATAATTACACTTGTCTTTTACAAGGTGTGTTAAGTAGTTCTATTTTCGTCATCATCTGATTCAGAACTTTCTGGTTGTCTTTTTTTTCTTTGCCCACAATTCTCCTCATTTTCCTATAGATCCACATTTTAAAGTCTTGAATTTTCTGCTCAGTTTTCTTATAATGTCCATGTTTCTGCACCATACAGGAGCGTTGAGTAAATATAGCATTCTTCTATTCGTAGCTTTAGTTCTGGTGTTATTTGCTTTGATGTAAGTATATTTTTCATATTGTTAAAATTGCTTTTTGCCATTCCTATTCTTCTGCTTAATTCTGTCTTACATTTTATTATACATAAAAAAAAGTAAAGAGAAACCGTCACGCCAAGTGGCCTATAGGGAATATGGTGTTAGTGACCATAAATTTTACAGACCTTCGACACATGATTTTTGGGGTAATGTGGTCGGTATTACGCCCGTGCCGCTTTACTTTCCCAGAAAAAAATCCGGTACCCAATAAAAGCTGGGTGAACTTGTCCTTTGTAGTCCAGTTCACTAACCACTGAGCAATCGCGGCTCCTATTTATTATACATACATAGATATAATATGTCCGAGATAGCTATATGCTAAAACTGTAACTATTTTTTCGCTCTACTTCTATATTTCTGCCTTTTAAAAGATGCCTTTTCTCTGCTAACTATAGCAGTTTTAGTTATTTGAATATTTATCTTCAATCCATATTCTTTAATATATGCATGAGCTTAATGTTTAGTAAAAGAGATAATGAAACTGTATCTACCATATCTTCTAGCGGACGGTGACTAGGGTGTTAGGTGATGGATTTTTTGAATGATCATCGACACATTTATAGTCGCTGTGGCCAGAATCACGTCAAGGAGCGTTATTTTTTCAAGACAAAATAATATGGTACCCATTTTCAAAGTTTTGATAAACACATAAAGCACATTTCTTGGGTGGGGAAAAATAATAGTTGGGGTGATAACGTGAATACTTTTTATTGAAATACTTTCACAGAAGCACTTTTATAATGTACTATCATCAGGAAAAATATCTAATGCAACAAATCTATGTCAATAAAAATGAGAAAGAGAGTTCATCGGTGCTATATAGAACCAATTCTGACCTATGGAAGCGAATCATGGACAGTAGACAAACAAATGAAAAGACGATTAGAGGCCACAGAGATGGGATTTCTCAGAAGAATATTGAAAGTTCCATGGACAGCTAAAAAGACCAATTCTGATGAATTCTGATCATCCACATGATGAGAAAATTCTCAAAGAAGCCAACACAAAAAGGGAGCTCTTAAAAAACATCAGAAAGAAGCAATCAACATTTTTCGGGCACATTATGAGAAGAGGGAAGTTGGAATGCTTGGTTACAACTGGCAAAATAAAAGGAAAGAGAGATCGCGGACAACAAAGAGAGAAAATACTGGATAGCTTGGTGTCATGGAATGGAAAACAGTCAACAACAGAACTGATACGATGCACTGTAGATAGAAGATTGTGGAGGGACATGACCGCCTACGCCAACCGGTATGGCACATGATGATGATAATTATAACATTGCAATCCATTTTTGACAAAAGAAACAAGAAGAAGTGTTCTTAAATGTAAAGTAGAGCCAGTCTTAACATATGGATGTGAATCATGAACAATATGACATCAAACAAGAAAGTCACTGAAGGCTGTAGAAATATTGTTTTACAGAAGAATGTTGAGAATACCATGGTTAGTTAACAAGAGTAATGTATGCATTCTGAAAGAGCCAAAAGAAAAAGAGAGCTAATTTTCAATATTAGGAAGAAACAATCATCATTTTTTGGCCATGTAATGAGAAGGGAACAGCTGGAATATAGTATGACAACTGGGAAAGTTGAGGGACAAAGAGATAGAGAGAGGAAAGCAAATAGAAAAGATATCAGACAGCTTAAGAGAATGGCTTGGCAGAAGGTCAACAACAGAAATGATAAATAACTGTCCAGATCGAAAGTTGTGGAGAGACATGATCACTAACGCCAGCAGGCATGGTGCTTGATGATGATGATGATCATGTTAGTGCTCTCTTTTTCGTACTCTATTATTACTCTCATATTAGTATAATTATTTTTCAGATAAGTACTTTTCTATTGGTACTTTCAAGGAGTTATTTCATGTAAGTACTTTAATATAACGGTTTTTTTTTTAGTAGTACCTTCATTTCAGTACTTTGCTGTAAGTACATATACTTTTTCAGGCAGTTTTTGCTTCTTTCATTAATTATATAATGTGAAAGGAGTAAAAACTTACGTGTGAAGGCGATTGCTGTCACCTGCTCGTCTTGAAAAATAATAATACTTGTCAATTTAGACCGCAGTTATCAATCGATACGGCTCTGATAAATATTAAACGTTCAGGTAGAAAGCGCACACGGTTTAGTGTTCTCAAACTTGAAAACTGTCGACAAGACTGTGTTTGTGTGTGCACGTGACCAAGGAGCGGTTCTCAGGCTGGGTGATATAGTTTAACTCCTTTCGTACGGAAGCTTGTTATCGATGCAGCGGAAGAGATTTCAGAGACAAAATTGTTCATGTTTTAAGAATCAATCTACATATTTATAGTTATCTAACATGCAACACATTATATATTAAATTTTTAGATAAGTGAACAAGGTATTAGATTTCACCAATACCAAGATGATATCATTATTATCATCATAAAGTACCGGGTCTGCTGGCGTAGGTGATCATGTTTCTCCACAATTTTCGATCTCGACAATTATTTATCATTTGTGTTGTTGACCTTCTGCCAAGCCATTCTCTTAAGCTGTCTGTTATTTTTTTTTCTCTTTCCTCCTCTCTATCTCTTCGTCCCTCAATTTTTCCAGTTGTCACAATATATTCCAGTTGTTCTCTTCTCATTACATGGCCAAAAAATTATGATTATTTCTTCCTAATATTGGAAATTAGCTCTCTTTTTGCTTTGACCTCGCTCAGAACATTTTCATTACTCTTCTTAGCTGCCCTTGGTATTCTCAACATTCTTCTGTAAAACCACATTTCTACAGCCTTCAGTGATTTTCTTGTCTGTTGTCCTATTGTCCATGATTCACATCCATATGCTAAGACGGGCTGTGCATAATATTTAAGAACTCTTTTTCTTGTTTTTATTGTCAAAAATGGATTCTCATTTTTTGGAAAGCTGCTTTTGCCTGAGCCATTCTGCATCTCACCTCTTTTGTACATCTTCTGCCTGAGGTTAACAAAGTTCCCAAATATTTAAATTCATTTACCTGTTTTAATATTGTTCCACTTGTCTTTATTTTGCACTGATGTGTTGTCTTTTTAGGATGATATACAAACATACAAACATACAAACATACAAATATGCAAACATACAAATATACGAACATATAAAAATACAAAAATACAAACATACAAACATACAGTAGCAGCGGTCTAGAGGTAAGACGTCGGCCTGTGAACAGGTAAGCCCCGGATTTGAATACATACAGCAGCAGGCGGTGGTAATGTTTTATACTTCCGTGGTTTCATCGTAGATATTTAACCTCACCTTGTCTCTGGTTGTAAGATTTGATGTCCAACCCGCTCGGAGACGAACGAAATACAGGAAGCCCCATGTGCAATCTCGCACGTTAAAGAACCTTTGGCAGTTAAAAGTCGGAAAAAGAAGGCTAAATATAGTAGCTACCAGGAGGAAAAAATGGCTAAGCAAATCTACACATACTCAGAGCGGATGTGTCGGGCCTAAAGGCGTAGATATCGCGGTTTTCTTATAAAATAGCAACACAACACACACACGTCCACTTCATAGGTAAACATTAACAAGAGTAAACAAGAACTGTGTTATCATGACCGTCGTTATCATGACCGTCGTTATCATGACCGTCGTTATCATGACTGTCGTTATCATGACCGTCGTTATCATGACCGTCGTTATCATGACCGTCGTTATCATGATCGTCGTTATTATGACCGTCGTTATCATGGTAATCCTTATCATGACTGTCGTTATCATGACCGTCGTTGTCATGACTGTCGTTATCATGACAGTCGTTATTATGACTGTCGTTATCATGACCGTCGTTATCATGACCATCCTTATCATGACCGTCGTTAACATGACTGTCGTTATCATGACTGTCGTTATCATGACTATCGTTATCATGGCCATCCTTATCATGACTGTCGTTATCATGACCAATATTATCATGACCGTCATTATCATGACTGTCGTTATCATGGCCATCCTTATCATGACTGTCGTTATCATGACCAACATTATCATGACCATCATTTTCATGACCATCCTTATGACCAACCTTATCATGACCGTCATTATCATGACTGTCGTTATCATGACCATCCTTATGACCAACCTTATCATGACCATCATTATCATGATCATCCTTATGACCAACCTTATCATGACCGTCATTATCATGAACATCCTTATGATCATCCTTATCATGCCGTCGTTATCATGACCATCGTTATCATGACCATCCTTATGACCATCCTTATCATGACCATCCTTATCATGAACATCCTTATGATCATCCTTATCATGACCGTCGTTATCATGACCCTCGTTATCATGACCATCGTTATGACCATCCTTATCATGACCATCCTTATCATGAACATCCTAATGATCATCCTTATCATGACCGTCGTTATCATGACCCTCGTTATCATGACCATCCTTATCATGACCGTCCTTATCATGACCGTCGTTATCATTACCATCCTTATCATGACCGTCCTTATCATGACCCTCGTTATCATGACCATCCTTATCATGACCGTCCTTATCATGACCCTCGTTATCATGACCATCGTTATGACCATCCTTATCATGACCATCCTTATCATGAACATCCTTATGATCATCCTTATCATGACCGTCGTTATCATGACCCTCGTTATCATGACCATCCTTATCATGACCGTCCTTATCATGACCGTCGTTATCATGACCCTCGTTATCATGACCATCCTTATCATGACCATCCTTATCATGACCATCCTTATCATGACCATCGTTATCATGACGCTCATTATCATGACCATCCTTATCATGGCCATCCTTATCATGACCGTCCTAATCATGACCGTCGTTATCATGACCATCCTTTTCATGACTGTCGTTATCATGACCCTCGTTATCATGACCATCCTTATCATGACCATCCTTATCATGACCATCCTTATCATGACCATCCTTATCATGACCATCCTTATCATGACCATCCTTATCATGACCATCCTTATCATGACTCGTTATCATGACGCTCATTATCATGACCATCCTTATCATGGCCATCCTTATCATGACCGTCGTTATCATAACCATCCTTATGACCATCCTTATCATGACCGCCATTATCATGACTGTCGTTATCATGACCGTCGTTATCATGACCGTCGTTATCATGACCATCCTTTTCATGACTGTCGTTATCATGACCCTCGTTACCATGACCATCCTTATCATGACTCTCGTTATCATGACTGTCGTTATCATGACCGTCGTTATCATGACCGTCGTTATCATGACCGTCGTTATCATGATCGTCGTTATCATGACCGTCGTTATCATGGTGATCCTTATCATGACTGTCGTTATCATGACCGTCGTTGTCATGACTGTCGTTATCATGACAGTCGTTATTATGACTGTCGTTATCATGACCGTCGTTATCATGACCATCCTTATCATGACCGTCGTTAACATGACTGTCGTTATCATGACTGTCGTTATCATGACTATCGTTATCATGGCCATCCTTATCATGACTGTCGTTATCATGACCAATATTATCATGACCGTCATTATCATGACTGTCGTTATCATGGCCATCCTTATCATGACTGTCGTTATCATGACCAACATTATCATGACCATCATTTTCATGACCATCCTTATGACCAACCTTATCATGACCGTCATTATCATGACTGTCGTTATCATGACCATCCTTATGACCAACCTTATCATGACCATCATTATCATGATCATCCTTATGACCAACCTTATCATGACCGTCATTATCATGAACATCCTTATGATCATCCTTATCATGCCGTCGTTATCATGACCATCGTTATCATGACCATCCTTATGACCATCCTTATCATGACCATCCTTATCATGAACATCCTTATGATCATCCTTATCATGACCGTCGTTATCATGACCCTCGTTATCATGACCATCGTTATGACCATCCTTATCATGACCATCCTTATCATGAACATCCTTATGATCATCCTTATCATGACCGTCGTTATCATGACCCTCGTTATCATGACCATCCTTATCATGACCGTCCTTATCATGACCGTCGTTATCATTACCATACTTATCATGACCGTCCTTATCATGACCCTCGTTATCATGACCATCCTTATCATGACCGTCCTTATCATGACCCCCGTTATCATGACCATCGTTATGACCATCCTTATCATTACCATCCTTATCATGAACATCCTTATGATCATCCTTATCATGACCGTCGTTATCATGACCCTCGTTATCATGACCATCCTTATCATGACCGTCCTTATCATGACCGTCGTTATCATGACCCTCGTTATCATGACCATCCTTATCATGACCATCCTTATCATGACCATCCTTATCATGACCATCCTTATCATGACTCGTTATTATGACGCTCATTATCATGACCATCCTTATCATGGCCATCCTTATCATGACCGTCCTTATCATGACCGTCGTTATCATGACCATCCTTTTCATGACTGTCGTTATCATGACCCTCGTTATCATGACCATCCTTATCATGACCATCCTTATCATGACCATCCTTATCATGACCATCCTTATCATGACCATCCTTATCATGACCATCCTTATCATGACTCGTTATCATGACGCTCATTATCATGACCATCCTTATCATGGCCATCCTTATCATGACCGTCGTTATCATAACCATCCTTATGACCATCCTTATCATGACCGCCATTATCATGACTGTCGTTATCATGACCGTCGTTATCATGACCGTCGTTATCATGACCATCCTTTTCATGACTGTCGTTATCATGACCCTCGTTACCATGACCATCCTTATCATGACTCTCGTTATCATGACTGTCGTTATCATGACCGTCGTTATCATGACCGTCGTTATCATGACCGTCGTTATCATGATCGTCGTTATCATGACCGTCGTTATCATGGTGATCCTTATCATGACTGTCGTTATCATGACCGTCGTTGTCATGACTGTCGTTATCATGACAGTAGTTATTATGACTGTCGTTATCATGACCGTCGTTATCATGACCATCCTTATCATGACCGTCGTTATCATGACTGTCGTTATCATGACTATCGTTATCATGGCCATCCTTATCATGACTGTCGTTATCATGACCAATATTATCATGACCGTCATTATCATGACTGTCGTTATCATGGCCATCCTTATCATGACTGTCCTTATCATGACCAACATTATCATGACCATCATTATCATGACCATCCTTATGACCAACCTTATCATGACCGTCATTATCATGACTGTCGTTATCATGACCATCCTTATGACCAACCTTATCATGAACATCATTATCATGATCATCCTTATGACCAACCTTATCATGACCGTCATTATCATGAACATCCTTATGATCATCCTTATCATGACCGTCGTTATCATGACCATCGTTATCATGACCATCCTTATGACCATCCTTATCATGACCATCCTTATCATGAACATCCTTATGATCATCCTTATCATGACCGTCGTTATCATGACCCTCGTTATCATGACCATCGTTATGACCATCCTTATCATGACCGTCGTTATCATGACCCTCCTTATCATGACCATCCTTATCATGACCGTCCTTATCATGACCGTCGTTATCATTACCATCCTTATCATGACCGTCCTTATCATGACCCTCGTTATCATGACCATCCTTATCATGACCGTCCTTATCATGACCCTCGTTATCATGACCATCGTTATGACCATCCTTATCATGACCATCCTTATCATGAACATCCTTATGATCATCCTTATCATGACCGTCGTTATCATGACCCTCGTTATCATGACCATCCTTATCATGACCGTCCTTATCATGACCGTCGTTATCATGACCCTCGTTATCATGACCATCCTTATCATGACCATCCTTATCATGACCATCCTTATCATGACCATCCTTATCATGACCATCCTTATCATGACTCGTTATCATGACGCTCATTATCATGGCCATCCTTATCATGACCGTCCTTATCATGACCGTCGTTATCATGACCATCCTTTTCATGACTGTCGTTATCATGACCCTCGCTATCATGACCATCCTTATCATGACCATCCTTATCATGACCATCCTTATCATGACCATCCTTATCATGACCATCCTTATCATGACCATCCTTATCATGACTCGTTATCATGACGCTCATTATCATGACCATCCTTATCATGGCCATCCTTATCATGACCGTCCTTATCATGACCGTCGTTATCATGACCATCCTTTTCATGACTGTCGTTATCATGACCCTCGTTATCATGACTGTCGTTATCATGACCATCCTTATCATGACCATCCTTATCATGACCATCCTTATCATGACCATCCTTATCATGACCATCCTTATCATGACTCGTTATCATGACGCTCATTATCATCACCATCCTTATCATGGCCATCCTTATCATGACCGTCGTTATCATAACCATCCTTATGACCATCCTTATCATGACCGCCATTATCATGACTGTCGTTATCATGACTGTCGTTATCATGACCATCATTATCATGACCATCCTTTTCATGACTGTCGTTATCATGACCATCATTATCATGACCATCATTATCATGACCATCCTTATCATGACCATCCTAATCATGACCGTCATTATCATGACTGTCATTATCATGACTGTCGTTATCATAACCATCCTTATGACCATCCTTATCATGACCATCCTTATCATGACCATCCTTATCATGACCGTCATTATCATGACTGTCATTATCATGACTGTCGTTATCATTACCATCCTTATTATATCCATTCTTATCATGACTGTCGTTATCATGACCGCCGTTATCATGACCATTCTTATCATGACCGTCATTATCATGACTGTCGTTATCATTACCATCCTTATTATAGCCATTCTTATCATGACCGTCATTATCATGACTGTCGTTATCATGACCGTTGTTATCATGACCATTCTTATCATGACCGTCGTTATCATGACTGTCGTTATCATTACCATCCTTATTATAGCCATTCTTATCAAGACTGTCGTTATCATTACCATCCTTATTATAGCCATTCTTATCAAGACTGTCGTTATCATTACCATCCTTATTATAGCCATTCTTATCAAGACTGTCGTTATCATTACCATCCTTATTATATCCATTCTTATCATGACTGTCGTTATCATTACCATCCTTATTATAGCCATTCTTATCATGACCGTCGTTATCATGACCGTCGTTATCATGACCGTTGTTATCATGACCGCCGTTATCATGACCATCCTTATCATGACCGTCATTATCATGACTGTCGTTAAGATGACCGTCGTTATCATGACCGCCGTTATCATGACCGTCATTATCATGACTGTCGTTATCATGACCGTCGTTATCATGACCGCCGTTATCATGACCATTCTTATCATGACCGTCATTATCATGACCGCCGTTATCATGACCATCCTTATCATGACCGTCATTAACATGACTGTCCTTATCATTACCATCCTTATCATGAACATCCTTATGATCATCCTTATCATGACCGTCGTTATCATGACCCTCGTTATCATGACCATCCTTATCATGACCGTTCTTATCATGACCGTCGTTATCATTACCATCCTTATCATGACCGTCCTTATCATGACCCTCGTTATCATGACCATCCTTATCATGACCGTCCTTATCATGACCCTCGTTATCATGACCATCGTTATGACCATCCTTATCATGACCATCCTTTTCATGACTGTCGTTATCATGACCATCATTATCATGACCATCCTAATCATGACCATCCTAATCATGACCGTCGTTATCATAACCATCCTTATGACCATCCTTATCATGACCATCCTTATCATGACCATCCTTATCATGACCGTCATTATCATGACTGTCATTATCATGACTGTCGTTATCATTACCATCCTTATTATATCCATTCTTATCATGACTGTCGTTATAATGACCGCCGTTATCATGACCATTCTTATCATGACCGTCATTATCATGACTGTCGTTATCAATACCATCCTTATTATAGCCATTCTTATCATGACCGTCGTTATCATGACCGTCGTTATCATGACCGTTGTTATCATGACCGCCGTTATCATGACCATCCTTATCATGACCGTCATTATCATGACTGTCGTTAAGATGACCGTCGTTATCATGACCGCCGTTATCATGACCGTCATTATCATGACTGTCGTTATCATGACCGTCGTTATCATGACCGCCGTTATCATGACCATTCTTATCATGACCGTCATTATCATGACCGCCGTTATCATGACCATCCTTATCATGACCGTCATTATCATGACTGTCCTTATCATTGCCATCCTTATTATATCCATTCTTATCATGACTGTCGTTATCATAACCGCCGTTATCATGACCATTCTTATCATGACCGTCATTATCATGACTGTCGTTATCATTACCATCCTTATTATATCCATTCTTATCATGACCGTCGTTATCATGATCATCCTTATTATAGCCATTCTTATCATGACCGTCGTTATCATGATTATCCTTATTATAGCCATTCTTATCATGACCGTCGTTATCATGATCATCCTTATTATAGCCATTCTTATCATGACCGTCGTTATCATGATCATCCTTATTATATCCATTTTTATCATGACCGTCATTATCATGATCTTCCTTATTATAGCCATTCTTATCATGACCATCCTTATCATGACCGTCGTTATCATGATCATCCTTATTATATCCATTCTTATCATGACCGTCGTTATCATGATCATCCTTATTATAGCCATTCTTATCATGACCATCCTTATCATGACCGTCGTTATCATGACCGCCGTTATCATGACCATCCTTATCATGACTGTCGTTATCATTACCATCCTTATTATATCCATTATTATCATGACCGCCCATATCATGATCATCCTTATCATGACCGTCATTATCATGACTGTCGTTATCATGACCATCCTTATTATATCCATTCGTATCATGACCGCCGTTATCATGACCATTCTTATCATGACCGTCGTTATCATGACCGCCGTTATCATGACCATCCTTATCATGACCGTCATTATCATGACTGTCGTTATCATTACCATCCTTATTATATCCATTCTTATCATGACCGCCGTTATCATGACCATCCTTATCATGACCGTCATTATCATGACTGTCGTTATCATTACCATCCTTATTATAGCCATTCTTAACATGACCGTCGTTATCATGACCGTCGTTATCATGACCGTTGTTATCATGACCGCCGTTATCATGACCATCCTTATCATGACCGTCATTATCATGACTGTCGTTAAGATGACCGTCGTTAGTCATTACCATCCTTATTATAGCCATTCTTATCATGACCGTCATTATCATGACTGTCGTTATCATGACCGTTGTTATCATGACCATTCTTATCATGACCGTCGTTATCATGACTGTCGTTATCATTACCATCCTTATTATAGCCATTCTTATCAAGACTGTCGTTATCATTACCATCCTTATTATAGCCATTCTTATCAAGACTGTCGTTATCATTACCATCCTTATTATATCCATTCTTATCATGACTGTCGTTATCATTACCATCCTTATTATAGCCACTCTTATCATGACCGTCGTTATCATGACCGTCGTTATCATGACCGTCGTTATCATGACCGTTGTTATCATGACCGCCGTTATCATGACCATCCTTATCATGACCGTCATTATCATGACTGTCGTTAAGATGACCGTCGTTATCATGACCGCCGTTATCATGACCGTCATTATCATGACTGTCGTTATCATGACCGTCGTTATCATGACCGCCGTTATCATGACCATTCTTATCATGACCGTCATTATCATGACCGCCGTTATCATGACCATCCTTATCATGACCGTCATTATCATGACTGTCCTTATCATTACCATCCTTATCATGAACATCCTTATGATCATCCTTATCATGACCGTCGTTATCATGACCCTCGTTATCATGACCATCCTTATCATGACCGTCCTTATCATGACGGTCGTTATCATTACCATCCTTATCATGACCGTCCTTATCATGACCCTCGTTATCATGACCATCCTTATCATGACCGTCCTTATCATGACCCTCGTTATCATGACCATCGTTATGACCATCCTTATCATGACCATCCTTTTCATGACTGTCGTTATCATGACCATCATTATCATGACCATCCTGATCATGACCATCCTAATCATGACCGTCGTTATCATAACCATCCTTATGACCATCCTTATCATGACCATCCTTATCATGACCATCATTATCATGACCATCCTAATCATGACCATCCTAATCATGACCGTCGTTATCATAACCATCCTTATGACCATCCTTATCATGACCATCCTTATCATGACCATCCTTATCATGACCGTCATTATCATGACTGTCATTATCATGACTGTCGTTATCATTACCATCCTTATTATATCCATTCTTATCATGACTGTCGTTATCATGACCGCCGTTATCATGACCATTCTTATCATGACCGTCATTATCATGACTGTCGTTATCATTACCATCCTTATTATAGCCATTCTTATCATGACCGTCGTTATCATGACCGTCGTTATCATGACCGTTGTTATCATGACCGCCGTTATCATGACCATCCTTATCATGACCGTCATTATCATGACTGTCGTTAAGATGACCGTCGTTATCATGACCGCCGTTATCATGACCGTCATTATCATGACTGTCGTTATCATGACCGTCGTTATCATGACCGCCGTTATCATGACCATTCTTATCATGACCGTCATTATCATGACTGTCGTTATCAACACCATCCTTATTATATCCATTCTTATCATGACTGTCGTTATCATAACCGCCGTTATCATGACCATTCTTATCATGACCGTCATTATCATGACTGTCGTTATCATTACCATCCTTATTATATCCATTCTTATCATGACCGTCGTTATCATGATCATCCTTATTATAGCCATTCTTATCATGACCGTCGTTATCATGATTATCCTTATTATAGCCATTCTTATCATGACAGTCGTTATCATGATCATCCTTATTATAGCCATTCTTATCATGACCGTCGTTATCATGATCATCCTTATTATATCCATTTTTATCATGACCGTCATTATCATGATCTTCCTTATTATAGCCATTCTTATCATGACCATCCTTATCATGACCGTCGTTATCATGATCATCCTTATTATATCCATTCTTATCATGACCGTCGTTATCATGATCATCCTTATTATAGCCATTCTTATCATGACCATCCTTATCATGACCGTCGTTATCATGACCGCCGTTATCATGACCATCCTTATCATGACTGTCGTTATCATTACCATCCTTATTATATCCATTATTATCATGACCGCCCATATCATGATCATCCTTATCATGACCGTCATTATCATGACTGTCGTTATCATGACCATCCTTATTATATCCATTCGTATCATGACCGCCGTTATCATGACCATTCTTATCATGACCGTCGTTATCATGACCGCCGTTATCATGACCATCCTTATCATGACCGTCATTATCATGACTGTCGTTATCATTACCATCCTTATTATATCCATTCTTATCATGACCGCCGTTATCATGACCATCCTTATCATGACCGTCATTATCATGACTGTCGTTATCATTACCATCCTTATTATAGCCATTCTTATCATGACCGTCGTTATCATGACCGTCGTTATCATGACCGTTGTTATCATGACCGCCGTTATCATGACCATCCTTATCATGACCGTCATTATCATGACTGTCGTTAAGATGACCGTCGTTATCATGACCGCCGTTATCATGACCGTCATTATCATGACTGTCGTTATCATGACCGTCGTTATCATGACCGCCGTTATCATGACCATTCTTATCATGACCGTCATTATCATGACCGCCGTTATCATGACCATCCTTATCATGACCGTCATTATCATGACTGTCCTTATCATTACCATCCTTATCATGAACATCCTTATGATCATCCTTATCATGACCGTCGTTATCATGACCCTCGTTATCATGACCATCCTTATCATGACCGTCCTTATCATGACCGTCGTTATCATTACCATCCTTATCATGACCGTCCTTATCATGACCCTCGTTATCATGACCATCCTTATCATGACCGTCCTTATCATGACCCTCGTTATCATGACCATCGTTATGACCATCCTTATCATGACCATCCTTTTCATGACTGTCGTTATCATGACCATCATTATCATGACCATCCTAATCATGACCATCCTAATCATGACCGTCGTTATCATAACCATCCTTATGACCATCCTTATCATGACCATCCTTATCATGACCATCCTTATCATGACCGTCATTATCATGACTGTCATTATCATGACTGTCGTTATCATTACCATCCTTATTATATCCATTCTTATCATGACTGTCGTTATCATGACCGCCGTTATCATGACCATTCTTATCATGACCGTCATTATCATGACTGTCGTTATCATTACCATCCTTATTATAGCCATTCTTATCATGACCGTCGTTATCATGACCGTCGTTATCATGACCGTTGTTATCATGACCGCCGTTATCATGACCATCCTTATCATGACCGTCATTATCATGACTGTCGTTAAGATGACCGTCGTTATCATGACCGCCGTTATCATGACCGTCATTATCATGACTGTCGTTATCATGACCGTCGTTATCATGACCGTCATTATCATGACCGCCGTTATCATGACCATCCTTATCATGACCGTCATTATCATGACTGTCCTTATCATTGCCATCCTTATTATATCCATTCTTATCATGACTGTCGTTATCATGACCGCCGTTATCATGACCATTCTTATCATGACCGTCATTATCATGACTGTCGTTATCATTACCATCCTTATTATATCCATTCTTATCATGACTGTCGTTATCATAACCGCCGTTATCATGACCATTCTTATCATGACCGTCATTATCATGATCATCCTTATTATAGCCATTCTTATCATGACCGTCGTTATCATGATTATCCTTATTATAGCCATTCTAATCATGACCGTCGTTATCATGATCATCCTTATTATAGCCATTCTTATCATGACCGTCGTTATCATGATCATCCTTATTATATCCATTTTTATAATGACCGTCATTATCATGATCTTCCTTATTATAGCCATTCTTATCATGACCATCCTTATCATGACCGTCGTTATCATGATCATCCTTATTATATCCATTCTTATCATGACCGTCGTTATCATGATCATCCTTATTATAGCCATTCTTATCATGACCATCCTTATCATGACCGTCGTTATCATGACCGCCGTTATCATGACCATCCTTATCATGACTGTCGTTATCATTACCATCCTTATTATATCCATTCTTATCATGACCGCCCATATCATGATCATCCTTATCATGACCGTCATTATCATGACTGTCGTTATCATGACCATCCTTATTATATCCATTCGTATCATGACCGCCGTTATCATGACCATTCTTATCATGACCGTCGTTATCATGACCGCCGTTATCATGACCATCCTTATCATGACCGTCATTATCATGACTGTCGTTATCATTACCATCCTTATTATATCCATTCTTATCATGACCGCCGTTATCATGACCATCCTTATCATGACCGTCATTATCATGACTGTCGTTATCATTACCATCCTTATTATAGCCATTCTTATCATGACCGTCGTTATCATGACCGTCGTTATCATGACCGTTGTTATCATGACCGCCGTTATCATGACCATCCTTATCATGACCGTCATTATCATGACTGTCTTTAAGATGACCGTCGTTATCATGACCATCCTTATCATGACCATCCTTATCATGACCGTCGTTATCATGACCGTCGTTATCATGACCGTCGTTATCATGACCGTCGTTATCATAACCGTCGTTATCATGACCATCCTTATCATGACCATCCTTATCATGACCGTCGTTATCATGACCATCCTTATCATGACCGTCGTTATCATGACCGTCGTTATCATGACCATCCTTATCATGACCATCCTTATCATGACCATCCTTATCATGACCGTCGTTATCATGACCGTCGTTATCATGACCATCCTTATCATGACCGTCGTTATCATGACCGTCGTTATCATGACCATCCTTATCATGACCGTCGTTATCATGACCGTCGTTATCATGACCGTCGTTATCATGACCATCCTTATCATGACCGTCGTTATCATGACCGTCGTTATCATGACCATCCTTATCATGACCGTCGTTATCATGACCATCCTTATCATGACCGTCGTTATCATGACCGTCGTTATCATGACCATCCTTATCATGACCATCCTTATCATGACCGTCGTTATCATGACCGTCGTTATCATGACCATCCTTATCATGACCGTCGTTATCATGACCGTCGTTATCATGACCATCCTTATCATGACCATCCTTATCATGACCATCCTTATCATGACCGTCGTTATCATGACCGTCGTTATCATGACCGTCGTTATCATGACCGTCGTTATCATGCACTGCGCTTGGGGCGATAAGGAACAAGCTTGATTGTTCACCCAAGTATTGTTAACGAGAAAGCCCACGAAAGTGGGTTTAGAAGACTGGGACCAACAAAATAAAGGACTTAAACGCCTAGACTCACTACATGGAACTGACACGAATTCTTCATTTTTTGGGACACTAAAAGGCAACAGGGATTGAGGAAAGTAAACTGAAGTAATTTTTCTCTTTTATAGCTAGGATCGCACAGGAGTACAAAGGCTAAGGAAAGCAAACCTGAAAAAATGCTGGCTGAAATCGGATGCACTGGGCCACTGGCGCAGAACACAGTGCAACGTATTAACGGGTGTTCAGTCAGAGTGGATCTGACAGACTCTAATTGTGATGTTCTGTCTGTGGGGACGATCAACACACTTAGCCTGACAGCTGACTTCATATGAAAGTCTGGAATCCTTACTCTGATTGAGTCCTGAACGCAGAGAGACAGGAGTACATAGAGAAGATAAGCCATTGAGACACGAAAGAGTATTGACCTAGACAAGAGAAAAGTAGAGAAAATCTCCAGAAACAGGGACATATTGAGAAGCCTTGTCCCCGGCCTATACTTCAAGTAAAATAAAAAAAAAGTAAAAAAAAACCCCGTCACGCCAAGTGGCGTATAGGGAATATGGTGTTAGTGACTATAAATTTTAAAGACCTTCAGCACATGATTTTTGGGGTAATGTGGTCGGTATTACGTCCATGCCGCCTTACTTTCCCATAAAAAATTCCGGTACCCATTTAAGGCTGGGTGAACCCGGAAGCCGTCGGTTGGGATCGAACCCTACCTGTTGTCATTTGTAGTCCAGTTCACTAACCACTGAGCTATCGCGGCTTCCCTATACTTTAAACATGGATCTAAATGACTGATTTATTAATTTATTTGAAAGTGATCATCATCATCATTCTCATATCACATGTCCTTTGCAGAACGTTGATCTCAACGCAAAAGTAGGATCAGACAACAGAGGCTTTGAAGAGATCGTATGAAAACATGGACTTGGCGAAATGAATGAGAATGGAGAGATATTCGTGAATTTTTGTGAATTCAAATGAGCCTAGGAGAAACAATATTCCAACATAAAAGAATGCATAAAGCTACATGAGTGTCGATAGAAGATTCTTAAATGTATTACATTATATATATGTATATATATGAGATATTACATATATCAGAGCATTGAATGGAGAATCAAATTAACCACATATGTATTTTATTAACAAATGTAAGTCATTCTTACATGATGTAACAGTATATAGAGGAGCAGATGTGGCTTCAGATCATCATCTTCTGCTAGCCACATTTAAACTTAAACTAAAAAGATATGCTACAACACATAAGGGTAGACAGTATTTCAATATAGGGTTTCTTAAAGAGCATGGAATTAAAGATAAATTTGCAGTCACAATATCAAACAAATACCATGTCCTCCAACAACTAGGAAATACAATCAATATAGAAGATCATTGGAAACAGGTAAAGGATATATTGAAAGAGACATGTGAGAAACGATGAGGGAAAAGAGAACGCTGGAATAAGGCATGGATGACAGCAGAGACCCTGGATAAAATTAAAGAAAGAAAGAACAAGAAAGCAGACATAAATAAAAGCAAAACGAGAAGTACTAAAGCCAAAATACAGGAAACTTACACAGAGGTGAACAAAGAAGTGAGAAGATGCATTAAGAGCGATAAGAGGAAATATTTAGATCTACTAGCTAAAGAGGCAGAGGAAGCAGCAAATGAAGGAAATATTAAAGAACTGTACAACAGCATAAAGAAGTTAAGCGGAACATACAAACAGATCAATGCCTTTATTAAATATAAGAAAGAAATATGTTGAGTAATATAAGCGAACAAATAAAGAGATGGAAAGTGCACTTTGAAGAACTCTTGAACAGGCCTGGCCCAAATAACCCTCCAGATATACTATCAGCCGAAGAAGAGTTACACCATAACTGTGGAAACCCAAGCAAGGAAGAAATAAAGAAACCCATCAAGCTATTAAAAAATGGTAAACCACAGGACCAGAAGAAATTCCTTCAGAAGCCATCAAAGGAATGCACAAATTATAGGGGAATTATGATACTATCAGTACCAGGAAAAATACTAAGCAGAATCATTCTGGAGAAACTAAAAGAGGCCATAGAAAAACATTTGAGAGATGAACATGCAGGTTTTAGGAAAAACAGATCATGCGCAGATAAAATAACTACCTTACATATAATAGTTCAACAAAGTTTAGAACTACAGTCCCCACTTGATATCGAATTCATAGATTACGAAAAGGCATTTGTTAATTTAGACAGCGGGATGCTTCTGAAGTTGCTGAGTCAACTTTATGATGGAATTTCCATAAATTTTATTAAACTGATAAGAACAATGTATGAAGGAATGAAATGTAGTGTTGTGCACGAAGGAGAGCTTATAGAAGCATTTGAAATAAGAACAGGAGTAAGGCAGGGATGCCTTTCACTTTCTACTGGCCATATATTGGATTATGAAAATAACTCAAAACAACAGGAATAGAATCCAGTGATCACTGACCAAACAACTTGGTGATTTAGACTTTGCAGATGACATAGCTCTCCTATCACACATCCATCAAGAGATGCGAGATAAAATAAGCAGATCACAACAGGTGGATTAAAAATAAATAGAGATAAAACAAAAATTATGAGAATTAATGCAGTTGGCAATAACGAAATAACAATAGGAGAAATACCTCTACTAGACGTACAATCTTACATATATACAAGTCCAGTAATATAGACAAAGAGGGAGGAGCAGAGAATGATACAAAAATAAAGATATCAAAAGCAAGAGGAGCATTCGTTGCACTGGAAACATATGGAAATCCAAAGAAATTATGTTAAATACAAAAATAAAAATGTGTAACTCCAGTGTTAAGTCAGTCCTATTATATGGTTGTGAAACATGGAGAACAACAAAAATGACAATCACCATGAAGATACAAACCTTCAAATACATGTGGATAAAGATATACAGTGAAGATGATTGCGCTGGATAGAACATACACTGTGTAAGCCAACTGGTAGTAGTACACGACAGGTCCTTTTTGGAATCCCCGTGGAAAAAAGACAGAGAAGACCAAAATATTCTTGGAGAGGATAGATGGAAGCAGAGATGAAGATGATTGGAAAAACATGGAATGATCTTAAAAGAATGGCAAGAAACAGAACGACTTGAAATTGTTTGTTGAAGACCAATGCTCCACAGGGAGCTAAAAGGTTGAAGAAGTCTAGTGTTAGTGTCGGAGATTTTGAACCCGAGGCATAGAAATTATTTCCAAATATTTTCCATTCTCGCCAGTTCAGTGTCGTAATAACAATTAGTCTTATTATCCTTACTACTATTACTAGACTATGCAATCCATTTTTGACAAAAGAAACAAGAAAAAGAGTTCTTAAATGTTATGTAGAGCACAGTCTTAACATATGGATGTGAATCATGGACAATAGGACAACAGACAAGAAAATCAATGGAGTCTGTAGAAATGTGGTTTTACAGAAGAATGTTGAGAATACCATGAACAGCTAAGAAGAGTAATGAAAATGTTCTGAAAGAGGTCAAAGCAAAAGGAGAATTAATTTTCAATATTATGAAGAAACAATCATCATTTTTTGGCCATGTAATGAGAAGAGAACAACTGGAATATATTGTAACAACTGGGAAAATTGAGGGACGAAGAGATAGAGGGAAGCATAGATAAAAAAAAATAACAGGCAGTTCAAGAAAATGGCTTGGCAGAAGGTCAACAACAGAAATGATAAATAACTGTCCAGATCGAAAGTTGTGGACTGACATGATCACCTACGCCAGCAGGCCCATTACTGTATGATGATGATGATGATTACTAGTGTTATTATTGTTATTATTATTTTTTTATTATTTATTTTTTCTCGACGACTGCCAGTTTTCATTGTCCGACCTTGAAAGGGCGTTGAGCGGTAGTAGATGCATTGTCTCGTGCTGTAATATTTGCACCATTCGACCCGACATATCCGTACCCAGCGTGGCATTTGTGAACTATAATTCGCTGACATGTACCCTTTCTAAATCCCGTTTAAGAAAGATCAATACATGTGAGATGCGATGCTTGAGAAAAGTAACAAACAACACAAGAAGAGATAGAATATCAAATTAAACCATAATAAAAATGGTAGGAACAAAACCCTGCCAGGAATATATAGAACAACAACTTAAATGGCTGAGCCACTTGATCAGAATGAATCCTCACCAATCACCATCAAGGGCGTTCTTCTCGAGAATGCATGGAAAAAGATCAAGAGGAAGACCCAGAAGAAGATGGATAGATGCAGTGATAGTGACATGTAACAACAAAGGAAAATCACTAATTCAGACAGTTCGAGCAGCTCAAGAACGACAAATGATATAAACCACGACACCTTTAAGGTATCAGTGAAAAGAGAAAAGAAGATTCGCTGACTGTTTTCATCCCATGTGCTGGCAGACATATTCAGTTATTGATCAAAACGTATTTCGTTAGAAAACACGTCTATAGTAACTTTCATATGCTTTGTTATTTGCGAATGTCGAATCATGATTGGCCTATACACAAGATGAGGGAACCGCTCAGTGGCTAGTGAACTATGGGCAAGAGATGAAGTTCGATCCTGATCGACGGCTTCCAGTTCTTCTTCATCTTATATCTTTCAGTTCCCTGTGGAGCATAGGTCTTCAACAAACACTTTCAGCTCCCAGTGGAGCATAGGTCTTCAACAAACACTTTCAGCTCCCAGTGGAGCATAGGTCTTCAACAAACACTTTCAGCTCCCAGTGGAGCATAGGTCTTCGACAAATACTTTCAGCTCCCTGTGGAGCATAGGTCTTCAACAAACACTTTCCAAGTCGTTCTGTTTCTTGCCATTCTTTTAAGATCCTTCCATGTCTTCCCCACCATTTTCATATCTGCTTCTATCTGTCTTCTCCAAGATTTTTTTGGTCTTCCTCTTTGTCCTTTCCACTGGGGATTCCAAAAAAGGGCCTGTTGTGTAATACTCTCAGTTGGCTTCCGTAATGTGTGTCCTATCCAGCGTCATCATCTTCGCTGTATCTCTTTATCCACTGGTATTTGACTGGTACATTTCCATAATTCTATGTTAGTGATTTTGTCCTGCCATTTCCATCCTTTTATTCTGCGTAAGCATCCATTAATGAAAGTCTGTATCTTCATGATTGTCACTTTTGTTCCTCACCATGTTTCACAGCCATATAATAGGACTGACTTAACATTGAAGTTGAACATTTTTATTTTTGTATTTAGCCTAATTGCTTCCAGTTTCACCCTGCCTTAAATAGGTGCCGGAATTTTTTTTCTCCAAAAGGAAAAGCCTCGTGAGCATTACACCTCAAAAAATCATGTGCCAAAGGTATATACCAAATAAGGGTGCTAACACCATATGACAAGAACTACAGCACGTCAATGTTACATCAATTAATAAAGAAATGGTGTTGATCAATTTATGGAGCTAGTTTATTGATGGAAGTGAGAAAGAGAAAAGAGAGTTCATCGGTGCTATATAGAGCCAATTTGGACCTATAGAAGCGAATTATGGACAGTGGACAAACAGAGGAAAAGACTATTGGAGGCCACAGACCTGTAATTTCTCAGAAGAATGTTGAAAGTACCCTAGATAGCTAAAAAAAAAGCCCAATGAGGACATTCATAAAGAGGCCAACACAAAAACTGATTTCTTAAAAAGAACATCAGAAAGAAACAAGCAACATTTTTCAGGCACATCATGAGAAGATGAAAGTTTGAATACTTGGTTACAACTTGCAAATTACAGGGAAAGAGACATCGTGGATGACAAAGAGAGAAGATACTAAATAGCTTGGTGTCATGGCATAGGAAACAGTCAACACCAGAATTGATGCGATGGACTGTAGATAGAAGATTGTGGAAGGACATGATCGCCTACGCTAACCGGTATGATGTTGATGATGAATTGAATGATACAAGTAAACTTTTGGGGAAAAAGAGCGGGAAATATTTACTGTGAACTTCAAGGAGTTGGTGTAAAACAATTGTAGAAAAATGTAGAACAATCGTGTCTGTTAGGGTGGATTAACTGAGTCACACTGTGAAGATTCTGAGAAAAATCAGTACAATGGTATGCAGATGTTAAGTTTAAGATTCGCTGTTGAACCTGAGGGCTCGTCTGTCCAACACAAACAAGTCATGCAGCAACGTCACAAGAGAACGTGCACAAGGAGACAGATGGCTAGCTACACACACCCACCATTTTCTTTTTATCTTTGCATCTTACCTTTTATCGTTTTCTTTCAACTTCGTTGTAAACATCTGGTATTCGATTTCTTTTCAATACATTTTTCTTCTTCTTCTTCTTCTTCTTCTTCTTCTACTTCTTCATCTACTTTTTTTCTTCTTTTCTTCATCTTCCTCTTCATCTTCATCTTCCTCTTCATCTTCATCTTCCTCTTCATCTTCATCTTCCTCTTCATCTTCATCTTCCTCTTCATCTTCCTCTTCATCTTCATCTTCATCTTCATCATCTTCTTTTTTTTTCTTCTTTTTCTTCTTCTTCTTCTGCTTCTTCTTCTTCTCCCTCTTCTAATTTTTCGTTTTCTTCTACTACTTCTACTTCTACTATTAGTACAATTACTACAACTAATACTACTAATACAACTATTACTGCTACTACTACAACTACTACTATTATTACAACAACTATAACTAACACAACTATTATTGCTTCTATTATTACTATAACTACCACTATTATTACTATTAATATTATATAACGATTACTACTTTTACAATTGCTTTTACAGCTACTACTGTTAATACTACTACTATTACAGCTACTTTTACTGCTGCTATACTAATATTACTACTGCTTCTATTACTACTACTGCTCCTATTACTACAACTATTACTTCTATTGTTACTACTACTACTACTATGACTGCAACTATTACTAATACTACTGCTATAACTCCTGCTACTACTATGAATACTATTACTACAACTATTGCTACTAATATCGCTACTATTACTCCAACAACTGTTGCTTTTACTAATACTGTTATTACTACAACTATTGTATTATTATTACAGTATTTATTATTACAGTATTTATTATTATTATTATTATATACAGTATTATTAATATAGTATTACTACTACTACTGTTATTACTACTGCTACTAATGTTACTGATATTACTACTATTACTACAACTACTACTCCCAATATTGCTACTATTACAACTACTGTTATTATTACAACTGTTGTTACTAGTATCTACTACTACTACTGCAATTACTACTGCTACTAATATTGCTACTTTTATTACTACCAATATTTCTGCAACAATTGCTACTATTACTATTACTATTACCACTACCACTATCACTACCACTTCCTCTACCACTATTACAGCAGCTAGTATTCTATATTTTCCATTCCTTCTCTCTCTATTCCCTGCTTCTTTCTTTCCTTCTTTCCTTACACTGTCTACAACTCTTCTTTTTCAAGTGTCATCTGCATCTTTCTCTTCTCCAACTCTCATTCTAATAGTTTTTACCCCTCCCTCCACTCTTTTTTATCTTCAGATCTATCTATCTATCTATCTATCTATCTATCTATCTATCTATCTATCTATCTATCTATCTATCTATCTATCTATCTATCTATCTATCTATCTATCTATCTATCTATCTATCTATCTATCTATCTATCTATCTATCTATCTATCTATCTATCTATCTATCTATCTATCTATCTATCTATCTATCTATCTATCTATCTATCTATCTATCTATCTATCTATCTATCTATCTATCTATCTATCTATCTATCTATCTATCTATCTATCTATCTATCTATCTATCTATCTATCTATCTATCTATCTATCTATCTATCTATCTATCTATCTATCTATCTATCTATCTATCTATCTATCTATCTATCTATCTATCTATCTATCTATCTATCTATCTATCTATCTATCTATCTATCTATCTATCTATCTATCTATCTATCTATCTATCTATCTATCTATCTATCTATCTATCTATCTATCTATCTATCTATCTATCTATCTATATCTTCTATGTATAACTGTATGTTTCTTTCTCCTACCTTCTGGCCTGCCAAAGGCGTCGTCTATTGTAGAAGCAGTGAAACCCAGGGGAACTAATTAATTTAGTAAAAAAATACGTAAGGTTACCTTTGTCTAAGTCCAAGGACATGCGTGAGTACGGGGAAATGAAAGAGCGGACAGGTTGGCTAGCTGTGCTGTCATAGAGGAAGGTCAACCGATGAATCAGGCGGACATCATCATTGCCCTCCAAGATGTGGGAAGGGCACAGGACTTTAACTATGATTCCACGTCGCTCCTTCGGATGAAAGAGATGGGAGTTCAGATGGGCACAGCCAGAAACGAGAAACTTAGTGGACGTTTAAGAAGACTTATCAACCAACACAGAACTGGAGTCGTCAGTCGCTGGACACTGCGGGACTTGCTGAGGAGGAGGTGATCTGAGCAACTATGGACATGTTCGGAGTACAATGATGATGACCCGCAAATAACTCAATAACTCTTACTCCCTCAGATATCTATCTATCTCTATCATCTATGGATGTCTGGCTGTCTCTTTCTCCCACCTCCTCAAATCTGTCTCCATTTCGCTCGTTCCCTTTCCTTTCGTCTTTTCTCCTCCTTCCCTATTTACCTCCAACTGTCTTTCTATCTTTCAATGATGTTTATCTATTTATTTCCCCTCCTTCTCTCTCTCACTCCTCCTTATAACTTTCTCCATCAATCACGGGATATCATCAATCAAACACACACGATACCACATAATATTGAATATTTCTCTGATACAAATACAACACAATCTGTGCGGAGAATCAGGATATACAACAACCGAATGGTAGCAACAACAGTCTTCTTTCAGCCCCAGCTGTTGTTGGATATTTATGTTTCTTGACTATTGATCACCTCAAATCGTTGTCTCCAGTATAATCGCGACTTTATGTATGTATGTATGTGTAGGTATGTAGGTATGTATGTATGTATGTATGTATGTATGTATGTATGTATGTATGTATGTATGTATGTATGTATGTATGTATGTATGTATGTATGTATGTATGTATGTATGTATGTGTGTATGTGTGTATGTGTGTATGTATGTATGTATGTATGTATGTATGTATGTATGTATGTATGTATGTATGTATGTATGTATGTATGTATGTATGTATGTATGTATGTATGTGTGTGTGTGTGTGTGTGTATGTATGTATGTGTGTGTGTGTACGTACGTACATACATACATGATGAAAGTACCAGATAAAAGCTTTTGCCGAATACCCGTTGTTTGTCTCGTCTTTCCTTAAGTTCACCAATTTTACACCATTTTATGTTTCTTTTATTACAAATATTCAGCCTATGCAGATTATGTCATTTTAATGGTTTCTAACCACTGGATATGCGCACAACAAAATCCTCAACGCGGCGACATTGCCACAGTTTGGAGGCACCCCTTTGAACTGTGGCGCACACTTTGGGAACCGTCGCCTCATTGCGTTGAATCGATAAATTACGTCTGTTAAGATCTATGTGCGGTCACAACAATCTTATCTTTTTTGTACTCAGCTGATACGTATTACGTTTCATATATATGGCATGATGTCATTTCAGTCACACATTTTTGTTTATGTCTAGTCTCTTCTTATATTACATCTGAGGGGGCATGATGGTGTACGACGTCTGTCTCTGGGCAATCAGGTCCCGGGTTCAATTCCAACCAAATTCGGTGGAAATTTTACCACAACAAAGATGGAATCAGTTTATTTCTTTGTGGATTTGATCTCCCCTGGTTTGTGTGTTGTGAGATCTGATGACTAGCCTCTCAAAAGATAACGAAAAGTAGGAGGCCCATGTGCAGTAGCGCACGTTAAAGAATCATTGGCAGTGAAAAATTGAAAAGAGCAAGCCAAAAACTTTTGTCGCTGCCCGGGGGAAAAATTGTTAAGCAAAATCTACTCATGCTAAAGTCGGAGGTATCGGGCTTAAAGATATCGGTGCTTAGATGCAAACTAGTGATAGAGCACATCCACGATTATTTAACTTCTGGACTCTAAAGAAGAAAGAGAGAGAGAGAGAGAAGAAAGGGGAGGGGGGAAATGAGAAAGAGAGAGAGGGAGAGGGAGAGGAGGGAGAGAAAGAGAGGGGGAGAAGAGGGAGAGAAAGAGGGAGAGAGAGGGAGAGAGAGGAGAGGAGAGAGAGGAGAGAGAGAGGGGAGAGAGGAGAGAGAGGGAGAGGGAGAGAGGGGGGAGAGGGGAGAGAGGAGGGAGAGGAAGAGGGAGAGAGGGGACGAGAGGGAGAAGAGGGAGAGGGAAGAGGAGAGGAGAGGGGGAGAGGGAGAGAGAGGGAGAGAGGGGAGAGAGGGAGATAGAGAGAAGGAAGAGGGAGAGAGAGAGGGAGGGAGAGGGGACGAAGAGGGAGAGAGAGAGATAGGGAGAGGGAGAGAGGGGAGAGAGGGAGAGAGAGGGGGGAGAGAGAGGGGACGAAGAGGGAGAGAGAGAGAGGGAGAGAGAGGGAGATAGAGAGAAGGAAGAGGGAGAGAGAGTGAGAGGGAGAGAGAGAGGGAGAGGGAAATAGAGAGAAGGAAGAGGGAGAGAGAGGGAGAGGGAGAGGGAGATAGAGAGAAGGAAGAGGGAGAAAGAGGGAGAGAGGGAGAGGGAGAGAGAGGGAGAAAGAGGGAGAGAGGGGAGAGAGGGGAGAGAGGGGAGAGAGAGAGAGAGAGAAGGAGGGAGGGGGAGAGAGGGAGATAGAGAGAAGGAAGAGGGAGAGAGAGAGGGAGGGAGAGGGGACGAAGAGGGAGAGAGAGAGGGAGAGAGGGAGAGGGAGAGAAGGAAGAGGGAGAGAGAGTGAGAGGGGGAGAGAGAGAGGGAGAGGGAGATAGAGAGAAGGAAGAGGGAGAGACAGGGAGGGGGAGAGAGAGAGAGGGAGAGGGAGATAGAGAGAAGGAAGAGATAGAGAGAAGGAAGAGGGAGAGAGAGGGAGAGAGAGAGGGAGTGGGAGATAGAGAGAAGGAAGAGGGAGAGAGAGTGAGAGAAAGAGGAAGCGGAAGAGAGGGAGAGTGAGGGAGAAAGAGGGAGAGAGAGAGAGATAGAGAACGAGAGAGAGAGAGGGTGAGGTAGAGAGAGGGGGGAAGAGAGGGGGAAAGAGGGGGGATTGTTACACCCGTAAGAAGTAGAAATGAGGGTTGAGAAGAAAGAGAAACAGCGAGAAAATAAACAGATAGAAACGATACTAGAACGTCCACTGCGGAACTACATCAACACGCATGGTTGGTGGTTATAGTAATGATGATGATGATGGTGGTGATAATGATGTTAATGATGCTGGTGGTGATGATGATGGTGGTGATAATGATGATAAGGGTGATGGTGGTGCTGATAATGGTGATGACGAAGATGATGACAATGAGGATGGTGGCTATAATGATGATAAAGGTAATTATGATGATAATACTGATAACGGTGAATATGATCATGATAAAGATGATAAAGGTGAGGAGGATGATAATGATGATAATGGTGAGGATGATGATAATGATGATAATGGTGATGATTATGATAATGATGATAATGATGATAAAGGTGAGGAGGATAATAATGATGATAATGGTGAGGATGATGATAATGATGATAATGGTGAGGATGATGATAATGGTGAGGATGATGATAATGGTGAGGATGATGATAATGATGATAATGATGATAATGGTGAGGATGATGATAATGATGATAATGGTGAGGATGATGGTAATGATGATAATGGTGAGGATGATGATAATGATGATAATGATGATAATGGTGAGGATGATGATAATGATGATAATGGTGATAATGGTGAGGATGATGATAATGATGATAATGGTGAGGAGGATGATAATGATGATAATGGTGAGGAGGATGATAATGATGATAATGGTGAGGAGGATGATAATGATGATAATGGTGATAATGGTTAGGATGATGATAATGGTGTTGATGATTACGGTTATAATGATGACGATGATGAGGATGAGGATGATGATAATGGTGACGAATGATGATGATGAGGAGGAGGAGAATGAGGAGAAGTAAACAGACAAATACAACCTTAGCCTATACATGAACTAATGTAGTTTGAGAATCAACATTGTGAAAACCACCACAACCCGTTTCATATTACATACTATTTATTACCCCTCCCCCCACCTCAACAAAAATTTACATGAGCAATATTGTACGGTACGATTTTGTTACCAGTTGGGGGTGGGGGGGGGGGGCGCCCGGGGGGTTAGATCAATAACAGAAAACAGCTTCGATAAATACCGCTTATTGTTGCAATATGCTTTCCACAATTAATATTTTGCATATGTCGCAAACGTATTATATTGAGCCAATTTGTTTATGGGTGTGTATGTGCCCGATTGTATGTTAATATTTGTTTAACGGTATCAATGCCCATGTGCTGTGTTAGCGCAGTTACTTTGTTTGAAACAAATGGTGATATTCAATTTACCATATTGTTGTAGAGTAGTGGCATTTTCTTCGTGTTTTTGTATATGTCCATATACGTCTTATGTGATCACCATCATCAAGTACCGGTCTTGCTGGCGTAGGTGATCATGTCTCTCCACAACTTTCGATCTTGACAGTTATTTATCATTTCTGTTGTTAACCTTCTGCCAAGTCATTCTTTTAAGCTGTCTGGTATCTTTTCTCTTTGCTTCCCTCTATCTCTTCGTCCCTCAATTTTCCCAGTTGTTACAATATATTTCAATTGTTCTCTTCTCATTACATGGTCAAAAAATGATGATTGTTTCTTCCTAGTATTAGAAATTAGTTCTCTTTTTGCTTTGGCCTCTTTCAGAACATTTTCATTGTTCTTCTTATGTTTTATGTGATAATAAATAGATAATAAGTTTGAGTTGACTATTCTAAGATAGTTTTCTTGTTTAGTATTTTTGATTTCCATATTTTATCCAGGTTTATAAAATTTGCTGCTGCTTTTGCTACCCTGCTTCTAATCTCTTTATTTCTTTCTTTCACCTTCTTGATCTATATTACTATCATGATATACGTAGCGGTCAGCTTTTTCCAATCTCTGACGATTTAGATATATATTGCCGACTGCGATATTTTTATTTTTCATTGTGTTTTATCCCAGGTGATTTCAAGGCCTATTATTTCCGCCTGAGGATAGGGTATATGTAATATATATTACATCCAATTGGGAACCGCGATAGCGTAAGTGGTTAGTGAACTGGACTACAAAGGACAAGAAGTAGGGTTCGATCCCAACCGACGGCTATCGGGTTCACCCAGCCTTAAATTGCTACCGGATTATTTTCTGGGAAAGTAAAGCGGCACGGGCGTAATACCGAGCACATTACCCCAAAAATCATGTGCCGAAGGTCTGTAACATTTATGGTCACTAACACCATATTCCCCTATACGTCACTTGGCGTGATGGGGCTCTTTACTTTTTTTTACTTATTACATCAAATTAACGTTAGTTACAAATATACTGACCATACATATAATTTTATTTGAACTCTTACCTACGCTTGTGGAAGCTGTGAAACAACAAAAGAGATTGAGAGAAAACTAAACGCAGTTGAAGACAGTTGTATAAGAAGAATACTCTGTGGGTAATTGAATGAATTAAAGACTAATATAGAGGTAAGAGAAATGACCATGCAACCAACGATCTCATCTACAATGGAATGAATTCAAGACTAATATAGAGGTAAGAGAAATGGCCATGCAACCAACGATCTCATCTACAATGGAATGAATTCAAGACTAATATAGAGGTAAGAGAAATGGCCATGCAACCAACCTACTTCAAGTAGCGTGACGTTTTAGGCTCTTCGAGCAGAGGTGGTTGTAGGTAGAGTGTGTCTGAAGACTATAACTCATACCGGAAACGGGCAAATAAATGCAGAGCTGCGGTAAAGCTGGTAATAGGGAGCCAGTAGTGGAGTGTAACTTACACTCCTACAAGGTTTGGTGACAGCTTTATAAAAAAGAAACACAACAAAATATGGTGTCAATATGGTGTCAATATGGTGTCTATGTGGTGTCTATGTGGTGTCAATATGGCGGATAGGCGGCAGGAACCATTGAAGGCTATGTATGAAAGGTGTTCCAAGTTGCTGTTTCCTCATATTCCGAGTCCGGCATGTTGCAGGAGCTACTGAGTTAAGTGCTCTGTGCACACGGTGAGCTGTGTGTTTCATCCCTTTTGATCGTGTTTCGATATTCCAATTGTTTACGATGAATGATGATATCGTATGACAAGGAACAGTTGGCTGTGTTCACCTTCTGTGCGGTTTCGCCTTATGTCTTTTGACGTGTGCTGAGACTGTTATGATGGCGACTACAGCTACCTTTTTTTTGTTTGGGAGATGAGATAGTAATTTGGATGATTCCACCGGTACGGGCGGTTGAGCAATTATGGATTTTAACTCGTTTGCAGTGATACCGGGACATTCCATAACCATAACAACAAAATATTGACGTTTCGGCCCACATGCGGTCTTCCTAAGAAAACGAGAACAACAACCACACACGGTAGGGAACAGACTATCATACAAATGTATAACATAGGACAAACATAACGTAGCAGCGGTATGAAGGAAATACGGAACGGGCGTAACAGGATTTATGGTTTTACTTTCTGCCCGCGGGGTTTTGTGAATCTATAGTTAGCTATGGCTTGACACATCGGACTATTTTGAAACATCAAAACTTCCTACTCTTCTATGTAGCCGTACTTAACATGACGTTTTGCTGTTATAATTAACCCTGACTCGATGTGTTTTATATGTAGCGCGTGTTATTCTCATTCTCGATGCTCTACGATTGATCGATCACCACGTACTTGCACTGAAACCTTCGCCATGCGATTTGTTATGTTTCAACAATTACAGTTAAACTTCATGTTTCAGTAAGTGCGCCTGCTTTCCCCCTTCTATTTAAGCGTTTTCATACATCAATGCGTATTTGATCAATAAACTTCATTATTTTCAGACATCAATGCGTATTTGAGCAATAAACTTCATTTTTTTCAGACATCAATGCGTATTTGAGCAATAAACTTCATTATTTTCAGACATCAATGCGTATTTGAGCAATAAACTTAATTTTTTTTCAGACATCAATGCGTATTTGAGCAATAAACTTCATTTTTTTCAGACATCAATGCGTATTTGAGCAATAAACTTCATTATTTTCAGACATCAATGCGTATTTGAGCAATAAACTTCATTATTTTCAGACATCAATGCGTATTTGAGCAATAAACTTCATTTTTTTTCAGACATCAATGCGTATTTGAGCAATAAACTTCATTTTTTTCAGACATCAATGCGTATTTGAGCAATAAACTTCATTATTTTCAGACATCAATGCGTATTTGAGCAATAAACTTCATTTTTTTCAGACATCAATGCGTATTTGAGCAATAAACTTCATTTTTTCAGACATCAATGCGTATTTGAGCAATAAACTTCATTTTTTCAGACATCAATGCGTATTTGAGCAATAAACTTCATTTTTTCAGACATCAATGCGTATTTGAGCAATAAACTTCATTATTTTTCAGACATCAATGCGTATTTGAGCAATAAACTTCATTATTTTCAGACATCAATGCGTATTTGAGCAATAAACTTCATTCTTTTCAGACATCAATGCGTATTTGAGCAATAAACTTCATTATTTTCAGACATCGATATGTATTTGAGCAATAAACTTCATTATTTTCAGACATCGATGCGTATTTGAGCAATAAACTTCATTATTTTCAGACATCGATGCGTATTTGAGCAATAAACTTCATTATTTTCAGACATCGATGCGTATTTGAGCAATAAACTTCATTATTTTCAGACATCGATGTGTATTTGAGCAGTAAACTTCATTATTTTCAGACATCGATGTGTATTTGAGCAGTAAACTTCATTATTTTCAGACATCGATGTGTATTTGAGCAATAAACTTCATTATTTTCAGACATCGATGTGTATTTGAGCAATAAACTTCATTATTTTCAGACATCAATGCGTATTTGAGCAATAAACTTCATTATTTTCAGACATCGATGTGTATTTGAGCAGTAAACTTCATTATTTTCAGACATCAATGCGTATTTGAGCAATAAACTTAATTATTTTCAGACATCGATGTGTATTTGAGCAGTAAACTTCATTATTTTCAGACATCAATGCGTATTTGAGCAATAAGCGTCACAGTTTTGAAGAGCCTTCCTGAAGAGGCAAAGATCATCTCAGCAATTTCAGAAGAATTGTCTCCAAGTCTCTCTCTCTCTCTCTCTCTCTCTCTCTCTCTCTCTGTCTGCCTCTCTCTGTTGGACTTGTTTGCTCTCCGCGTTCGAAAAGCTTCTGGTCTATGTTTTTACCTCAGGACGAAGTTCGCAGTCGTCCACGGACCGTCTTATTGTGTCCATGTATGTATGACCCTGTCGATGGACCAAGTTTGATATTGCAAGTTGTTGCATGAACAAAGATGATGTTCTGAGGTCTGGACCTCTAATACGCGGTGGCATTCTTTAGTTTTCGTTATTCCAGGGCATTAAAGGTGGCTCAGGGATCCTCAGGAGCCTGCTCTGATGTGAAAAATGATATCCTAGGGGTGTCGTAAGTAAGTAAAGAGCCCCCTCACATCAAGTGGCGTGTAGGGCTTATGGTGTTAGTGACCATAATTTTTACAGACCTTCGGCACATGATTTTTGGGGTAATGTGGTCGGTATTACGCCCGTGCCGCTTTACTTTCCCAGAAAAAAAATCCGGTACCCATTTAAGGCTGGGTGAACCCGGAAGCCGTCAGTTGAGATCGAAACCTACTCCTTGTCCTTTGTAGTCCAGTTCACTAACCACTGAGCTATCGCGGCTCCTATGGATGCCATGGCAGCAGATATTTAATCCTTATTGTCATTTATTTGCAGTTTTGTTTCCAATTTGTTCTGCATTTGTTTCCTATGATAGTCATAGCTTTTCGATTTCCAACTAAATTGTGAATGCTGCAATGTTATTTTTTTTTTCGTAGTAAATTCGTGTTGTTTTATCTTCTGTTTTGCACAGACGCAATAAATGTATAGTAGAGGTAATGAAAAGATGTTCAGAAAATATAACAAGAATATTGGAGAATAGAAATCAAAAATAGCGATCTGAAAGTTGGCCTTTTTCTGAGACACAGACAATACACACGAACATAGACAATACACACACACACACAAACAATACAGACGAACATAGACAATTCATACAAACACAGACATGCACAGAAACACAGACATGCACATAAACACAGACAATATACAAACACAGTCAATACACACAAACACATACAATTCACACAAACACAGACAATTTACACAACCACAGACAATTTACACAACCACAGACATAAACAAAGGGTTAATACGAAAATTAAAATATTAAATATGTATTATATTATCTAATATATTGGAGAGATGGGGAGAGAGACGGGGAGAAAGAAGGAGAGGAAGTGGAGCGGGAGAGATAAAGGGAGAGAGAAGGGGAGTGTGAGAGGGATAAAAAGAGAGTTTGAGAAGCCTCAACGCCACAGCATTCCTTGAACAAAACTGTTAAGTTAGTTATCCAATTTCTGAATCTTGCGAGAGTTTGGAGATGGGGTCTGGACGAAAGATACTGCATAACAGTGATGTCACTCAGATGTGTTTTGACATAACAGTGATGTCACTCAGATGTGTTTTGACATAACAGTGATGTCACTCAGATGTGTTTTGACATAACAGTGATGTCACTCAGATGTGTTTTGACATAACAGTGATGTCACTCAGATGTGTTTTGACATAACAGTGATGTCACTCAGATGTGTTTTGACATAACAGTGATGTCACTCAGATGTGTTTTGACATAACAGTGATGTCACTCAGATGTGTTTTGACATAACAGTGATGTCACTCAGATGTGTTTTGACATAACAGTGATGTCACTCAGATGTGTTTTGACATAACAGTGATGTCACTCAGATGTGTTTTGACATAACAGTGATGTCACTCAGATGTGTTTTGACATAACAGTGATGTCACTCAGATGTGTTTTGACATAACAGTGATGTCACACAGATGTGTTTGACATAACAGTGATGCCACTCAGATGTGGTTTGACATAACTGTGATGTCACTAAGATGTGTTTTGACATAACAGTGATGTCACTCAGATGTGTTTGACACCTATTTTTCTTTTACCCTCTGGTTCCCATTTGACAGACAGACAGACAGACATATATACAGACAGACAGACAGGCAGGTATATAGAGAGACAGGCAGGTATATAGAGAGACAGACAGACAGGCAGGCAGACATACTGACACATAAATACAGACAGACAGGCAGGCAAGCAGGCAGGCAGGCATACAGACAGACAGACAGGCAGACTGACATACCGACAGACATACAGACAGAAATATAGATAGATAAATAGATAGATAGATAGATAGATAGATAGATAGATAGATAGATAGATAGATAGATAGATAGATAGATAGATAGATAGATAGATAGATAGATAGATAGATAGATAGATAGATAGATAGATAGATAGATAGATAGATAGATAGATAGATAGATAGATAGATAGATAGATAAGTAGGTAGGTAGGTAGGCAGGTAGGCAGGCAGGCAGGTAGGTAGGTAGGTAGGTGGGTAGGTAGGTAGGTAGGTAGGTAGGTAGGTAGGTAGGTAGGTAGGTAGGTAGATGGATAGATAGGTAGATGGATAGATAGATAGATAGATAGATAGATAGATAGATAGATAGATAGATAGATAGATAGATAGATAGATAGATAGATAGATAGATAGATAGATAGATAGATAGATAGATAGATAGATAGATAGATAGATAGATAGATAGATAGATAGATAGATAGATAGATAGATCGATCGATAGATAGATAGATAGATAGATAGATAGATAGATAGATAGATAGATAGATAGATAGATAGATAGATAGATAGATAGATAGATAGATAGATAGATAGATAGATAGATAGATAGATAGATAGATAGATAGATATGGATGGATGGATGGATGGATGGATGGATGGATGGATGGATGGATGGATGGATGGATGGATGGATGGATGGATGGATGGATGGATGGATGGATGGATGGATGGATGGATGGATGGATGGATGGATGGATGGATGGATGGATGGATGGATGGATGGATGGATAGATAGATAGATAGATAGATAATTGGTGTATTAGTTAATGCGTCTGAAAATGTTCAATCTGGACTCAATTCTTCAAACGTGGCGAATTTTTTCTTCAAACTTACACTGTTTTGGCGTTTCACCCAGCCACATGACTTCTAGAACTACTGTTTTGGCGTTTCACCCAGCCACATGACTCCTACAACTACTGTTTTGGCGTTTCACCCAGCCACATGACTTCTAGAACTACTGTTTTGGCGTTTCACCCAGCCACATGACTCCTAGAACTACTGTTTTGGCGTTTCACCCAGCCACATGACTCCTAGAACTACTGTTTTGGCGTTTCACCCAGCCACATGACTCCTAGAACTACTGTTTTGGCGTTTCACCCAGCCACATGACTACTACAACTACTGTTTTGGCGTTTCACCCAGCCACATGACTTCTAGAACTACTGTTTTGGCGTTTCACCCAGCCACATGACTTCTAGAACTACTGTTTTGGCGTTTCACCCAGCCACATGACTTCTAGAACTACTGTTTTGCCCAGTAGTGAAAATAGATATAAAATTACAAATAAATACACACAAATATATATTTTCATGCAGGACCGGTGTAAAAAAAATCACGAAAAATAGACAATATTTTATCTCTGATTTTTCTTTGTAATTCTACACGGTATAACAACTTTAAATCCGCAACAATATTTGTAGATTTGTTCACATTTATTAGACTTGTAGTTGTGAAATATATTTAATGCTATCAGGTTTTAACTGCACTATTCATTTGAATATTTAAAACGTGTTGATAATGTCTATGATAACTTGTACTTTCAGTACTTCTGTCTGTGCACTTCAATGTTGAAGAACAGCGGATGAAAAAATGTTGAGAATGTCATTATTTTCACACAAGGAGCACAAACAAATTCTCTGACATTTTTGGCCAAACAAAATCAGCAAATGGAGTTGTTGAAAAGTTGTAGCAAATGGAAAGGTATATGATGATTATAGCGGGGAGATGGAACTGGACATGTCATGTGCTCAAAGGTGATAAACAGACAATCACAAAGATTGTCCTGTATGAGTATATCTGGTATATCATGAGCATCTCCAGAAATAGCACAGGAAATGGAATCCCCAGGGGAGGAGACAAAGAGGAAAGTTTAAATATACCTGGAGAAGACAGGTGGAAGCAGAGATAATGAGGATTGGGAAGACAAGAAACGATCTTATGAAATTAGCAAGAAACAGGATGGCTTGGAAAATGTTTGAGAAAGATCTATGCTCCACATGGAGTTGCAAGGATGAAGAAGGCGATTGGGTAGACAAGAAAAGATCTTAAGAAATTAGCAAGAAACAAGATGACATGGAAAGTGTTTGTTGAAGACCAATGGTAAACAGGGAGTTGAAAGAAAGACGAGAAAAAAATTGGGAAGATATGGAACGATCTTAAAAAAATGATAAGAAACAGGATAGCTTGGAAAGTTTTTGTTGAAGACCAATGCTCCACAGGGAGTTGAAAGAAAGAAGAAGCCATGTATTGGACTTCGGAGGAAAAGTGTAGGAGAGGCAGAGTAGACACGGTCCGATGGAGGACAGTCTAAAAAGATATTTGTGACCCATCTTTGTGGACTCTACGAAGATTGTTCACGAAACGTAATATGTTACATTTTTACTGGAACGAGATACACAAGACATTGTCTGCTTAGTCAGTCTGTAGCTAAGGAAATGAAGAAGAAGGAGATGAGGAAGAAGAGGTTGATCAAGAAGATGTGAAAAAAAAATATAAGAAAGTGTATTTTTTTAAATAATAGACATAATGTTATGTAACAATATATATACTGTTTAAATGGATTTCATATGTGATCATAATACATCAGAATAGTCAGAACCACTGGTCTGTGGATCAATAAAAGTCTTATTAATTCGCATGTTTCATTTCAACAGATCTTGGCTGAACTCATGCACAGACCGTGACCAGTTTACTCAAGATGACGACAACAGAACTCAAGATGACCAATGAGCTAAGAACCGCTGTACAGTAGGAGTTACGTGCCCCGAGTGCGTCCCTTGCACACAATGCTCCTAGGAAGTTGCCATACTGTTCTGGTGTGCAGTAGTACCTGACAATTAAATACTCTGAAATTACTCCTCTTTTTTTCAAATTGTTGTTTTGCGGAATATCATAAACTTCTACCATTTTATTTCACAAAAATTAACATAATTATAATGATATATTTTAAAAAAAACATAAAGATACATATACGATCATGATTTAAAAAAAAACATATAGATACATATACGATCACGATTTTAAAAAAAAACATAAAGATACATATACGATCATGATTTTAAAAAAACATAAAGATACATATACGATCATGATTTAAAAAAAAACATATAGATACATATACGATCATGATTTTAAAAAACATAAAGATACATATACGGTCATGATTTTAAAAAAACATATAGATACATATACGATCGTGATTTAAAATAAAAATATAGATACATATACGATCGTGATTTTAAAAAAAAAACATATAGATATATATATACGATCATGATTTTAAAAAAAACATATAGATACATATAGATACTGTTGGAGCCAGTGTTGGAGCCAGTGTTGGAGTCTGTGTTGGAGTCAGTGTTGGAGCCATTTTCGGGGCCAGTGTTAGAGTCGATGTTAGAGTCAGTGTCGAATCCTTATTGGAGACAGTGTTGGGTCTGTGGTGGAGTCAGTGCTGGAGTATGTGTCGGGTCTGTTTTGGAGTCTGTGTTGGAACCAGTGTTGGAGACAGTGTTGGAGTCTGTATCGGGTCTGTGTTGGAGCCAGTGTTGGAGCCAGTGTTGGAATCTGAGTCGAGGCTTTGTTGGAGCCAGTGTTGGAGTCTGTGTTGGAGTCATTGTTGGAGTCTGTGTTGGAGTCATTGTTGGAGTCTGTGTTGGAGTCATGTGTTGGAGTCATTGTTGGAGTCTGTGTTGGAGTCATTGGTGGGGTCTGTGTTGGAGTCAATGTTGGAGTCATTGTTGGAGTCTGTGTTGGAGTCATTGGTGGGGTCTGTGTTGGAGTCAATGTTGGAGTCATTGTTGGAGTCTGTGTTGGAGTCATTGTTGGAGTCTGTGTTGGAGTCATTGTTGGGGTCTGTGTGGAGTCAATGTTGGAGTCAATGTTGGAGTCTGTGTTGGAGTCAGTGCTGGAGTCAATGTTGGAGTCTGTGTTGGAGCCAGTTTTGGAGTATGTGTTGGAGTCAATGTTGGAGTCAATGTTGGAGTCTGTGTTGGAGCCAGTGCTGGAGTCTGTGTTGGAACCAGTGCTGGAGTCAATGTTGGAGTCTGTGAGGAGATCATAACAGAAAGCGTAAACAGGCATCCCTCAGTTCATCCCCTGTCTATGACACTCGATCACGAACAATACCGTCGTGACGCCGCGTGCTGTGAGTTGCGAGAGGTAACTAACGACGACACAACTTTCATCTGTAGTATGAATACAAGTAAATGAACGTTGGTTTGACAGCCACGATCAGCAGTCTAAACTACGGTCGTCGCATTGAAGAACTCGCAGTCTCGAAGACCTAATAAGGTTCAGAGTGTAAGATTTGCTTGCTCATCGTTTTGTACTACATCATCGTTCACCTTGAATAAGGTTCTTCTGTCACTGAACTCTGAACTCGGAATTCTGTTGCTGCTTTTTGAGGCGCTTGAGAGAAGATGATGCACGAAAAAGAAAAGAAGTGGGGCGCAAAAGCAGTTGGCTGCTGCATCACGACAAAGTGGCAGCACACATCTCACTCAGAACAATGCAAATTTTAAATTAAAATTGACAACAACAACGGATGGTCCCACACTCTTCGTATTCACCTAATCTACCCCCATGTGACTTCGTATAAAGTAAAGTAAAGTACCCCCGTCACGCCAAGTGGCGTATAGGGAATATGGTGTTAGTGACCATACATTTTACATACCTTCAACACATGATTTTTGAGGTAATGTGGTTCTTTAACACTGTACGTGACATCATATTAGACTCACAGGGGCTTAGGGCAGCCTTGAGGATAAAGACTTCCACTATGCCTCTGAGGCCTTGAGAAGGTCCCTGTGTACGTTTTTTTGTTGAGTTATTTGAACGTGATGATTGCCAAATTTAAATAAGGCACGCATATGAATTGTATAGGCACAGTTCTGGATTTTCTACCATCATCATCAAGTACTGAGCCTGCTGGCGTAGGTGATCATGTCTCTCCACAACTTTCAATCTCGACAGTTATTTATAATTTTTGTTGTTGTCATTCTGAAAAAGCCATTCTCTTAAGCTGTCTGGTATCTTTTCTCTTTGCTTCCCTCTATCTCTTCGTCCCTCATTTTTCCCTGTTGTTACGAGGGATTTTCGGTAGTCCCTTGTAAACATTTATTTGTATGATTTATGCATTCACTTTTTGAAATAGATCAACACAAGAGGCAAATAATTTCAAGACAAAACTGAAAATAATAACGTGGTATATCTACTCAACTTGCTTGTATGGTGCAGAAACATGACTTAAAATAAGAAAGCAGAAAAGAAAACCGAATCCTGTGATGTGGATTAATGTGGAGTAATAGAAGAACGGGAAGAACTAGGTGGATAAAGAAGAAAAATATTGAAGTTTAGAAATAATTCAAAACGAAGAAAGAACAATTTACAACGATTTGTATGTGGCAATTGTTTGGATAAATAAAGACATGCAATAACTTAATGAACGTTATCTGGGAGAAAAAGAAGCAAGAAATACGAGGTAGAGGCATGCAGAAACTCAAGAGGGTTGACAACAAAGAAATAGGCAAGATACCTTATGACAGCGTACACCATCAAGACAAGAGAACCTATGACAACATGCACCATCAAGACAAGAGATCCTACGCCAGAGTGTACCATCAAGACAAGACATACTATGACAGAGTTCACCATCTAGGCAAGAGATCATATAACAGAGTGCACCATCAAGACAAGAGATCCTATGACAGAGTGCACCATCAAGACAATAGACACTATGACATTGTGCACCATCAAGACCATAGAACATATAACAGCGTGCAATATCACGACAAACGACCCTATGACAGCGTGCACCATCAAGACACGAAAGCCTAAGACAGCGTACACCATCAAGACAAGAGAACCTATGACAACATGCACCATCAAGCCAAGAGACCCTATGAAGGCGTGCACCATCAAGACAACACATCCTTTGGCAGAGTTCACCATCTAGGCAAGAGATCATATGACAGAGTGCACCATCAAGACAAGAGATCCTATGACAGAGTGCACCATCAAGACAAGACATCCTATGACAGAGTTCACCATCAAGACAAGAGATCCTATGACAGAGTGCACCATCAAGACAAGACATCCTATGACAGAGTTCACCATCAAGACAAGAGATCCTATGACAGAGTGAACCATCAAGACAAGAGATCCTATGACAGAGTGCACCATCAAGACAAGAGATCCTATGACAGAGTGCACCATCAAGACAAGAGATCCTATGACAGAGTGCACCATCAAGACAAGAGATCCTATGACAGAGTGCACCATCAAGACAAGAGATCCTATGACAGAGTTCACCATCAAGACAAGAGATCATATGACAGAGTGCACCATCAAGACAAGAGACCCTATGAAATTGTGCACCATCAAGACTATAGAACCTATAACAGCGTGCACTATCAAGACAAACGACCCTATGACAGCGTGCACCATCAAGACACGAAAGCCTAAAACAGCGTACACCATCAAGAAAGGGACCCTATGACAGCGTGCACCATCAAGCTAAGAGACCCTATGACAGCGTGCACCATCAAGACAAGCGATCTTATGACAGCGTGCACCATCAAGACAAGAGACACTATGACAGCGTGCACCATCAAGACAAGAGACCCTATGGCAGCGTGCACTATCAAGACAAGAGACACTATGACAGCGTCCACCATCAAGACAAGAGACCCTATGGCAGCGTGCACTATCAAGACAAGAGACACTATGACAGCGTCCACCATCAAGACAAGAGACCCTATGGCAGCGTGCACCATCAAGACAAGAGACCTTATGGCAGCGTGCACCATCAAGACAAGAGACCCTATGGCAGCGTCCACCATCAAGACAAGAGACCCTATGGCAGCGTGCACCATCAAGACAAGAGACCTTATGGCAGCGTGCACCATCAAGACAAGAGACCCTATGGCAGCGTGCACTATCAAGACAAGAGACCTTATGGCAGCGTGCACCATCAAGACAAGAGACCCTATGGCAGCGTCCACCATCAAGACAAGAGACCCTATGGCAGCGTGCACCATCAAGACAAGAGACCTTATGGCAGCGTGCACCATCAAGACAAGCGATCCTATGGCATCGTCCACCATCAAGACAAGAGACCCTATGGCAGCGTCCACCATCAAGACAAGCGAGCTTATGACAGCGTCCACCATCAAGACAAGAGACCCTATGGCAGCGTCCACCATCAAGACAAGAGACCCTATGGCAGCGTTCACCATCAAGACAAGAGACCCTATGGCAGCGTCCACCATCAAGACAAGAGACCCTATGGCAGCGTCCACCATCAAGACAAGAGACCCTATGACAGCGTCCACCATCAAGACAAGAGACCCTATGACAGCGTGCACCATCAAGACAAGAGACCCTATGGCAGCGTGCACCATCAAGACAAGAGACCCTATGGCAGCGTCCACCATCAAGATAAGAGACCCTATGGCAGAGTCCACCATCAAGACAAGAGACCCTATGACAGCGTCCACCATCAAGACAAGCGATCTTATGACAGCGTCCACCATCAAGACAAGAGACCCTATGACAGCGTCCACCATCAAGACAAGAGACCCTATGGCAGGTCCACCATCAAGACAAGAGACCCTATGACAGCGTCCACCATCAAGACAAGAGACCCTATGACAGCGTCCACCATCAAGACAAGAGACCCTATGAGAGCGTCCACCATCAAGACAAGAGACCCTATGGCAGCGTGCACCATCAAGACAAGAGACCCTATGACAGCGTCCACCATAAAGACAAGAGACCCTATGAGAGCGTCCACCATCAAGACAAACGACCCTATGACAGCGTCCACCATCAAAACAAGAGACCCTATGGCAGCGTCCACCATCAAGACAAGCGATCTTATGACAGCGTCCACCATCAAGACAAGAGACCCTATGACAGCGTCCACCATCAAGACAAGCGATCTTATGACAGCGTCCACCATCAAGACAAGAGACCCTATGGCAGCGTGCACCATCAAGACAAGAGATCCTATGGCAGCGTGCACCATCAAGACAAGAGACCCTATGGCAGCGTCCACCATCAAGACAAGAGACCCTATGGCAGCGTGCACCATCAAGACAAGAGACCCTATGACAGCGTCCACCATCAGGACAAGAGACCCTATGACAGCGTCCACCATCAAGACAAGAGACCATATGACAGCGTGCACCATGAAGACAAGAGACCCTATGACAGCGTCCACCATCAAGACAAGAGACCCTATGACAGCGTGCACCATCAAGACAAGAGACCCTATGACAGCGTGCACCATCAAGACAAGAGACCCTATGACAGCGTGCACCATCAAGACAAGATACCCTATGACAGCGTCCAACATCAAGACAAGAGACACTATGACAGCGTCCACCATCAAGACAAGAGACCCTATGGCAGCGTGCACCATCAAGACAAGAGACCCTATGGCAGCGTGCACCATCAAGACAAGAGACCCTATGGCAGCGTGCACCATCAAGACAAGAGACCCTATGAGAGCGTGCACCATCAAGACAAGCGATCTTATGACAGCGTCCACCATCAAGACAAGAGACCCTATGGCAGCGTGCAGCATCAAGACAAGCGATCTTATGACAGCGTCCACCATCAAGACAAGAGACCCTATGGCAGCGTGCAGCATCAAGACAAGAGATCCTATGGCAGCGTCCACCATCAAGACAAGAGACCCTATGAGAGCGTGCACCATCAAGACAAGAGACCCTATGACAGCGTGCACCATCAAGACAAGAGACCCTATGAGAGCGTGCACCATCAAGACAAGCGACCCTATGGCAGCGTCCACCATCAAGACAAGAGACCCTATGACAGCGTCCACCATCAAGACAAGAGACCCTATGGCAGCGTGCACCATCAAGACAAGAGACCCTATGAGAGCGTGCACCATGAAGACAAGCGACCCTATGGCAGCGTCCACCATCAAGACAAGAGAACCCTATGGCAGCGTCCACCATCAAGACAAGCGACCCTATGGCAGCGTCCACCATCAAGACAAGAGACCCTATGGCAGCGTGCACCATCAAGACAAGAGACCCTATGGCATCGTCCACCATCAAGACAAGCGACCCTATGACAGCGTCCACCATCAAGACAAGAGACCCTATGACAGCGTCCACCATCAAGACAAGAGACCCTATGGCAGCGTCCACCATCAAGACAAGAGACCCTATGGCAGCGTGCACCATCAAGACAAGAGACCCTATGACAGCGTCCACCATCAAAACAAGAGACCCTATGGCAGCGTCCACCATCAAGACAAGCGATCTTATGACAGCGTCCACCATCAAGACAAGAGACCCTATGACAGCGTCCACCATCAAGACAAGCGATCTTATGACAGCGTCCACCATCAAGACAAGCGATCTTATGACAGCGTCCACCATCAAGACAAGCGATCTTATGACAGCGTCCACCATCAAGACAAGCGATCTTATGACAGCGTCCACCATCAAGACAAGAGACCCTATGGCAGCGTGCACCATCAAGACAAGAGACCCTATGGCAGCGTGCACCATCAAGACAAGAGACCCTATGGCAGCGTCCACCATCAAGACAAGAGACCCTATGGCAGCGTGCACCATCAAGACAAGAGACCCTATGACAGCGTGCACCATCAAGACAAGAGACCCTATGACAGCGTCCACCATCAAGACAAGAGACCCTATGACAGCGTCCACCATGAAGACAAGAGACCCTATGACAGCGTCCACCATCAAGACAAGCGACCCTATGGCAGCGTCCACCATCAAGACAAGCGACCCTATGGCAGCGTGCACCATCAAGACAAGCGACCCTATGACAGCGTGCACCATCAAGACACGAAAGCCTAAGACAGCGTACACCATCAAGACAAGAGAACCTATGACAACATGCACCATCAAGCCAAGAGACCCTATGAAGGCGTGCACCATCAAGACAACACATCCTTTGGCAGAGTTCACCATCTAGGCAAGAGATCATATGACAGAGTGCACCATCAAGACAAGAGATCCTATGACAGAGTGCACCATCAAGACAAGACATCCTATGACAGAGTTCACCATCAAGACAAGAGATCCTATGACAGAGTGCACCATCAAGACAAGACATCCTATGACAGAGTTCACCATCAAGACAAGAGATCCTATGACAGAGTGAACCATCAAGACAAGAGATCCTATGACAGAGTGCACCATCAAGACAAGAGATCCTATGACAGAGTGCACCATCAAGACAAGAGATCCTATGACAGAGTGCACCATCAAGACAAGAGATCCTATGACAGAGTGCACCATCAAGACAAGAGATCCTATGACAGAGTTCACCATCAAGACAAGAGATCATATGACAGAGTGCACCATCAAGACAAGAGACCCTATGAAATTGTGCACCATCAAGACTATAGAACCTATAACAGCGTGCACTATCAAGACAAACGACCCTATGACAGCGTGCACCATCAAGACACGAAAGCCTAAAACAGCGTACACCATCAAGAAAGGGACCCTATGACAGCGTGCACCATCAAGCTAAGAGACCCTATGACAGCGTGCACCATCAAGACAAGCGATCTTATGACAGCGTGCACCATCAAGACAAGAGACACTATGACAGCGTGCACCATCAAGACAAGAGACCCTATGGCAGCGTGCACTATCAAGACAAGAGACACTATGACAGCGTCCACCATCAAGACAAGAGACCCTATGGCAGCGTGCACTATCAAGACAAGAGACACTATGACAGCGTCCACCATCAAGACAAGAGACCCTATGGCAGCGTGCACCATCAAGACAAGAGACCTTATGGCAGCGTGCACCATCAAGACAAGAGACCCTATGGCAGCGTCCACCATCAAGACAAGAGACCCTATGGCAGCGTGCACCATCAAGACAAGAGACCTTATGGCAGCGTGCACCATCAAGACAAGCGATCCTATGGCATCGTCCACCATCAAGACAAGAGACCCTATGGCAGCGTCCACCATCAAGACAAGCGAGCTTATGACAGCGTCCACCATCAAGACAAGAGACCCTATGGCAGCGTCCACCATCAAGACAAGAGACCCTATGGCAGCGTTCACCATCAAGACAAGAGACCCTATGGCAGCGTCCACCATCAAGACAAGAGACCCTATGGCAGCGTCCACCATCAAGACAAGAGACCCTATGACAGCGTCCACCATCAAGACAAGAGACCCTATGACAGCGTGCACCATCAAGACAAGAGACCCTATGGCAGCGTGCACCATCAAGACAAGAGACCCTATGGCAGCGTCCACCATCAAGATAAGAGACCCTATGGCAGAGTCCACCATCAAGACAAGAGACCCTATGACAGCGTCCACCATCAAGACAAGCGATCTTATGACAGCGTCCACCATCAAGACAAGAGACCCTATGACAGCGTCCACCATCAAGACAAGAGACCCTATGGCAGGTCCACCATCAAGACAAGAGACCCTATGACAGCGTCCACCATCAAGACAAGAGACCCTATGACAGCGTCCACCATCAAGACAAGAGACCCTATGAGAGCGTCCACCATCAAGACAAGAGACCCTATGGCAGCGTGCACCATCAAGACAAGAGACCCTATGACAGCGTCCACCATAAAGACAAGAGACCCTATGAGAGCGTCCACCATCAAGACAAACGACCCTATGACAGCGTCCACCATCAAAACAAGAGACCCTATGGCAGCGTCCACCATCAAGACAAGCGATCTTATGACAGCGTCCACCATCAAGACAAGAGACCCTATGACAGCGTCCACCATCAAGACAAGCGATCTTATGACAGCGTCCACCATCAAGACAAGAGACCCTATGGCAGCGTGCACCATCAAGACAAGAGATCCTATGGCAGCGTGCACCATCAAGACAAGAGACCCTATGGCAGCGTCCACCATCAAGACAAGAGACCCTATGGCAGCGTGCACCATCAAGACAAGAGACCCTATGACAGCGTCCACCATCAGGACAAGAGACCCTATGACAGCGTCCACCATCAAGACAAGAGACCATATGACAGCGTGCACCATGAAGACAAGAGACCCTATGACAGCGTCCACCATCAAGACAAGAGACCCTATGACAGCGTGCACCATCAAGACAAGAGACCCTATGACAGCGTGCACCATCAAGACAAGAGACCCTATGACAGCGTGCACCATCAAGACAAGATACCCTATGACAGCGTCCAACATCAAGACAAGAGACACTATGACAGCGTCCACCATCAAGACAAGAGACCCTATGGCAGCGTGCACCATCAAGACAAGAGACCCTATGGCAGCGTGCACCATCAAGACAAGAGACCCTATGGCAGCGTGCACCATCAAGACAAGAGACCCTATGAGAGCGTGCACCATCAAGACAAGCGATCTTATGACAGCGTCCACCATCAAGACAAGAGACCCTATGGCAGCGTGCAGCATCAAGACAAGCGATCTTATGACAGCGTCCACCATCAAGACAAGAGACCCTATGGCAGCGTGCAGCATCAAGACAAGAGATCCTATGGCAGCGTCCACCATCAAGACAAGAGACCCTATGAGAGCGTGCACCATCAAGACAAGAGACCCTATGACAGCGTGCACCATCAAGACAAGAGACCCTATGAGAGCGTGCACCATCAAGACAAGCGACCCTATGGCAGCGTCCACCATCAAGACAAGAGACCCTATGACAGCGTCCACCATCAAGACAAGAGACCCTATGGCAGCGTGCACCATCAAGACAAGAGACCCTATGAGAGCGTGCACCATGAAGACAAGCGACCCTATGGCAGCGTCCACCATCAAGACAAGAGAACCCTATGGCAGCGTCCACCATCAAGACAAGCGACCCTATGGCAGCGTCCACCATCAAGACAAGAGACCCTATGGCAGCGTGCACCATCAAGACAAGAGACCCTATGGCATCGTCCACCATCAAGACAAGCGACCCTATGACAGCGTCCACCATCAAGACAAGAGACCCTATGACAGCGTCCACCATCAAGACAAGAGACCCTATGGCAGCGTCCACCATCAAGACAAGAGACCCTATGGCAGCGTGCACCATCAAGACAAGAGACCCTATGACAGCGTCCACCATCAAAACAAGAGACCCTATGGCAGCGTCCACCATCAAGACAAGCGATCTTATGACAGCGTCCACCATCAAGACAAGAGACCCTATGACAGCGTCCACCATCAAGACAAGCGATCTTATGACAGCGTCCACCATCAAGACAAGCGATCTTATGACAGCGTCCACCATCAAGACAAGCGATCTTATGACAGCGTCCACCATCAAGACAAGCGATCTTATGACAGCGTCCACCATCAAGACAAGAGACCCTATGGCAGCGTGCACCATCAAGACAAGAGACCCTATGGCAGCGTGCACCATCAAGACAAGAGACCCTATGGCAGCGTCCACCATCAAGACAAGAGACCCTATGGCAGCGTGCACCATCAAGACAAGAGACCCTATGACAGCGTGCACCATCAAGACAAGAGACCCTATGACAGCGTCCACCATCAAGACAAGAGACCCTATGACAGCGTCCACCATGAAGACAAGAGACCCTATGACAGCGTCCACCATCAAGACAAGCGACCCTATGGCAGCGTCCACCATCAAGACAAGCGACCCTATGGCAGCGTGCACCATCAAGACAAGCGACCCTATGAGAGCGTCCACCATCAAGACAAGCGACCCTATGGCAGCGTGCACCATCAAGACAAGAGACCCTATGAGAGCGTCCACCATCAAGACAAGAGACCCTATGGCAGCGTGCACCATCAAGACAAGAGACCCTATGACAGCGTCCACCATCAAGACAAGCGATCTTATGACAGCGTCCACCATCAAGACAAGAGACCCTATGGCAGCGTGCACCATCAAGACAAGAGACCCTATGGCAGCGTGCACCATCAAGACAAGAGACCCTATGGCAGCGTCCACCATCAAGACAAGAGACCCTATGGCAGCGTGCACCATCAAGACAAGAGACCCTATGACAGCGTCCACCATCAGGACAAGAGACCCTATGACAGCGTCCACCATCAAGACAAGAGACCATATGACAGCGTGCACCATGAAGACAAGAGACCCTATGACAGCGTCCACCATCAAGACAAGAGACCCTATGACAGCGTGCACCATCAAGACAAGAGACCCTATGACAGCGTGCACCATCAAGACAAGAGACCCTATGACAGCGTGCATCATCAAGACAAGATACCCTATGACAGCGTCCAACATCAAGACAAGAGACACTATGACAGCGTCCACCATCAAGACAAGAGACCCTATGGCAGCGTGCACCATCAAGACAAGAGACCCTATGGCAGCGTGCACCATCAAGACAAGAGACCCTATGGCAGCGTGCACCATCAAGACAAGAGACCCTATGAGAGCGTGCACCATCAAGACAAGCGATCTTATGACAGCGTCCACCATCAAGACAAGAGACCCTATGGCAGCGTGCAGCATCAAGACAAGCGATCTTATGACAGCGTCCACCATCAAGACAAGAGACCCTATGGCAGCGTGCAGCATCAAGACAAGAGATCCTATGGCAGCGTCCACCATCAAGACAAGAGACCCTATGAGAGCGTGCACCATCAAGACAAGAGACCCTATGACAGCGTGCACCATCAAGACAAGAGACCCTATGAGAGCGTGCACCATCAAGACAAGCGACCTTATGGCAGCGTCCACCATCAAGACAAGAGACCCTATGACAGCGTCCACCATCAAGACAAGAGACCCTATGGCAGCGTGCACCATCAAGACAAGAGACCCTATGAGAGCGTGCACCATGAAGACAAGCGACCCTATGGCAGCGTCCACCATCAAGACAAGAGAACCCTATGGCAGCGTCCACCATCAAGACAAGCGACCCTATGGCATCGTCCACCATCAAGACAAGCGACCCTATGGCAGCGTCCACCATCAAGACAAGAGACCCTATGGCAGCGTGCACCATCAAGACAAGAGACCCTATGGCATCGTCCACCATCAAGACAAGCGACCCTATGACAGCGTCCACCATCAAGACAAGAGACCCTATGACAGCGTCCACCATCAAGACAAGAGACCCTATGGCAGCGTCCACCATCAAGACAAGAGACCCTATGGCAGCGTGCACCATCAAGACAAGAGACCCTATGACAGCGTCCACCATAAAACAAGAGACCCTATGGAGCGTCCACCATCAAGACAAGCGATCCTATGACAGCGTCCACCATCAAAACAAGAGACCCTATGACAGCGTCCACCATCAAGACAAGCGATCTTATGACAGCGTCCACCATCAAGACAAGCGATCCTATGACAGCGTCCACCATCAAGACAAGCGATCTTATGACAGCGTCCACCATCAAGACAAGAGATCTTATGACAGCGTCCACCATCAAGACAAGAGACCCTATGGCAGCGTGCACCATCAAGACAAGAGACCCTATGGCAGCGTGCACCATCAAGACAAGAGACCCTATGGCAGCGTCCACCATCAAGACAAGAGACCCTATGGCAGCGTGCACCATCAAGACAAGAGACCCTATGACAGCGTGCACCATCAAGACAAGAGACCCTATGACAGCGTCCACCATCAAGACAAGAGACCCTATGACAGCGTCCACCATGAAGACAAGAGACCCTATGACAGCGTCCACCATCAAGACAAGCGACCGTATGGCAGCGTCCACCATCAAGACAAGCGACCCTATGGCAGCGTGCACCATCAAGACAAGCGACCCTATGAGAGCGTCCACCATCAAGACAAGCGACCCTATGGCAGCGTGCACCATCAAGACAAGAGACCCTATGAGAGCGTCCACCATCAAGACAAGAGACCCTATGGCAGCGTGCACCATCAAGACAAGAGACCCTACGAGAGCGTGCACCATCAAGACAAGCGACCCTATGGCAGCGTGCACCATCAAGACAAGCGACCCTATGAGAGCGTCCACCATCAAGACAAGCGACCCTATGGCAGCGTGCACCATCAAGACAAGCGACCCTATGGGAGCGTCCACCATCAAGACAAGAGACCCTATGGCAGCGTGCACCATCAAGACAAGAGACCCTATGAGAGCGTCCACCATCAAGACAAGAGGCCCTATGGCAGCGTGTACCATCAAGACAAGAGACCCTATGACAGCGTGCGCCATCAAGACAAGAGACCCTATGACAGCGTGCACCATCAAGACAAGAGACCCTATGAGAGCGTCCACCATCGAGACAAGAGACCCTATGACAGCGTGCACCATCAAGACAAGAGACCCTATGAGAGCGTCCACCATCAAGACAAGAGACCCTATGACAGCGTGCACCATCAAGACAAGAGACCCTATGACAGCGTGGACCATCAAGACAAGAGACCCTATGACAGCGTGCACCATCAAGACAAGCGACCCTATGACAGCGTCCACCATCAAGACAAGAGACCCTATGGCAGCGTGCACCATCAAGACAAGAGACCCTATGACAGCGTGCACCATCAAGACAAGCGACCCTATGACAGCGTCCACCATCAAGACAAGAGACCCTATGGCAGCGTGCACCATCAAGACAAGAGACCCTATGAGAGCGTCCACCATCAAGACAAGCGACCCTATGGCAGCGTCCACCATCAAGACAAAAAAGATTGTGGCGTGACGATTCACGAGTGGTAACAACCTTCAATGTAAAGACGACACCAAAACGATGATGACGCATTATTGACATACTTCAGGATAAGAGACGATCGCGAAGACAACATAAGAAACATGGAGTTTTGTGAAAGATAAAAAGATGGAATGACGAAAACGAAATAATAATAGTGAAGATAAAAGAACAGGAGCCTTACTTGACAACGTTTTCGTGCACTGTGGAGATGCATTTTGCGTTGAATGATTCTTTAGCTCTTTGGCACAGAATGTTTTGTTCGGAAACATTTCCAAAATCGAAAATATTCATGTAAACTAGTCCGAGGTTGCAGATTGGAGAATCGAGCCTGTTAGCGCACGTTGAGTCTAGTGTGGTCGACAAACTCTGTAAATAGTTCTCGCCCTCACATGCTAGCTCTAACAAACGCGAAAACTCCTTTTCAATGCAAAATTCTCTGAAAATAAAAGTTATTTTTCTACAAGAAAATGAATAAATTAACTGATTAATTCCGGAATATGTTTCTGTTGAGAGTTTCCAATTTGATATTGTGAGCTATCTAATATTGTTAAGTTCCAACTTACGAATAAGGTTGTTTTATTAATAAAACATGGCACTGTTAAAATAAGATTAAAGATAATGTTTATGAGCATAACAATACTAAGAGGGTACAAGATTTGACGGATATTTAATTCCCATTATCATCATCATCATCGTCATCATCTCAATGCAATAATCCTGGAGATCGTTTCGGCACCACCCACAGACTTCGTCAACCTCTATTTCTTCCAATCTTCACTCAGTCTTTGTGATTCTGCAAACTCGAGGACTTTTATTGCATTTACCACCTCATCCTCTATCTACTTCTTCTTCTCCCTCCATTCACAGTTCCTTGCAGAATGGTATCTTCAGATCAGACGATTGAGATAAGTTGCCAAACCATCTCATTTTACATTTCTTCACAACATCAAAAGAACATCATGTACTCTACGTGTTGTATTTTTGAACTTTGTCATTTGGTATACGATCTGTGTAAAAAAAAGTAAAGTACTCCCGTCACGCCAAGTGGTGTATAGGGAATACGGTGTTAGTGACCATACATTTTACAGACCTTCAGCACATGATTTTTGGGGTAATGTGGTCGGTATTACGCTCGTGCCGCTTCACTTTCCCAGAAAAAAATCCGGTACCCATTTAAGACTGGGTGAACCCGGAAGCCGACGATTGACATCGAACCCTACCCCTTGTTCTTTGTAGTCCAGTTCACTAACCACTGAGCTATCACGGCTCCCTGATCTGTGTAAGAGATGCCAAAAATATTTTTTTTTACAGGAACTCTGCCTAATGGAAATATTTTTTACTAGAACTTTGCATGGTGGAAATAAATTTTACTAGAACTTTCGTTAGATAATTTCTGCTATCTGTGCAACGGATAATTTCCCTATATATATATATATATATATATGATCACCATCATCATCAAGTACCGGGCCTGCTGGCGTAGGTGATCATGTCCCTCCACAACTTTCGATCACGACAGTTATTTATCATTTCTGTTGTTGACCTTCTGCCAAGCCATTCTCTTGAGCTGTCTGGTATCTTTTCTCTTTGCTTCCCTAATCTCTTCGTCCCTCAATTTTTCCAGTTGTTACAATATATTCCAGTTATTCTCTTCTCAACACATGGCCAAAAAATGATGATTGTTTCTTCCAAATATTGGAAATTAGCTCTATTTTTGCGATGGCCTCTTTCACAACATTTTCATTACTCTTCTTAGCTGTCCATGGTATTCTCAACATTCTTCTGTAAAACCACATTTCTACAGACTCCAGTGATTTTCTTGTCTGTTGTCTTATTGTACATGATTCACATCCATATGTTAAGACTAGCTCTACATAAAATTTAAGAACTCTTTTCCTTGTTTCTTTTGTCAAAAATGGATTGCATAGTATCTTCCTTATTGAAGGATATATATATATATATAGCCCTTGTTTGTTTACGGTATTTGAGTAGTTATGGTAAAGTTTCTCAGTTCTGAATCATGACTTGTGTATACCTCTGCTACAGTACGATAAAAATTGTCATAAGTGACGCAAAAACTTACATGTCTATAATAATTATAGTTAAAATATGATTATTGAACACCAGAAAGGGTTTGATTTGTCCATCTATTTTTGTATTCACTTAAACGCTTTTTGACTAAAATATGAATAGTGTAAAACTTAACTGTTGTGAGATATTGATATTTGTGTACAACGTCACAAACTTAAAACACTCCAATAGAATATCAGTATCAAGAATGAGTGGTATGTAGTTTCCTCAGAGCATCTTCAAACATACATGTAGTCACAGTTGTAGGGCCAAAACTGAAAAGGTACTTTGAGATGTAAACTAGCAGCCGTGATATAAGCATATATATCCATCCGTCCGTCCGTCCGTCTGTCTGTCTGTCTGCCTGTCTGTCTGTCTGTCTATTGATCTTTCGAGCCGTGGCCGGCCCATAGGGCATAGACCCAGATACTCTTTCTCTTTGTTTCTAAATTTGCTTTCTAGCAGTCTCAATCCTTGCAAAAAACATTGTATCGAATTCCGCCATTTGTTTCTGTTCTGTACAAGCATCTCGATCTCATTGAGGGAGCCGATTCCAGCTGCCTTTGACTCTCTGATCAATGTTCTCAATGTCTTCTGGGTCGACCTCTTTTCCTCCTACCTGTTGTTTCCCACATGAGGGCTTGCTTTGCTATTCGGTTATTATCTCTTCTCATCACATGTCTAGCATATGACCATCGTCTTTTCTTGATTATTGATGATATTAGTGGTTGATTTATGATTTCTTTAATTTCTTCGTTTGTTTTGAATTCTTTCCACGCTGTACCAAGTATTTTCTTTAGACATTTCATATATATATATATATATTGTCTTTTCTATATTAATTGTAGCCCTTATTATAAAGACACTGCCATAGCATTGTCTGAAACGCATTAACATCCCAGTATCTATTATTTGGAAGTGAGGAGGGCCAGTGCTTTGCTATTATTACTTTTCATATCCGGTATCTAGTTTTATTATTACAGGCTGACAACAGATCGTAGAAAATGGAGAACAAAAATATGAAAAAAAAATGGCATAGCAACTTTCGAGGAAGTGTTGTCAAATTAAGAAGATACAAGATGGAGGAGCAAGGAGACGAGGACAGGCGCCACGAATACATTTTGTTCCTTCTGTAGTCGAATCTGTCTATCCGATATTGGCAGATTCAGCCACGAGAGAAGCTGTACAGCAAAAACAACATCCAGCATAAGACACTAATCTTCTACCAAACTACTGACTAATCATGACTGCTTGCTACCAACCATCTGTCAAGACGACAAAGGCTATACACAGGTTGTAGAGTTCCTAAAGGGAAGGAAATCAACGATCTCCGAACCTATAGCCAATGCCATTACTTGCTACTTAGTGCAGTATCACTCTCAACGAGTTCACATCAGCACTTCACAAAATACCTGTGCTAGAAAAGAAAAGGAAGGAAGGAAGGAAGAAAGGAAGGAAGGAAGGAAGGAAGGAAGGAAGGAAGGAAGGAAGGAAGGAAGGAAGGAAGGAAGGAAGGAAGGAAGGGAGGAAGAGAGGAAGGGAGGGAGGGAGGAAGGGAGGAAGGGAGAGAGGGAGGGAGGGAGGGAGGAAGAGAGAGAGGGAGGGAGGAAAGAGAGGGAGGGAGGGAGGGAGGGAGGAGGAAGGAAGGAAGGAAGGAAGGAAGGAAGGAAGGAAGGAAGGAAGGAAGGAAGGAAGGAAGGAAGGAAGGAAGGAAGGAAGGAAGGAAGGAAGGAAGGAAGGAAGGAAGGAAGGAAGGAAGGAAGGAAGGAAGGAAGGAAGGAAGGAAGGAAGGAAGGAAGGAAGGAAGGAAGGAAGGAAGGAGAGGAAGAGAGGAAGAGAGGAAGAGAGGGAGGGAGGAAGAGAGAGAGGGAGGGAGGAAGAGAGAGGGGGAGGGAGGAAGAGAGGGAGGAAAGAGAGGGAGGGAGGGAGGAACATCTAAAATCTGTAATTATGAAGTCACATGAGAAGCTGCAAGGTCAAAAACAAAACAAGGCCTGACGGTTAAAACAAAAACAATTAAGTTTTTAGACCAAACTGTTGGAAAAGATACTGACATATGCTTTTCTTTTTCTTAGTGGTGCTCTCCATTACTTTGTTGTAGCCATTGTCTTTATTCTGTTTGTAGCCCTCACATCGTCTTTACTTTGTAGCCCTCTCCTTTCTATCTATCTATCTATTGACCTTTCGAGCCGTAACCGGCCCATAGGGCGCAGACCAAGATACACCTTCTCCTATATGAATTTTTATTCTAGCAGTTTTCTTTTAAAGATATTTTATCAAATCTCGCCATCTGTCTCTGTTCTGTGCAAGCAGTTCTATCTCATTGAGGGAGCCGACTCCTGCTGCTCTTGCCTCTCTCATCAATGTTCTTCTCAGTGTCTCCCTGGGTCTTCCTCTTTTTCTTTTACCTGTTGTTTCCCATATGAGGGCTTGCTTTGCTATTCGATTATTATCTCTTCTCATCACATGTCCAACGTATGACCATCGTCTTTTCTTTATTACTGAAGATATTAAGATCTCCTTTACTTTATTTGTAACCCTATCCTTTACTTTTTTTGTAGCCCTCTCCTTTACTTTGTTTGTAATCTTCTATTTACTCAACATTCCCGTATGGCCCAGAAACATGGATGTTAAATAAGAAAACAGTAGAAAACGGAAGCCTTTGAAGTGTGGATACATAGTTTAAGATGGGGAGAATTGTGTGGAACGAGCGCTCCCTCTCTCTCTAATTCTCTCTCTCTATATATATCTATCTATCTCTATCTCTATCTATCTCTCTCTCCCTCATTCTTTCCTTCCACCCACCGTTCACTCTATTTTTTCTAGCTCTGTACCAACTCTCAATCTCTCATTCTCTCTCTCTCTCTCTCTCTCTCTCTCTCTCTCTCTCTCTCTCTCTCGTCCCTTCTTTTAATTTCTCTTTCTATCTCTATCTCAATTTACCCTCTTTTCTCTCAACAATTTATATTTTTCTCTTTGTGCTTCATTCTCTTTCTCTCTCTTTTCTGAAATATATGTACAATTTCCCCTTCCTTCTTCCTTCTTTCTTCCATCTTTCTTCCCTTCCATACTTCCTCCCTTCCATCCTTCCTCCCTTCCTTCCTCGTACCTCCTTCCTTCCTCGCGGCCCCTCCCTTCCATCTTTCCTTCCTTCCTACCTTCCTTCCTTTTTTCCTTCATTCATTCTTTCATTCCTTCCTTCCTCGCGGCCCCTTCCTCCCTTCAATCTTTCCTTCCTTCCTCGCGGCTCCTTCTTTCCTCCCTTCCTTCCTGCCTTCCTTCCTTCCTCGCACCTCCTTCCTTCCTTTCTTTCTTCCTTTCTTCCTCGCACCTCCTTCACACCTCGCACCTTTTTCTCTTACTTCCTTTCTCGCACCTCCTTCCTTCCTTCCTTCCTTCCTTCCTTCCTTTCTTCCTTCCTTATACCTCCTTCCATTATCTCCTTCCTTCCTTCCTTCTTTCCACCTCCTTCCCTTACCTCCTTCCTTCCTCACATCTTCTACATTCCTTCCTTCCTCGCACCTCCTACATTCCTTCCTTCCTCCATCACACCACCTTCCTTCTTTCCTTCCTCGCACCCCTATTCTTTCCTTCCTTCCACTGCACCTCCTTCCTTCATTCCTTCCTTTCACCACCTTCATTCCTTCCTTCTTCTCTTTATTTGTTTCTTGTATCTCCCCCAATCTGTTTGCCTGTTCCTTCTTTTCTGTCTCTAGCTTTTCTTTTCGTTTTCTTCAGAACTCTTCTTACTCTCCTCTTCTCCCTTCCTCTCTCTCTCTCTCTCTCTCTCTCTCTCTGTCTGTCCTCTCCTTATAATTTTATGTACCTCTCTGTTCATGGCTTTTCTTCGCTCATACTTGAGACGACACTAGACAGGAGTCTCCGAACACTTCTGATTAGACGTCCGAGCACATATAGGTAAAACGTGCTAAAATGCTGATTCAATTCTCGTACCTCTACCTTTTTATATTCTTTCATCGGCCAATCATTATCTCCCCCACACATACACATCCACGCTGTCAGTAACTTTAAACAACTGTATAATCACGATAATTTACGATATGCGGATGACACAGTCTTACTAGCAGAGACAGCGGATGAACTACAAGAAATGATAGACATAATAGTAAAAGAAAGCAACAAGAAAGGTCTCAGTCTGAATAGTAAGAAAACAGAAGTAATGGTCATATCGAAGAAACAGTCATCACCATCACGCAGCATAAAAATAAACAGGACAAATTTGAAACAAGGGCAACATCTGAAATACTTGGGCACAATAATAACATCAGATGGAAGATACACCACAGAAATAAAAAGCAGAATAGCTCAGGCCAAAATAGCATTTCAGAAAATGAAAAATATCTTATGCAACAAATCTATGTCAATATAAATGAGAAAGAGAGTTCATGGGTGCTATATAGAACCAATTCTGACCTATCGAAGCGAATCATGGACAGTTGACAAACAAATTAAAAGACGATTAGAGGTTACAGAGATGGAATTTCTCAGAAGAATGTTGAAAGTTCCCTGGACAGCTAAAAAGACCAATGAGAAAATTCTCAAAGAGGCGCCAACACAAAAAGGCAGCTCCTAAAAAACATCAGAAAGTAACAATCAACATTTTACGGGCACATCATGAGAAGAGGAAAGTTGGAATACTTGGTTACAACTGGCAAAATAAAAGGAAAGAGAGATCGCGGACGACAAAGAGAGAAAATACTGGATAGCTTGGTGTCATGGCATGGAAAACAGTCAACAACAGAACTGATACGATGCACTGTAGATAGAAGATTGTAAGGACATTATCGCCTACACCAACCGGTATGGCACATGATGATGATAATTACGATACATTAGGGTAATAAAGCGCCGACAGCAGTTACCTAATGTTGCATGTATTGTTCCACTCAGAGACTTGTTTACACTTGGTGTATCGCAGTAATGAGGCGCAGTTCCTGTAATGACTAGAACATTCTGAACTTATAGAAACCGGATGTACGTTTGACGTCGGCAAGTCCCAGCAGAAAGATGTCACACAAAACACAAACGTCAGAGCTAGACACCAAGCTTTCATTACTTTTCCCTAAAAAGACATACATGTTAAATGTTCTACTGCTGTGTTACGGAAAATAGCACCATAAATCAATCTTAACTTTCTGTCTTACAGAATATAACATAAATCTTAACTTTCTGTCTTACAAAATATAACATTAAAAATCTTAACTTGCAATCTTACAGAATATAACATTATAAATCTTAACTTTCTGTCTTACAGAATATAACATTAAAAATATTAACTTGCTGTCTTACAAACAATAACATAGATCTTAACTTGCTGTCTTACAGAATCATCATCATCATTGAGTACCGTCTCCGCATCGAAGGTTGGCTACCATGGAACGTCATTTCACTCTGTCTCTTGCTTTGATGGTGCAGATTGTTATAGATTGATTTGTCCATATGTTGATGTAGTAAAAAGTAAAGTACCCCCGTCACGCCAAGTGGCGTATAGGGAATATGGTGTTAGTAACAATAAATTTTACAGACCTTCGGCACACGATTTTTGGGGTAATGTGGTCGGTATTACGCCCGTGCCGCTTCAATTTCCCAGAAAAAAATCCGGTACCCATTAAAGGCTGGGTGAACCCGGAGGCCATCGGTTGGGATCGAACCCTACCCCTTGTCCTTTGTAGTCCAGTTCACTAACCACTGAGCTCTTTTGATGTTACTCATCCATATTAGTCTTGGTCCGCCTCTGCCTCTTTTACCTTGTATTTGTTCCTTCCAATGTTACTTTTATTAGGCTGTTGTGTCTTTTAACATGCCCCAAAAATTTCATTTGCCTTGTTTGAATAGTGTTTAGTAGTTCTCTTTTCATTTTTAGTTGTTTTAAAACTTCATCGTTTATTTCCTTTTCTTTCCATCCAATTCTACCTTTTCTTTATATACTTTACACTAATTTATATGTTGATTTAAAGCGATTGTAAAAATTATTTATTTACTTTTCGTCATATTGATTTCATGTCAAACAAGCTGCTGTTTTCCAGCAATCCTTAACTGACCAACATTTATGGAAGCACACCCAGACAGAAACGTGGATAGAAGCGGAACGCCCAGTGTTCCAAATGAGTATAATTGGAAGTCAAACAAATATTTATACTTTTGAGATCATCATCTTCAAGTACCATACCTGCTGGCGTAGGTGATCATGTCCCTCAACAACGTTCAATCTCGACAGTTATTTATCATTTCTGTTGTTGACCTTCTGCCAAACCATGCTCTTAAGTTGTCTGGCATCATTTCTCTTTGCTTCCCTCTATCTCTTTGTCCCTCAACTTTCCCAGTTGTTACAATATATTGGCCTCATTCTGAACGTTTTCATTACTCTTCTTAGCTGTCCATGGTATTCTCAATATTCTTCTGTAAAACCACATTTCTACAGACACCAGTGATTTTCTTGACTGTTATCCTAATGTCCATGACTCACATCCATATATGTTAGGAATGACTCTACATAACATTTAAGAACTCTTTTTCTTGTTTCTTTTGTCAAAAATTGATTGCACAGTATCTTCATCATTTTTGGAAAGCTGCTTTCGCCTGAGCCATTCTGTATCTCACCTCTGTTGTACATCTACCATCTGATGTTAACATTGTTTCCAGATATCTAAATTCATATACCTGTTTTAATATTTTCCCACTTGTCTTTATTGTGCATTGCGGTTGTCTTTTCTTTGTTGTTACCACTACTTCTGTCTTTTTTTGTTATTGAGGCTAAGTACTTAATTTTTCCTTTCCTTCACTATAATGTCTAACATTTCTTGTAACACGTTTTCACTCTTAGCTATTAAGACTGTATCATCAGCATACCTTAAATTATTAATATTATGACCTCCAATTGTTATTCCAGGCATGCCCTTTATTGATCTTAAAATAATCTCACTATACATATTAAATAAATCTGGTGACAGCACACAACCTTGCCTAATACCCTGTTTTACTTGATAAGTAACATTAATTAATGAAGCGACATCATTCGATGATTCTTCTTTTCCTAAGCTTTAAAGCCATGTAGTATCCAAACAATGAACTATTCTGATGATTAAACCCCCTAGAGGAGTTGTGGGCCTGATTTTTATTCATTTTCCTCTCAGGCTGAAGACAGTAAATAAAGTGGAAGTCATAGTGCTCCACGATTGACTATCTGCTGCGTGTGCTTGTAGGTTTTGGTAGTTTCTTAGTCCCATCGTTGAGCCTTCACGAATAATTTTCCTGTATAGCGATTCTCTTGGTCTGCCTTGTTTTCTTTTACCAGATGGTTTACACACGAATGCCTGATGGGAAAGTCTTTCTTCATTCATTCTCAGCACAGGACCGATGTTTTCCAGCGCCATCTACTTATAAAGCTCGACATACATACTTGTTTAGATTCATATATTACATATTAATTTGAAATGTATTTTTTCCAGCTTATGTTGGACATCCTATATAGACAGTTATGTGAAATTCGGTACGTTGTAGTATTATGTATATACTAATGTCGGAAATCTCCAACATCAGAGAAAGAAAAAGAATCAATCGTGATTCCCACTTTTTTGTGATAAATATTCATAGATAATCATTGACAATAGAAACAAGAAAAAGAGTTTTTAAATATTATGCAGAGCCAGTCTTAACATATGGATGTAAATCATGGACAATAGGACAACAGATAAGAAAATCACTGGAGTCTGTAGAATTGTGGTTTTACAGAAGAATGTTGACAATACCATGGACAGCTAAGAAGAGTAATGAAAACGTTATGAAAGAGGCAAAGCAAAAAGAGAGCTAATTTACAATATTAGGATGATCATTCAATTGCCAAACATCATTTTTTGGCCGTGTAATGAGAAGAGAACAGCTGGAATATATTGTAACAACTGGAAAAATTGAGGGACGAAGAGATAGACTAGAGGGAAGCAAATAGAAAAGATACCAGACATCTTTAAGAGAACGAGAATGGCTTGGCAGAAGGTCAACAACAGAAATGATAAATAACTGTCGTGATCGAAAGTTGTGTAGAAACATGATCATCTACGCCAGCAGGCCCGGTACTTGATGATGATGATTCATAGATAATATAACGATATCAGCCCTATTTATACCAGAAAGATGTACTCAAAAAAACTCACGTTCCAACAACTGCCAACATTCTCTCTGCTAACACCGGCCCGGAAGTGCTCCTCATGAGTTGCGCATCATTTTTATTTTTAAATCGCAACACGTTCAACAGAACAGTGCGAACGATCAGAACGAACACACCGTTTCTAGGAACTGAATTTTGCATGTTAATCCATTTTTGAAAAATATCTTGTGCAACAAATCTATGTCAATAAAAATGAGAAAGAGAGTTCATGGGTGCTATATAGAACCAATTCTGACCTATGGAAGCGAATCATGGACAGTAGACAAACAAATGAAAAGACGATTAGTGGCCAAAGAGATGGGATTTCTCAGAAGAATGTTGAAAGTTCCCTGGACAGCTAAAAAGACCAATGAGGAAGTTCTCAAAGAGGCGCCAACACAAAAAGGGAGCTCTTAAAAAACATCAGAAAGAAGCAATCAACATTTTTCGGGCACATCATGAGAAGAGGGAAGTTGGAATACTTGGTTACAACTGGCAAAATAAAAGGAAAGAGATATCGCGGGCGACAAAGAGAAAAAATACTGGATAGCTTGGTGTCATGGCATGGAAAACAGTCAACAACAGAACTGATACGATGCACTGTAGATAGAAGATTGTGGAGGGACATGATCACCTACGCCAACCGGTATGGCACATGATGATGATGAATACCATTTTTCCCTGACAGCCGTGTGCACAGGGGTCCCTCGCCGCACAGGCAGATAACTCCGACTTCGAATTTTTTCCGTCGATAAGTAATTGATGTTTCACGCCGGGCCTCGCCGCTGAGACCAGGGGTGGTTGCCGCAGAGAGAAATCATAATTAAAAATCCCAACCGGTGTAGCCAGGATTTGAACCTACAACCACTCTGTCTCGAGGCCGGCGTCTTGCCTCGAGACCAACCAGTCCTCTAGGGTGGAGGATATGAGAATGTCCCATCACGGCTTAAAGATGGCTGTGGCCTCCCTTGCAGGGACGCCAATCCGGCCTAAAGTCCAATATGCACTCTAGTCATCATCGGGTTGTGTGCCCTTTGCAGAACGTTGCATTCACCACAGCCCGTTCTGAAAGAATATCTGTCTCTAGCCAGATTTCTCATTTCTTCTGTTGTCATGTTCAATGTCTCATTGATGTTTTGAAGCCACCATGTTCTTGGTCTAGGTAGGGTTCGATCCCAACCGACGACTTCCGGGTTCACCCAGCCTTAATTGAGTACCGGATTTTTTTTCTGGGAAAGTAAAGCGGCAAGGGCGTAATACCGACCACATTACCCCATAAATCATGTGCCAAAGGTCTGTAAAATATATGGTCACTAACACCATATTCCCTGTACGCCACCTGGGACACTTTACTTTCTTTTTTATGTTCTTGGTCTGCTGGATGTCATGGTTATGGTTAGTCTAAGGCCCCGGTATTACCGCAAACGAATTAAAATCCATAACTGCTGAACCGCCAGTGTCAGTGGAATCATCCGAATAAAACTCATTGAAGGATCCAAATAAAGAAAGGCAGCTGCAGTCCCCATCATAGCAGCTACAGCACACGCCAAAAGAAATAAGGCCAAGCGGCACCGAATTAAACGCAACTGAACTGTCCTTCGTCATACAATATCATCATTCATTGTAAGCAATCAGAAATCGAAACACGATCCGGATGAAAAAACACAGCTCACGGTGTGCACAGAACACTAAACTCAGTAGCTCCATCAGCAAGCTGGACTATGAGGAAACTGCAACATGGAGCACTTCTCAAACTGAACCTCAATGATTGTTGCCGTCTATCCACCATATATATATCCGCAAAATGTTATGTCTTCTTAATATTCATATGTGGTGCAGAAACATGGACATTAGACAAGAAAACAGAACAGAGAATTGAAGCCTTTGAAATGTGGATATATACAAGAATAGGTAGAATTGGATGGAAGGAAAAGAAAACAGACGATAAAGTCTTAAAGGAACTAAAAAATGAAAAGAGAACTACTAAACGCAATTCAAACAAGACAAATGCGATTTTTGGGCCATGTTATAAGACACAACAGCCTACTAAAAGTAATCCTGGAGGGGAAAATACAAGGTAAAAGATGCAGAGGCAGACCAAGACTAGCATGGACGAGTAACATTAAAAGATGGACAAACTAGCTTATGTTAACCTGCAGTGACTCTACCCATTGCCTACGTACAGAGCCCGCCTCCACTTTTCTTATCATGCTCACCGAATCACTTAGTATGAAGGCGTGGGTGTTGTCTTGTGACTCTAATCATATCAATGTCCTGGTCACTGCCATCACCTCCATCGTCATGCTACTATGTTCGTCAATTTGTTGAAAGCATTTGATGTTAGTGCGATGTGTGTCATGATTTCTGTTGTTATATCTTCATCTCTGGACGTTTTGCTGCCTAGATAGGTAAAATGTATAACTTTTTGTAAAATGTCATTGTTAATTTATTATATAGGGAGCCGCGATAGCTCAGTGGTTAGTGAAATGGACTACATAGGACAATGGGTAGGGTTCGATCCCAACTGACGGCTTCCGGGTTCACCTAGCCTTAAATGGATACCGGATTTTTTTTTCTGAGTAATACCGACTACATTACCCCAAAAATCATGCGCTGGAGGTCTGTAAAATTTATGGTCACTAACACCATATTCCCTATGCGCCACTTGACATGACGGGGGGGGGGCCTCTTTACTTTTTTTCTTTTTTACTAATTCTTTTATCAGAATCAATGTTGCTAATATCCAGGACTTTCGTTGTGGTCGTGTTAACCTCCAAAATATAACACCCGGGTGGAAATAAAAGATAGAACATCGCGAATTCTAAAGACAGCCTGGCTGGAACGGCTTCTTTTGATGGCGGGGGTGCAATGTGGAATGTGCAATGGACCGAGTGACATTCTGAATGCCCTCAGGGAGGTAGAGCGAGCTAATGATTCAATCAAAGGATTATGACTCTACAGCCATGTACAACCTGCACGTACATCAGGTCTAAATTGGAGATGGGAGAAAGGAGTGCTAAGAGGGGAGACAAAGAAGGATAACAATCAACACGGAACTGTAACAGCCTTTCTCTACACGCTGAGGGACATACTTGGGAGGAGATCTGAGCACTTATGGACGTGTTTGATGTGCAGTGAGGGTGATCCGTTGACTAAACTAGACTAACCTTAACTATTAAGCATTCTTTAGAAACATCTCACTTCTATTATTACGATCAGCACTTTCTTCTTCGCAGTTAACATCCATATTTAACACTGGAAGTACAACATTGGCAGAAATACTGAGTGGTATATTGCTTTTCTTTTTGTATATTTAAAAAAAAAATGTGTGTGTTATTTCTCCGACTATTTACAGTTGTTTGTAGCATCTGCTCTTAATTTAATTCTCAATTTTATAATTTGAGACGACAAGACTTCCCAAGTATTTGAGCTAGTTTACTTGTTTCAAATTATAGATGAATAGGTAGAATTGGATGGAAAGAAAAGAAAACAAACGATGAAGTTTTAAAACGACTTAAAATGAAAAGAGAACTACTAAACACAATTATACAAGACAAATGACATTTTTGGGACATGTTAATAGACACAGAAGCCTAATAAAAGTAATATTGGATGGGAAAATACAGGGTAAAAAAGACAGAGGCAGACCAATACTAACATGGACGAGTAACATCAAAAGATGAACAAGTCAACCTATGACAATATGCACCATCAAAGCAAGAGACAGAGTGGAATGGTAGCCAAACTTCGATGCGGAGACGGCACTTAATGATGATGACTTGTTTCAGCTGTGTGTTCACTATTGTAATGTGGGGGCCTCTGTAGCCTAGTTGGGAAAACCATCCTTCTGGGTTACCTACGTTCGGACAACCCGTGTTCGATTTCCATTGGAAACAGTGTGAGTTGTACTCGTGGTTAGAAAAAAAAATACCCCCGTGGTCGACCCAGCCGCTGCAGAACCGGGTACCAGGGTATTTGGCTGGGAAGATGAAGAATGCCGCCTCGCATCGTGAGTTTCGATGCTTGAAGTGACACTATACAGAAGTCTCCGAACACTTCTGGAAAGGCTGCAGAGCACGTATGGGTAAAAACTCGAGCGCTAAGACACCAACTCAAACCTCGTACTTTACCTTTGTAAACAGGTAAAATATATATGGAAAGAGACATGCGAAGAAACGCTGGGGAAAAGAGAACGCCAGCATAAGGCATGGATGACAGCAGAGACCCTGGATAAAATTAAAGAAAGAAAGAACAAGAAAGCAGACATAAATAAACTCAAAACGAGAAGTGATAAAGCCAAGAGGTAGAGTCGTTGCAGAAATCCAAAATACGTAAGGTCACCTTTGTCTATGTCCCTAGACATGCGGGAGTACGGGGAAAGAGTTGACAGGTTGGCTAGCTGCGCTGTCGTTGAGGACGGGCAACCAATGGATCGGGCTGACATCATCAATGCCCTCTGAGATGTGGGAAGAGCACAGGACTTCGACAAACACAGATCCACGTCACTTCTTCGGATGATGGAAATGGGAGTTAAGTTGGGCACAGCCAGAAATGAGAAACTTAGTGGCCGTGTAAGAAGACTTATCAACCAACATAGAACAGGAGTCGTCAGTCGCTGGACACTGAGGGAATTGCTGAGGAGGGAATCTGAGCACCTATGGACATGTTCGGAGTGCAATGATGATGACCAGCAAATAACTCAATAAAGCCAAGACACTGGAAGCTTACACAGAGGTGACCAAAGAAGTGAGAAGATGCATAAGAGTTACGAGGAAATATATAGATGAACTAGCAACAGAGGCAGAGGAAGCAGAAAATTCAAGGGAATATGAAAGAACTCTACGACAGCACAAAGAAATTAAGTGGAGAATACAAACAGATCAATGCCTTTATTAAAGATAAGAAAAGAAATCTGCTTAGTAATATAAGGGAAGAAATAGAGAGATGGAACGAGCAGTTTGAAGAACTTTTGAACAGACCCGGCTCAAATAATCCTCCAGATATACTACCAGCAGAAGAAGAGTTACGCGTTAACTGTGGAAAACCAAGCAAAGAACAAATAATGAAAGCCATCGAGGTATTAATGGATACGCAAAATAAAAGGATGGAAATGGCAGGACAAATTCACTAACATAGAATTATGGAAAAGTACCAGTCAAACACCAGTGGTTAACGAGATACAACGAAGACGATGGCGCTGGATAGGACAAACACTGCGGAAGCCAACTGAGAGTATTACACAACATACCCTTTTTTGGTATCCCCAGGGGAAAAGACAAAGAGGAAGACCAAATAATTCTTGGAGAAGACAGATAGAAGCAGAGATGAAGATGATGAGGAAGGCATGGAATGATCTCAAAAGAATGGCAAAGAACATAACGACTTGGAAAGTGTTTGTTGAAGACCTATGCTCCACTGGGAGCTAAAAAGGTAGAAGAAGGAAGAAGAGACTTTACCTTTACCTATCTATTTTCTTTTCTTTTCTACAAAATTTCATGACCTGTGTCTTTTTGTAAAAGCTTTAAAACATTAGTTTTAAACGAATTCTTATTTTCGTATATGTGTGGGCAGTTGCCAGAAAACGTTAATAACGTCAGAGAGGGCATTTTTTTAAAAAAGAAATAAAAATAGGAAAACTTTCCAACCTATCTACTTGTTACCAGAGATCACATCACAGCTTATCTGGACAGAGTTGTTTTCCGCTGATGACGAAGTATGCACATGATAGGGCTTACGGTGGCTCGCTGGCTGGAGCAGACAAACATTCGTTATAAAATTATGTTCAGTTTAGTCTAGTCTATAGATCAGTAGTTGCGCTTTAAAATCAGTTACGGGATGGAATTTTTATTGCTGCTTGTGTAAAAATGATCCGAAATTAGGGACAAGAGGAGATAACCGTGAAAATTAAAAAAGGGGGGGGGGGAGAAAATTAAAAGGTGTTGGTAAGCGGGAAATAATAGTGAAATATAAGAATAGCAGCAGCGACTCATAATTGCCCGAGTGCTTTTTTGTTTTTATTGTAATGGTTTATATAATGAAATCTTAGTGATTTTATGGAAGGTGGATGGTATTGGGGTGGTAGAGAGAGACAGTGGTAACTCGAAGTTTGCCGATTGATTTAATTTTATCGGCCTTGGAGTGACTCATAGTTGATCGATTGATTTTTTTAGTGTATTTTAATGACTTTTAATGGGGTTTTAGGGTCGCAGAACCGTATGTGTGGTGTGGGGGCGAGTGGTACAGAGCGACCGATAAATAGATAAGAATGAATAAAATATGAACGACTAATAGGTGACAAACTGGATTTTTAAAATTGTATTTTAATGACTTCTGATAGGTCTTTAGGGGCGGAATGGTATCAGAGGGGTAGTTGGGTTGTGGGGATGGCGTGGTGGGAGGTTGTAAAAGGTGATAAATGACAACTCATAGATGACCGACTGATTTTTCTAAATTGTATTTTAATTACTTTTTAAATGGAATCTTGGTGATTGCACTGATGGATAGTGAGGTGTTGTAAAGAATCAAAGCAAGAAACAGAGTAGAATGGCGAACCATGGTAGCCAACCTTCATTGCGGAGAAGGCACTCGATGATGATGATGATGAGGTGTTGTAAAGATGTATAATAAACAAAGCTAGTTGATAAATGTAAGAACCAAAGTTGACCAATTTAGTATACGTTGTTGGAATTTAAGTTGGGAGTTTGTTGATTTCGACTGAATTAAAATGGATTGTTGGTGATTTTATTGGAGTCTTAAACAATTTTTTGTGGGGTGGTAAGTCAGATAGTGACCCAAAGCTGATCAAAGGAAAAAAGATGGTGGCGTGAATGGAGTCGGATTGTAGAGGTTCGGGTATAGCCCCTGTCACAAAGGGGGTTATATTGGGATATTTAGAAAAAATATGAAAAGTTATCGGAGGGTTGTTAACCCTGTCACAAAGGGTGTATATATTGATATATAGAGAAAATATGAAAAGTTATCGGAGGGTTGTTAACCCTGCCACAAAGGGTGTATATATTGATATATAGAGAAAATATGAAAAGTTATCGGAGGGTTGTTAACCCTGCCACAAAGGGTGTATATATTGATATATAGAGAAAATATGAAAAGTTATCGGAGGGTTGTTAACCCTGTCACAAAGGGTGTATATATTGATACATAGAGAAAATATGAAAAGTTATCGGAGGGTTGTTAACCCTGTCACAAAGGGTGTATATATTGATACATAGAGAAAATATGAAAAGTTATCGGAGGGTTGTTAACCCTGTCACAAAGGGTGTATATATTGATATATAGAGAAAATATGAAAAGTGGTAAGTTTTAACTGTATCTAATAATGTAGTTGTCTGTATGTATGTCAATGGGGATGAATATTAATGGATTTTTAGGAGACAGAATGGTATCGGAGGGACGGTCGGGTGTAGAAGTGAAGTTGTGTTTTTTAATGGATTGTTGATAATTTTATGGGTGGACTGTGAGCGGTTGGGTAGGTGTGGTAAAGATCATCATCATCATCATCAAGTACCATGTCTGCTGGCATAGGTGTCATGTCGTTCCACAACTTTTGATCTCACCAGTTATTTATCATTTCTGTTGTTGACCTTCTGCCAAGCCATTTTCTTTAGCTGTCTGGTATCATTTCTCTTTGCTTCCCTATATCTCTTTGTCCCTCAATTTTCCCAGTTATATATAATTAATATTATTATTCAATATAACCCAATATATTCCAACTGCTCCCATCTCTTTACATAGTCAAACAATGATGAGGTTTTCTGGTTAGATTTGACTACCACAAATGTTTTATATAAGAAAATATTGAGAAAAAAACACTAAAAGTGGTCCGAGATGGCTGTGTCTAACAAATGTAGGTGTCACTATGGGTAGTTATGTCCATGGGGATGGTGGATAACTAGTTAATTATGATCTATTACTGGACCCACCACGGGAAAGTGATATAGGATCCTCAGTTTTGGTTCACTGATCCTGACGCAGGCAGTCAGCTTAGTCTCCTATTGTCTTCAGCCCATTAATGTTGGGTATCTGGGCCAGTTTATGAACATGGAAGTTCTTTAATGAACAAATTAAGTTTTGTAAATCGTCTATTGTATTGTATTTGTTTGATACAAATATTGCCAATGATACCATATTTGTTTGATACAAACATTGTCAATGATATCATATTTGTTTGATACAAACATTGTCAATGATACCATATTTGTTTGATACAAACATTGTCAATGGTACCATATTTGTTTGATACAAACATTGTCAATGATACCATATTTGTTTGATACAAACATTGTCAATGATATCATATTTGTTTGATACAAACATTGTCAATGATACTATATTTGTTTGATACAAATATTGTCAATGATACCATATTTATTTGATACAAACATTGTCAATGATATCATATTTGTTTGAAACAAACATTGTCAATGATACCATATTTGTTTGATACAAAAATTGTCAATGATACCATATTTGTTTGATACAAACATTGTCAATGATACCATATTTGTTTGATACAAACATTGTCAATGATACCATATTTGTTTGAAATAAATATTGTCAATGATACCGTATTTTCTTACAAATAAATATTGTCAATGATACCGTATTTTCTTACAAATAAATATTGTCAATGATTCTGTATTTTCTTACAAATAAATATTGTCAATGATACTGTATTTTCTTACAAATAAATATTGTCAATGATACTGTATTTTCTTACAAATAAATATTGTCAATGATACTGTATTTTCTTACAAATAAATATTGTCAATGATACTGTATTTTCTTACAAATAAATATTATGAATGATAAAATATTTGTTTGAAACAAACATAAAGGGAGCTACAGAGCTGTTCAGCAACAGAGTTGAAAGCAGTCAGCGACTCATAGCTGATAGGTTAACCAAGGATCGGTGAATCAGAACCATCCACACAGTAGTCCACCTATTCGCCGTTTCCCTGGAAACAGACTAACCAATCTAGTCTGGCCAAATACGTAGGAATTGAAGAGGGAAAGCAAACCCGGTACTAAAAACCGCTATGTTGTAGTTGAATGTGTTGGACTATCTACTGATCTTTCGAGCCATAACCAGCCCATAGGGCGTAGACCAAGATACACCTTCTCCTATATGAATTTTTTGTTCTAGCAGTTTTCTTTTAAAGATATTTTATCAAATCTCGCCATCTGTCTCTGTTCTGTGCAAACAGTTCTATCTCATTGAGGGAGCCGATTCCTGCTGCTCTTGCCTCTCTCATCAATGTTCTTCTCAGTGTCTCCCTGGGTCTTCCTCGTTTTCTTTTACCTGTTGTTTCCCATATGAGGGCTTGCTTTGCTATTCGGTTATTATCTCTTCTCATCACATGTGTTGGACTAGAAGGTGCAAATATCAGTTCTATTGCACATCCCAAAACAATGTATCAACGACTATTTAACATTCTTTTAAGGGGGGATGACGATGAGGTGTATTTCTTTAGTCATCAGGTGAAAAGCAACAACAACATAAATGTAACATTACATAAACAAAGCTGAATCATCAAATGTCATGTGTATAGATTTATTTGAAATCAGCAACAATAGAGACAACATCTTTGCAAGAATATTTCAGAGGTCAATATAGATAATTTATAGAGGAAAACATTTTACAACATCATGTACACACATACCTTATGACAGGGTAGTATGGACAGTATCTCTCATGAGGTCAGATAAACAATTTCAGGCGATATTCAACAAATATCAATAATAACCTTAACGAAAACAGTATTTATTTATCTGTGAAACAAAACAGAGTAAGTGAAGAGGTAAAGAAAAGAAAATACAGAAAGATTATTACAAGATTGAGAGCAAAATAGTTATAATTTTAGGAAATGTCTTTCATTGTGTGTGTGTGTGTTGTTTAAAGTCATCTTTTCTCAGGGAGTGATGAACGAATCAATATATTTGAAAGTTAATTATGTTTGCTTTTCCAGTTTGGTTTCTATTCATTCCTTCACATGGTTTGGTGAGTCATCAATGTACAATTAACTGATCCTACTCTGCCTGTTTCTGATGTGTAACTTCACACCAATTCAAGATCCTCTCATTCCTTTATGTTATCATTCCAGATTTATCTCTGCTATTGTGTCTTACTCCTCTCGCAGTTTGCTCTCTGCATAACAGTTTTTACCAGATCTAACTGCCTCAATCAAGGCTGGCTCCTTATCATGGGGGATGATGCTTAACAGTCACCTGGGACTGAAAACCAAGTTTGACCAGGTCTTCCTACACACAAAAACCACAGTCTACTTTAGCAAGTCAAGACTGGCCAGGACTTCCTACATTCGAGAATGACCAGTCTACTTTAGCAAGTCAAGACTGGCCAGGACTTCCTACATTCAAGAACGACCAGTCTACTTTAGCAAGTCAAGACTGGCCAGGACTTCCTATATTCAAGAACGACCAGTCTACTTTAGCAAGTCAGGACTGGCCAGGACTTCCTACATTCAAGAACGACCAGTCTACTTTAGCAAATCAAGACTGGCCAGGACTTCCTATATTCAAGAACGACCAGTCTACTTTAGCGAGTCAGGACTGGCCAGGACTTCCTACATTCGAGAACGACCAGCCTACTTTAGCAAATCAAGACTGGCCAGGACTTCCTATATTCAAGAATGACCAGTCTACTTTAGCGAGTCAGGACTGGCCAGGACTTCCTACATTCGAGAACGACCAGCCTACTTTAGCAAGTCAAGACTGGCCAGGACTTCCAACATTCGAGAACGACCAGTCTATTTTAGCAAGTCAAGACTGGCCAGGACTTCCTAAATCCGAGAAAGACCACAGTCTACTTTAGCAAGTCAAGACTAGCCAGGCCTTCCCATACCACAAAGACCACAGTCAGCTCTAGCAAGTCAAGGTGGTGAAGACGGAGGCAACCAGCCAAGAGGTGCACAACAACAATCAGGATGCACAGCATTAACGCTAATGGAAAGTAAGTCTATAATTGCGAATTGAAATGAGGTGTAACAAGCGTGTAATAAATATGGTTGTACTAATGTAAATGTTCTATGTCATTTCATCATTAGTTGTTCAACGATTTTGTTGGCCGTTTTACTTTTGCCTATGTTTTGGGTTCTTCATCTGCTCCTACAAGCATTATCAATTTGTAATTAGTAATATTTCAACATTAATTTCATATATTAAATTACATGTTTTCATTACAATCATGCTGCAGGCGACTGACCATTGATTGAAATGGAAAGGTACCAGGCCCCGGTTTTGCTTTGAGATGGGGAATGTGATTTATGTTCAACTGCAAATTCACCACCAGCTGGACTGTGGTTGGATTGAGTGTTTCACCGAAGTGGAGACCTGACTTCATTTGATGGAACAGCGATTCTTGGGGCACGCATGCTGATCATGAAGTGCACATGGATTCAGTATGGCTGCATGATGGTTGTGCTTCCCACAACAGCTGTTACAGCAACCTGAATGTGTGCATCATGAACTGTAAACATTTTGTCAGAACGCAACACATTCACTAGAACAGTAGAAATGATCAGGTTGAACACTTTGTTTGTTGCTGAAATGAGGGAGAGAAGATATGGGAATGCCCCGCCTGCAGTGCGCCATTCCATTCTAAAGATGAATGGGAAAGTAATAATAGTGAGAGAAAAGAGTTCTTCCCCTCTCATCATTAAATAAGTGGACTAGCATAATGAAGTTGATATATAGTTTGCCTTAATGCTTCATATAAATCAACAAAGAAATAGATATACGATGCAATAAGACAAACCGAATATTGGGACAGCTATCCCCTATACTCCAACACAAAGCAATACCTAATACCAAAAAAAAACTTATACAGAGTATATTCATTCCAACATTGTGCTATCAATGCCAAACATGGTCGCCTACATCTAAGCACAAAAGAAAGTTTGCCACCACAGAGAAGATATGTTTGAGAAATGCGCTTGGAGTAACCAGAATGACAGAATCAGAAATGACATTATAAAAGAAAGAGTAGACATTGAGCAAATCCTAAGCTACATACAGAAACAAGAAATTAATTGCTTTGCCCATCTAGATAGAATGCTGTGTGATTCCTTACCATACAAATCATTTATTAAAAGAGGGGAAGGGAGAAGAGCATGAGGCAGACCCAGAGTAAGATGGACAGACATCATCAAAGAAATGTTACAACGGCATTAAATAACAGTGGGGTACTGGTTGGTCTCAAGGCAAAATGCTGGCCTCAAGACAGAAAGGTTGTAAGTTCAAATCCTGGCTGCTCCAGTTGGGATTTTTATTTGTGATTTCTCTCTGTGGCAGCCACCCCAGGTCTCATCCATGAATTAAGCTTGGCTTAAAACATCAATTACTCATCAATGGAAAAAATATGAATACCTCAGATGATGAAATTATCTGCTTGTGTTGCAAGGAACCCCTTTACCCCTTTGGAGATGGCTGACAGGGAAAAACAGATTAACACATAAAATTCAGTCCCTTGTCTCTAGAGACTTCACCTGAGGTGAAAGCTGGTGAACACAAAAAAAAAAAAAAAAAAAAAAAAAAAAAAAAAAAAAATTTGACAATGAGTGAAGCCGCCAAAAGGACGAGAACCACCCGAACGTGTACAAGAGGAAGTGAAGAAAGAAGAAAGCATAATGAAGTTAATTGTTTTACTCCTCTACTTGTGTTGGTTTACATCCTCAGAAAAATGCTTATGATTAACTTCACTGTTGACTGGAGGCTTTCATTTAGCTTCAAACAGCTTTGATTGCATTTCAACAGTGTATGTTATAAGAGATCTTTATGAATCACATAAAAGTGTATATTGTAGCATTGTATGGATCAGTGCTAGACAAGTTTTGGCTTGCAGATAATCAAATATAGTGGTTTTTGTCTTCTTTTGTTTTAAACAAGAAAGAAATAGTATGGGAAAAGAAACAGTAATGTTAATGAAAATCATGAAAAAGAAACAGTGAAATATAATGTATTTCAAGCAATAGAATGTACAGCCTTTAGAACGCCATTGTTAGTCTCTTGAATGTCATCACCATAAAATCACATTTGATACAATAATGTTGTCCAAAACATGACAAGGTATTACTATCTAATTGATCAGTGTGTCAACTCTTTGTATAGTACTGGTCTAACCTACCAGAGGATTTATCTTTCTATCTCTATGCATATCTTACATTTTGTAACTCAATTACTTTCTAACATTATTCATTATTATCTCTATCTTTCTGTTCTGCTTTTCTTGTGGTTTCAAAAAGCAGGACTAGATGCTTTTTGTATATTTTTTTATTTTCCTATGAGAAACGTTTCTTTCTTACTCAACCCTATTCTTCTGTGATCCTGTGATGGAGCTGTCTAACACCAATAATGATTTGAGTGGTATGCTGTAGTGTATAGTTCCTTCCTCCAGATAGTCAAAGATTGTATCTTTCATATCAGTCTGTTGGAAAGAGTTTGTACAAATTGCATGAAAAGAGAAATTCTTGAGAACATTGATCACAAGGACAAACATGATTATCTTAAAGTCTGAATTCCTGGGACCAGCGTTGCCTGAATGTTATCTGAACTTTCAACCAGACCAAACACTGGGTCTTGGCTGAATCAACTGTCTCCCACTTCTTTCACACAGACAGTATATGTACAAATGAAAATGTAATTTTCTTATTTTTTTTTTAAACATATTTTGACAAATGATATGTCATTTTGAGATAAATGAAGGAACAGTTACAGGAATATAAAAGAATGACATATTTTCTTGTTTCTGATGCTGACTGGGTCCTCTCAATGCTGGAATTGGTTTGGTATAAATTGCTCATTAACGTCCATATTATTCCTATATAAGACCTTCTATTTTACACCAGCATCCATTTATGAAAGCCTGTATTTCCTGATTATTACATGGGTTTAAAATAAACAAATAAAAATAGAATTTGTGGACAAGATAAAACTAAACAAAACAATGTTCCAGCACTAAAAGTCTTCAGCCTGGTTATAACAACAGATACATAAACTATCATTTTCATTCCTGCTTTTATTAACATTTTTTTCTACATATGTATCTGTTTTGCTTGTTTTTGTCCCTCTCTAAAGAGCTTTTTCGAGCTGAAATGTTGTTTACTTAATTCTGTCTTATCTACAAAGCTGAAGTTTTTGATCTTGTTATCTACACCAAACTCAGCTCTGCATATTTTTCATGTATTTCCACTACAATATTTATTGTTCCCAATGTTTCTGAGCTATATAACAACACTCAATTGAAACAATTGTTAATCATAGTACTTAGTTTTTGTTTTTAACCATCATAACTGACAGAAAAAAACAAACCTGGCACAGAAATACATAAATTCATGATATAAGAATATTTGAAGAAGAAAAAAACAAATGGAAATACATATGCAATAATCACAAACTGTTCATACATCAAAATAAATCTCTGAAGGAAAAAAAAACAAACAATATTATTGGCAGTAAAGGATGAAGAAGAAAGAGGGGGGAAAAATATTAAATTCTGCTTAAAGAGAAAACCTTTGTAGTAGAAATGTGAAACTGGAAGTAGTTGATGGTTAGAGTAATGATTGTACATCTCATTAAATATTGGCTATATTCTGTAGGATATTTGCCAGCCAACCCCACTGATAACAAAAATGAGTGTCTGACTCATAGTTGGAAAATGTAATCTCAGTGAACATCAGCCTAGTAGAGTGAAACTAAAGCACTCCATACTCTTACATTTTTATATGTTGAGGAACTACACTCTTACAACTTTATATGTTATAAGTTACAGCTCTATATAAACGCTATATATGCTATGTAACTATCTCAAGAAATGTGATTTTTACAAGGGCATTGTATAAAGACCAAATAACTACACTGGTGCCAGTCTCAGATCCAGATGTTCAGACAGAGAGTTGGATGTAGGGTCAGTACTCAGTTCTATAAAAGAAAGAAGTCCAGCTATAAAAACATCAAGCAGAACCCAGGATGATAAATCAGACTGGAAGAGAGGGGCCTTTCTCTACAAAAACACAGCACTAACCAGAAAAAATATGAGAAATCTTGTATATGGCAAATGCCAATAAAGTAAAGGTTCCCTCCATGTCTTGCTAGACATAAGGGGAATATGCTGTTAGTGACCATATTTTAACCATAATCTGAAGGCACATTGTTGGCTGATGATGTGGCTATCTCACACATATCAGGCCATCTTTATTTCCCAGAAAAATCTCTGGTATCCATTATTTTTTAAGCTGGGGTGATCCCTAGAACTTTGTTGGTCAGAAAAGAATCTGCCACACCTGAGAATTGAACTCGAACCCTTCTATGTCCATACAGAGGGTAAGAATAATGAAGAATAGAATCAAACACTTAAATTGAGCGGTTACAAGATGATTGAAACTGTATTGTTTAATTAGTTTTAGTATTTCTTCAAAGTTTCAACAAACTAAAGCTCAAGGAAAATAACTATTAAAATACACATAATTTTTTAAAACATAATGTTTTAACCACAAATAATTTCAGCTTGAACTTAACAAAACTTGAATATATCTACAATAACAGGAAAATACACACAATTATCTGTTAAATTATAACAAAAGAAGGCAAGTGAGATATCTGTGAAAACTATGATAGGAAATGATTCCAAACTAGGACTACTAATGTACTGGTCACATGATGTTTGTTTATAAGATCGAATGTGCGAGATATAAAAGTTGTTGAAAGAAAGGGATAGAGAGGTTCATTCCTGAGTAGACACTTTAGTCTACTTAAATGAACACACAACTTGCAAGGTTCTGGCAGATAGGATATCTGCCAGTCTGGTCACCTCAACTCATAATGTTGAGCTTAGCAACATAGGTTTCCAAGCATGTAAAACCTCATGGCATGACACAGCACATATAGTTTCCTGCTATCCTCTAATCATTTTCCACCATGAGAACCAAATAAAAGAGAGAGACTAAAAGAGACCTTACACTGAACTTTTAAAACAGAAGGGTCCACCACAGGTTTATATAAATAAGCAAGAACTACAGGAATTAGCAGTAAAGTATACTTGAGAAAAAAAAAAAAAAAAAAAGAACAATGGTTTCTTCTGTGTCATACTTGGCTCAGTAGGAACATCATGAAATAACTCCCCAGCCACCTCAAATACACAAAACACATTAAATTTGATGCAAATCTGAAAGTTAAGAAAGTCGGGTGTAATGTTACAATACTTTAGATAGAATTGATGATTTTAAAAAATACAATTCTTGTATATTAAGCATTTGTAAGAACAAGCATAATGTAATATCCAGCAGTGAAACAAAGGCAAAGAAGAGAACAGGAATGATCAAAAATATATTCAACAGCATAAGATATAGATATTAGCAGCAAAGAAATACAAATAAACATGAGGCATCAAGTTTTATTTTTATATTACTCATTATTGTATTGTGCAAAGAAATAAAAAAAAAAAAGTGACAATGAATAGGAAACTGGAAGACAGAACTAGGACCTTTGACATAGTTTGGTGCATTTGTGAAACAAAAACATGGGAGAACAAAAATTGGAAAAAGAACACTATAGTGAAATTTGGCATCAAGAGTGACAATGGCAAAAGGAACAGATTGTGGGGATGAATATAGAAGGTATTTGACAGGCACCCATCAGACTGTTCAGATTGCAATGACATAGATTCTATTAAATAATAATCATTAATGAAGGTCAAAATGTTCAGTTTGTCTGATAGAGTAAAAAAAACAAAAATACAGGGCACTCATCACAGCTTGAGGCATGGTGTTAATATTTCTCATTTGCTATAAGTTGACTTGTCTTTATGATTGATGTGGGCAGTATTGTGTGCCAAGTCACAGATTCTCCCACAAATAATCTCTAGTATTCATATAAAGAAGCTGGGTGAACTCCAAAGCTAAATTGATTTTAAAAAGAAGTAAAATATTGGGACTTGAACCAGGACCCATCTAGTTAGCGGATGAGCGTACCCTTTGCTGTCTGATATGGTGCATAGAACAATATGTGCAAATGTTTTATTTGCCACTGGCTAATGAAAATTGTTTCTCTTGAATTATTAATCTTTCTACAATCCATCTTTACTAATTTATGAGAACATAATTTAATGAGGTACAACTCATTGTGGATAACAACATCTGTGATAGCCTTTCTACTGTCTAAAACATCTGCTGTTGGATTTTTTTCTATGCTAATACAATAGTGTTAATTTTCCTCTTTATTGATTGTTTGTTAGGATTATGGTTTCTGCTCCATTATGCTGCAGCCACTATTTTACTGCACATTTTGGCCTGACACAACTGGCTTCCTCAAAGTTCTTATCCATAGTTTGATTTCCTGTTTCATCACTACTGACTTGACTAGGCTGAGTAATCTGTTTCTAGCACAATCATCTTGACGTCGAGTAATGTCTTGATCAGTTTTGGTTTGAAAGCTGTGATGCCAGCAGTCAGCTATGAGTTACTGACTTGCTATGAGCTCATATTCCACATCATCCTAGATAAGATCCTTAAGTTCAACACTATTCTCTCTGAAATCATCTTTCATCCCTTCCAGAAATTTGTCAAATGTCCCAAAGTGTTCTAAAATTCCCCTCTGTACAGAATGTGAACAAAGAAATGATTTATTTCCTTCTTATCTCTATAACAGTGGCAATGTGTTTACAAACTCCAGCACACAATGTCAACAACAAAACTGAATGTTTAAATGTATGTAACAATTTTCCTCTAGGCAGTGACATCATCATTAGTTTTTCTATATGCTTTCAATTCTGAAATATTTTTTTTTATATTCACAATTTCAAAACATTAACAGATTTTCTTTTTATTTCTCTTTTAAGGTGTCCCTGAATAGAAAAGATAAGACTTTCAGATAAGAGGAGTATTTTGGTCTATGCCCTATGGGCCAGCTACGGCTCGAAAGGTCAATAGATAGATAGATAGAATAGAAAAGTGTGTGTGTGGGTCTCAATCTATCTTATAGATAAATTGACTTAAATCTCAAGATAGTAATTACAGCCTAATAACAGGAGAAAGAGAATTGTTTTGTGGGATAGAAAAGAAGATCAAGAGATGATGGATACAAATGAAAAAATATAGAATCATAATTTTATTGCACAAGTGTTAATCAAGATAATAGATGAAGCTTTCAACATCACTGGACAAGGAGAGTTAAACCATCTTGATCCTTCGCTGTTAGACGTCACGTAGGGCTCATAGTGATATGCCACCCATCTCAATTCTGGGCTATATGTTCGATCTTCTCTAATGAGTCTATGTCTGCCAACTTTCCTTCTCTTATCATGTTCTTTTCAGTGTTCTTCCTCTTTTTCTGTATCCTGATGATATAAGAGTTTGTTTTGAAATTCTTTGTTGTCTCTTCTCAACACATACTTGACATATGTCCATCTTCTCTTCCAAATTGCAGATGAGACCATTGGTTGTATGGCCATTTCTCTTATTTAAATATTAGTCTTGGAATATTTCCATTGTATACAGTGTATTTTTCAGAGGCATTTGTTTACAAAAGCATTTAGTTTTTTTTCTCTGTCTCTTGTTATTTTGCAGCTTTCGCTTGTGTAGTTAAGGGTTGATAATAAATTTGAGTTGAATGTTCTAGTTTAGTTTTCTTTCTTAGTATTTTTTATTTCCACATTTTGTCCAGTTTTTTTTCATTTGCTTCTGCTACCCTGCTTCTGATCTCTTTCTTTGTTTCATCTTCTTGATCTATATTATTACCAAGATATATAGTGGTCTGCTCATTCCAATCTCTGACAATTTAGATATATATTGCCCTCTGCTATATTTTAATTATTTTTGTTTTATCCCTAGTTGATTCCAAGTCCTATTCTTTCCGCCATGGATAATAGGGTATCTGTGATTATGTGCTTAAATTTAACATTGTATTAAATTAATCGTGAGTTAAAAATAAACTGATAGTACCTATCATTTTAAACAGGGCAGTACCGTTTATTTTCATCTTCCCACCCATCCTGTTCCGTTTTGAATAAAAAATACTTTTAGTCCCGTTAAATAAATATACTATAACATTGGTCAATAATAAATTGTGAGCTGTAATTTTATATAGTAGCATTCCAGAATAGGATGTCAAAATCAGATGACAAAAGGTGCAGGGGAAAGGAGACGAGGCCAGGCATCACAAATACATCTTGTTCATTCTGCTGTCAGATCTGTCTATCCAATTTTGATATATTCATTCATAAGAGAGGCTCCTCATTAAAACAGCATCCAGCATAAGACACTAATTTATCACAAAACATTTAGCAAATTATGATTGCTTGCTACAAACTGCCCGCTAAGACGTCAAAACCCATATATACACATTTAATTTAAAATCATAGATATCAATCATTTCTGTAATCATGGAGTTTGAACCAAGCATTGATATCTGCATTTACTCATTTAGAACAGAAAAAAACATGCTGGAAACCATGGCCAGTCTTAAACTAATTGGGCACAGAGCATTCTTCTTGGGCATTTGTCTTCAAAAGTGTTTAGTTTTCTGTTCATCTCTTTTGTTGTGTTCCAGCTTTCACATACGCAGGTAAGGGTTGGTAATACATTTAAGATGAATATTCAAAGTTTAGTTTTCCTGTTTAGTATTTTTGATTTTCATATCTCGTCCAGGTTTTTTTTTTAAAAATATGCTGCTGCTGTTGCTATCCTGCTTCTAATCTCTTTTCTTATTTTATTTTATTGATCTATATTACTACCAAGGGTGTCCGGTTAGCGCAATCGATAGGCGGTTGGCTTACCACGGCAACAGCCGGGGTTCGTTCCCTGGCGAGGACACCTGGGTTTTACTAATTCCCTAAAAATTAGTGGGAGCCGCGATAGCTCAGTGGTTAGTGAACTGGACTACTACGGACAAGGGGTAGGGTTCGATCCCAACCGACGGCTCCAGGTTCACCCAGCCTTAAATGGGTACCGGATTTTTTCTGGGAAAGTAAAGCAGCACGGGCGTAATACCGACCACATTACCCCAAAAATCATGTGCTGAAGGTCTGTAAAATATAGGGTCACTAACACCATATTTCCCTATACGCCACTTGGCGTGACGGGGGGTACTTTACTTTACTTTTTTTATATTACTACCAAGATATACATAGTGGCCTACCTTTTCCAATGCCTGATCATTTAGATATATATTGCCCTCTGGTGTATTTTTATTTTTCATTATTTTTGTTTTACTTTAATCCCTGTTGATGTCAAGTCCTGTTCTTTTCACCATGGATGATAATATCTGTGATATTTTGCAGCTTGTTGCTATTGTCACTTAGGAACACTATGTCATCTGTAAAATCTAGATCTTCCTGATAAACTGAACCATAAAAAAATTAAATTAACCTTTAGCAGGAAAGAAGAATGACCTAAAATCATTTTTGTTTCTTAAATGGAGAGAAAAATAAAGGGAGAATGAGTACATCTTGTGATAAAACACACCCACATCTAAATTCTTTATTCTGTAAACACAGATATATGACTGAATACAAAAAATGATAGTTTTTGATTATTGAATATCTTTCACAAATATATGTTCCACTCCCTGCCTATACAAATATGTGTTCTATCATTCACTACCTCCCTGTAAAGTAGAAGATTCTTTAACCCAAGTCTACTGTGTTCTGTGTCCTCTTGTACAAAAAGTCAAGGAAAAAGGGAGTGTTGTGGACTACTCCAAGCAAACAGGCCTGAGAAGGTCATTACGGCCAGGAACACCGCCCTGAAAATGGAACTATACACCCAAATTACTGAAACAGACAGCTGCCTTCATAAGAGAGTCCAGAATGCAAGTCTGAATGAGCCATGATCATAGAAGAAGAAGATGAGTGTTGAGGACAAAGCTCTGTAGTTAGCTTCACACTTAGTAACTTTAGCAGCATTAGAAAGATAACTTCAACTTTGGGTCTCTGTTTTTGTTTTCCCCTTGAGCTGGAACATCCTTTTTTGTTACTAAAACAGCTAATTCTAACTGATGGCATAAAATGCCATAAATAAATAATTAGTTGGCCATGATTGTTACATGATATTAATTTGGAGTTCACTGCAGATAAAGGGGACATCTAAAGTGAAGGCATTTGGTGTAGGACATGAAAACCTATATATCTTAGTGTACCAACAAACATGGCCATCACATAACTTCATTTTAACAGCAGATTATAGATTTGTTCAGAATGGACAAAAATAACTCATGCCATTGACTTAATAAAACAGTGGTGGTTAACCGGAATCCAAATTATACTATATATATTATACCATATTATATTAAAGTTACTAAGTGTGAAGCTAACTACAGACCTTTGTCCGCATATTATATGGGGGCCTCGGTAGCTTAGTTGGGAAAGGGGGCCTCAGTAGCCTAGTTGGGAAAACCACCCGACTGGACTACCGACGTTCGGACAACTCGTGTTCGATTCCCGCTGGGAGCAGTGTGAATTTTACTCGTGGTTGGAAAGAAAACAAAAAATACCCCCGCGGTCAACACAGCCGTTGGCAGAAATGGGTACCAGGGTATTACCCTGGGAAGGTGAGGAATGTCGCCTCGCATCTGAGTTTCAATGCTTGAGGCAACACTATACAGCAATCTCCGAATATTTCTGGATAGGCGGTCGAGCACATATGGGTGGAAACTTGAATGCTAAGACGCCGGTGCAAGTCTCGTACTTTACCGTTACCATATTATACATAAAACATCAGTCACCCTGGTAAAATATAACTTTGATTTAAATGTTTTGTTATATTTGATGAAAACTCCACAACCCCCACTCTAAACATAAATGGAGGAAAAAAAAAGTTTGTTACAGACTGCATCTACCACTATGTCTCTTAACTGGTGCTTCACCAGAACAATAAGTATCTAAGACAGGGGAGAGAATGTTCCTAGCATAGAGGGCTAAACAAGAGTGATGGTTCCTAGTTATGGAGATCAGTCACCAAAAAAAAAAATCACCTCTGACAACATATACCATGATGAGTCAGCTTCTGAATGTGACATATTTACCATATGTCATTTTTAAAATGCATAAAGGAGTAAAGATATTTTACTGGTTCTTGATAGCTAAGAGAGTTGGAGGGATTGAGTGGGTCACAGCCAACTACTGTGAAGGGCAGAGCACAGTAAGGAAAACCTCCAACTATCATGTTTTCAGCTTTGCAAGCAGGGGCAGTTGTGATCAGTTGTCTATAGCTCACACAGATGAAAACATCATGCTAGTGGAGGTTATCCCAGTTTCCCTTTTCCGTGCATCGGCTTGCCTCTATAGATGGCAATGGGGAGGACAACAAAAAATAATGAAGTTTCGGAAGTTGAAAATGAAGAACTACCTATTAAGCACAATATGGACAACAACAATTTTTAAAATTACAATAAAAAGTAACTTATTTAATGAAAGTCATCTTATAATGAAAAATAATACAAATTTAAATAATGCAGCAGCCAACAAAGACTAAATTAGAGTAACAACTTAAGAGGTGGCCTGAACAACAGATGATATGATGGCAACACAGAGTGAAATGATACTCCATTGTAGTCAACCACTGATGCTGAGACACCACAGGATGATGATAAGATAACTAAACAAATACAGTTTGATATTTTGAAGGAAAAAAACCTTGGCAAATATGGAGAAAAGGATTAGGAAAACATCTCAGTGGGAAACAAAGACTAAATAATACATCGGCAAAGACAAGGTATTAGCACTAGGAATATGTGCACCAAACAACATCATAGAGACTGCTGACTTTACTAGGAACTTATATGGCAGTACTCACCCAATTTGCTGTGAAAGGAAACAATGAGTTTTGGTCAAAGTCCTCTATTATAGTGTGTTTATTTATTTATTACTCAGCATGTATATTTAATGTAATTTAAATTTTATTCCCGTGTGTTACCGGGGCCTCATTATGAGGGAGGTAAAGAATAGTGACACTGTGACCTTCCAGGCATGTCGTAAGAAGCGACTAAGGAGATTGATCGATGGCTTGACAAGCTGTCATTGTAAAAAGTATTGTTATGGAAACAGCGCCATAGATTTTAGAGCAGTGGTCTCTGCAACATGCGCCATTTTGGCACGCAAGGTTTCTGTTTTTGAGATTGTGGTTCTGCCCTATGTGGGTCTTCGGCTCAAAAGGACAATAATTAGATAGATTTTTATTTAATAACTTTTGTTGGCTTCAGTAAGGTTTTATTTCCTATCAAATTAATTCCCTTAATTGAGAGAGAGAGAGAGAGAGAGAGAGAGACGGAGACACACACAGTAAAGAGAGAGAGAGAGAGAAGGAGCAAGTAAATGTATAAGATCAAGAAAAATCATACATAGTTTTCACCACAGAATCTCATTCTTTGTACTTGGAAATAATAACCTGTCTGACATATGACTAGCAGCTAGCCAACAACCAATCACTTCACAGATGTATACATCGAGGAGGAGGGGGAATTCAGGTAATAAAAGTTAAATACTTTCAGGAAACAAAGAATACAAAAAAAAAAGTCACTGGAACACACTGATGAAGTAGAAAAAGCATAAAAAGACTACAATAAAGCTAGAGCTGAAAGGTAATAAATAAATGAACAGGAACCTAATGGGCAGAGATAACAAAAAAAAGTCTTCGGCAAATTTTTGATGAAAAACTTCAGAGACAAAATTATCATGGGAGTAAATAAGATGAATGATAGGGAATGTTGTTGGTGTATTATTTCATTTGGCTGATTTTTTTTTTGTTTTTTTTGTTTTGTTTTTGTATTTATGGAAGCCAAATTTTACAGCAACACTAATTTAAATATGTACCAGTACAGCTTCAATCATATTGTAGAAATGGAAATAGCAAGTAGTTATTATCCAGATAATGCAATTTTGGGGGTGGTAACAATTTGTATGTAATTTATTTCTATCTCTTGAGGGTTGTAAAATTTGTATGTAATTTACCTCGATCTCTTGGGGGTGGTAACAATTTGTATGTAATTTACCTCGATCTCTTGGGGGTTGTAAAATTTGTATGTAATTTACCTCGATCTCTTGAGTGTTGTAAAATTTGTATGTAATTACCTCGATCTCTTGAGTGTTGTAAAATTTGTATGTAATTTACCTCGATCTCTTGAGTGTTGTAAAATTTGTATGTAATTTACCTCAATCTCTTGGGGGTGGTAACAATTTGTATGTAATTTACCTCGATCTCTTGGGGGTTGTAAAATTTGTATGTAATTAACCTCGATATCTTGGGGGTTGTAAAATTTGTATGTAATTTACCTCGATCTCTTGGGGGTTGTAAAATTTGTATGTAATTTACCTCGATCTCTTGGGGGTGGTAACAATTTGTATGTAATTTATTTCTATCTCTTGAGGGTTGTAAAATTTGTATGCAATTTATCTCTATCTCTTGAGGGTTGTAAAATTTGTATGTAATTTACCTCTATCTCTTAAGGGTTGTAAAATTTGTATGTAATTTACCTCTATCTCTTAAGGGTTGTAAAATTTGTATGTAATTTACCTCGATCTCTTGGGGGTTGTAAAATTTGTATGTAATTTACCTCGATCTCTTGGGGGTGGTAACAATTTGTATGTAATTTATTTCTATCTCTTGAGTGTTGTAAAATTTGTATGCAATTTATCTCTATCTCTTGAGGGTTGTAAAATTTGTATGTAATTTACCTCTATCTCTTAAGGGTTGTAAAATTTGTATGTAATTTACCTCTATCTCTTAAGGGTTGTAAAATTTGTATGTAATTTACCTCGATCTCTTGGGGGTTGTAAAATTTGTATGTAATTTACCTCGATCTCTTGGGGGTGGTAACAATTTGTATGTAATTTATTTCTATCTCTTGAGTGTTGTAAAATTTGTATGCAATTTATCTCTATCTCTTGAGGGTTGTAAAATTTGTATGTAATTTACCTCTATCTCTTAAGGGTTGTAAAATTTGTATGTAATTTATCGCTATCTCTTGAGCGTTGTAAAATTTGTATGTAATTTATCGCTATCTCTTGAGGGTTGTAAAATTTGTACGTAATTTATCGCTATCTCTTGAGGGTTGTAAAATTTGTATGTAATTTATCGCTATCTCTTGAGGGTTGTAAAATTTGTATGTAATTTATCTCTATTTCTTCAAGATCTAAATTGAAGTAAATAAATCATGACTTCTCATTTGTAAACTTACAATATGTCTGTTGTACTACATGTTGTTATAGGACACAATAAAGACTTAAGGTGATTAAGAAAAGATTAACCCCTAATGCAGTATCTGTCAAATTAGTTTTAGAATAAGTTCAGAGATATGCAAATATCACTGTATATATCAACATATATTTCTATATCACAAAAAAAAAAAAAAACTAAAACTAAACTAAAGCAAAGCATGTGTGCCCTTAATGAAACATATGCAGCTGTTATCACAAAATTTGATATTTTGAGTTTTTAGTCAGAGCTGTTTACTTGGGTCCTAGCCATGTCAACAGGGATGCATGTTTCAGGTAGCATGGTCGCATGATTATCACTGCTGGAATCACCTCCTTGACAGGTCCATCCAGTATCTTTTGAATGGTGGCTTCCTGAGTGAGAACTTTTCAACTTCATCACATGGCCTAGGTTAGGCAACAAATGGCGAGTATCTTCTGATGTTGTAGCAGCTGCTGCAATGGCTGCAAGCTCTGAGGTTGAAGTCAAGGCTGAAGGGTCAGAGGTTAAGCCTGTGGCTTGGTTGCGAGACATTAGTTCTCCAAGTGTGTGAGCTTGCCAGTATGCAGCAAGAGCCAGTCGCTGCTGGTGGTCGAGTGAGGTTGGCCCTGGGGGAATTGCAGAGGTGTCTGGTGAGGTTAAACGATGTAACAGTGATGCTTTAGTTTGTGCCGCCACATGTTGGTGATGATGCTGGTACATAGATGAAGATGAAGATGAATGTGGTAAAGATGAATGCCTTGGCTGAGCTGGCTGCATCATCTGCTGAGTAGCCACCTCCTGGGATGATAACATCAACGATGGACTGGATGACTGAACAGATGAAGAGGCAGCCACATGTGCATGATACTGTGCGAGAAGATCTGAATGCAAGAAATGAGAAGCACCCCTGATTGGTCCATGGTAGCCTGGTCCCCTGATGTCAAATATTCGTCCTTCAGTTGTGCATGCTCTTCTGGCATATACTGATTACTTGATGTACGATGAAGAGCTGATGAAGACATGCCTGTCATTTCTCTCAGGCGCTGCATGGACTATTTTGAACAAAAAAATATAAATATATATTACTAAATGCTAACACCACCAACATATAACAAAATAATGAGAAACTTTGAAAAAAATTATTCGCTCTACTTGATAACAACTCAACAATATTGAAAATCTGACAATTATTACCTTCAAACCAAGCAGTCAGTAACAAGTACACCTTGTGACATACTGTAGCTAAAAACAAAATTCCTCATCCTTTTCAAAGTGTCAAAGTATGTCACACGTTGTGCATAAATACTTCCACTATTGTCAAGGATAATCAAATTCTCCTATACCTTCAACGTTCCCCTTATTATAGCTTCTGGAGGTCTTGTGAGTGCAAGACTAATCTTTTCCATTGTCTGTCTCCCAATATTGTTTGTGTTTCCTCTTGACTGGACACAGCTCTTTGCTGATGACTTTCTTTTTACAAAAAAAATTCTGATAACTGTTCACAGACAAGCTTTTAAAGTTTGGATGTTTTATATCTACATTTCTGGAATCATTCAGACCCCAACACAAACACTGAAAATACACAGACCTCATTGATCAGTTAAGTTGCTACAGGTAGCATCACTTGCAACTTTGTGGAGCTAACACTAAAGATGTTCTAACGCAGGTTACACCTTCAGACAACCAAACAAATTAATTGTAGACATCATCATAATCATTGTTCTTCAACCTGAGCAGTATCACCTACTAATGAACAACTTTTGCTTGGTGATGCTGCTTTTAATGATCCAAGACTTACAGTATGGACAGCATGTATGTATTTGAAAAGATGACTAAAGTATGGGTTTTTTTAATTTAAAAGTGCATTATTATTGAACTATGTCAAAAATTGCAATAAAAGATAGGATATATATATATATATATTTTTTTTTACAATCTTATGGTACACACCATCAAACCATTATATCAGCGATTCATAGTACAACTTATGGCTGTTCAAATTATGCTTTTTCTGAGTTACGTTATTAGTGTGTGTGATGAGAATATGTGTATATAAAAAAAAAAAAAGTAAAGGTTCCCTTCACGCCTTGCTAGGCATTTGGGGAATATAGTGTTAGTGACCATATTTTTCTATATCCACAGCACATTTTTGGATGATATGGTCGGTATCATGCCAGGCCGTCTTTACTTCCCAGAAAAATCTCTGGTACCCATTTTTAGAGGCTGGGTGAACCCCAAAGCCTTGTCAGTCCGAAAAAAAATCTGCCACTGCTGGGGATTGAACCTGGACCCTTCTGGTTAGGAAGCGAGCACACTAACCACTCAGCTACCGAGGCTCCTGAGCATACTCCTCAGTGTACTGAGAGGAAATTATGTAATTTTCTACATTTAGCCATGTGTTTTTTCAAATCTAGTTGGAAAACAAAGCAAAACACGAATGGATTATAAACTGTATGGTATTCCAGAGGTCTAATCTAAAATTGGCCAGGATCGCAGCAACGGAAGCAGAATGAGAAATTGGGGTCATTGTTTATATAAAAGTACTAACTTTATTACAACTATTCATAATCTTGCACATAACCTTCGATATCGTATGCTACTTTCACTTACGATTTTTCTGATTTACAATGAGTTTTTCAGAACATAACCCCACTGTGAGGAATGACTGTATTCTTTACACATTTAATACATTTAATCATTTTAGTAAATTTCTAATTTATCAAAATATATAATAGTAAATCATCATCATCAAATACCATGCCTGCTGGTGTAGGTGATCATGTCTCTCCACAACTTTCAATCTCGGCATTTATTTATCATTTCTGTTGTGGACATTCTGCCAAGCCATTCTCTTAAGCTGTCTGGTATCTTTTCTCTTTGCTTCCCTCTATCTCTTTGTCCCTCAATTTTCCCAGCTGTTCCATTCTCATTGCATGGCCAAAAAATTATGACCGTTTCTTCCTAATATTGGCAACTAGCTCTCTTTTTGCTTTGGCCTCTTTCAAAATGTTTTCATTACTCTTCTTAGATGTCCATGGTATTCTCAACATTCTTCTGTAAAACCACATTTCTACAGCCTCCAGTGATTTTCTTGTCTGTTGTCCCATTGTCCATGATTTACATCCATATGTTAAGACTGGTTCTACATAACATTTATGAACTCTTTTTCTTATTTCTATTGTGAAAAAAGGATTGCACAGTATCATCCTCACTTTTTGGAAAACTGCCTTTCTGCATCTCACCATTACTGTACATCTACCATATGATGTTAACATTGTTCTCAGATATTTAAATTCATTTACCTGTTTTTAAATTGTTCCACTTGTCTTTATTGTGCATTGCAGTGAAGTCTTTTTCTTTGTTGCTACCATTACTTCTGTCTTTTTACTATTAAGGCTGAGTCCTTTATTTTTGCTTTCCTTCACTATAATGTCTAATATTTCCTATAACTCATTTTCACTCTTTGCGATTGTATCACCAGCATGCCTTAGAATATTTATATTATGACCTCCGATTGTTATTCCGAGAATGCCCCTTATGGATATTAAAATAATTTCACTATACATGTTAAGTTAATCTGGTGACAGCACACAACCTTGCCTAACATCCTGTTTCATTTGTTGAAACATTCCCAATTGATTTCCAGTACATATGGCCGCTGTTTGTTGCCAGTACATAGTAAATACACTACTTTAATAAATGTATAATTTTACATTAAGTGTTAATATAATAATAATTACTTTCAACCAACACCTAGCATCTTAGTATCTGACTCAATTATCTCTTAAATTAATGGTGTTTACAGACAATTTTTTTTTTTTTTAATGTGGTGGATGTAACATTTGTTTCTAAACTGAAATATTAGTGGATGATTGAGGGAATTTCACTACCGTACAAATTACAAAAGTGTGGACCAGATATGAACAGATTGAAAAGCACTCACTCTATAGTCATCAAATTAGACAGTCCAAAGACTGGTATTGGAGATTCACATTACACAGCCAACTTTAGAGAAGGTCAACACACAACCCCACTAGTCACTGGTTTAAGTTCACCTTTGTGAGCTATAGATGGTGACAGAATTCTACCCACTACAGTCCCAGCTCTCTACCCTACTACAGTATCTATTTTTTGACAAATATAAGCCTGGTCTTAAAAATTAACCGAAACTGGTTAAAGAAAAGAAAAATGACTTCCCTGTGTCATGGACCGTGGTCAGAATGGGAAAGAAATAGTCACACGGATGTAACTAATCATAATTCTTTTCTTTAACCAGTTTTGATTATTTTGTTTTGGATATTTCGTTACTTGTTAGCTATGTAGGATTAGTATTATTTACTTATATAACTGTGTGTGCTTGTTGTTTGTTTGTTCCTGCTGAAGGCCTATTGAGCCAAAATGTCATTCAAATCTGTATCATCTACTAATCATGTAAAACTTTTACCATACCATTTTTTCTATTTTTTTTCAATTCTCCCTCACGTTTAGCTTTACTGCAGCTTCACATTTTTATGCATTCTTTTGCATTTCTTTGCCTTAACTCCTTAAAAATTAACCACTGCACTGAGGTTGTTCCTTTTACATCCTTTGCCTGTTTTCTCTATTAATTATGCCCTCTATTACTGTCAGCATTAGACCTACATTTTGTATAACTGTCATGTATATTGTGCCAAAGTCCAGACAATCTAAATTTCTGTGTCATTTTTAGCAGGTATCAGATTGCCATTACATCCTTAAGTAGTTGCTTGTCCAGCATTTTTTATTACAGCAGTAGCTTTCTTAGAAGTGACAAGGTGATGTGTTGATTGGTTGGTTCAATCGCTGGTCAAATATTCTATATTCTATATTCTATAATTTATATTCCTATAGGACACTGGGTCATGCCTTTATAGTTCTGCATAAAAAATTGCATTTTTTTTTTGCATTCGTTGGCATTCATCTCTGGAAAACCCTAGAGACTAGGAACTGAATTTTGTGTATTAATTCATTTTTCTCTGGCAGCTGTGTGCACAGGGGTCCCTTGCAGCACAGGCAGATAACTCTGTCTTCGGAGGTACTCATATTTTTTCCATCCATGAGTAACTGACGTTTCAAGCTGGGCCTCGCTGCTGAGACCAGGGGTAGTTGCTGCAGAGAGAAATCATAAATAAAAATCCCAACCGATGCAGCCAGAGTTTGAACTCACAGCCTCTCTGTCTTGAGAATGATGTCTTCTCTCAAGACCAAACTATACCCTGTTTTGCATTCTGATTATAATATAAGGATTCTGTATCTAAGACACAATTAGAATCCTGTATTTGGAGTATATAATAAAAAGTTCTTTAAAATCTGTATACTATCATAAAGATTCTGCATTTAAGTCATGTCTTTATAATACTGGGAGCAGCAATAGACCAGTGGTTAGTGAACTGGTTTACACAAAACAAGAGGTTGAATTTGATCCCAAATAATGGCATTTAGGTTCACTCAGCCCAAAATAGGCTTTGAGATTTTACTAAGAAAGAAAGATGTCATTGGCATAATGATGACAACATTACCCAAAAATATGCCAATGGTCAAAAGACAAATTGGCACTACTAACACATATTCCCTATCTGTCACACAGTGCAACTGGGTTCTTCTCTCTTTATACTTATATATATAATTTTGTATTATTCTGTAACAAAAGTGTGACATATTACTATCTTCTGATAACAGACCTCAGCATCCAAATGTTTCTGTCGCTGAATTTCTGTTAAGTCCCCTAGATGGACAGAAATTTTAGGGACCTCATTTTCCTCTCCACCTGCAACCCGACTGGCTTTGTCTGCCTCATCTTGGAGGTGCTGTGCAAAGTTCTGACAGTACTGGGCAAGTTTGGTCATCTGAAGCATTGTGGCTATTTTATGGAGGGAACGTACTGAAGAAGTGTCTACCTGGAAACCATCACAAATAGTAACAGATTAACAATCAAATAGTTTTAAATTAACAATCAAATGGTTTTAAATTAACAATCAAATGGTTTTAAATTAACAATCAAATGGTTTTAAATTAACAATCAAATGGTTTTAAATTAACAATCAAATGGTTTTAAATTAACAATCAAATGGTTATGGATTAACAATCAAAGGGCTTTAGGTAAATAATCAAATGGCTGGAGATTAAGTCAGCTCTAATTATAAACATTTAGTGAAAAAATGGTGCTTAATGACTTAAAATCTATGTCTCAAACAAATATTCCCACAAGGAAATGTGCACTAATGACATCACTAAAAAGTCCAAAAGTGAAGTTGGTGCTGAAAAGACCAAGTTCTCATAAGGCTTCAGACAGCTAAATCCAGAGTAGCACTTCGGTGAACTCCAGATAGCAAGAGAACAAGCAAAAGAGAATCATTCATAAAGAAATGAAAGAAAATGGTTTCACAAGAGAAGAGCTGAAAGGTTGGCTCAAGATTGACAATAGAGGAGATCTCTAGTGGTGGCCTAGTGTGCTAGAAGTGTGAAAGTGAGTGTGTGAACACCTGGCTCAAGATTGACAATAGAGGAGATCTCTAGTGGTGGCCTAGCATGCCAGACGTGTGAGAGAGTAAGTGTGTGAACACCAGACTCAAGACTGACAATAGAGGAAATCTCTAGTGGTGGCCTAGTGTGCCAGAAGTGTGAGAGAGTAAGTGTGTGAACACCAGACTCAAGATTGACAATAGAGATCTCTAGTAGTGACCTAGTGTGTTAGAAGTGTGAGAGAGTGAGTGTGTGAACACCAGACTCAAGATTGACAATAGAGGAGATCTCTAGTAGTGGCCTAGTGTGCTAGAAATGTGAGAGAGTAAGTGTGTGAACACCAGGCTCAAGATTGACGATAGAGGAGATCTCTAGTAGTGGCCTAGTGTGCTAGAAATGTGAGAGAGTAAGTGTGTGAACACCAGACTCAAGATTGACAATAGAGGAGATCTCTAGTGGTGGCCTAGTGTGCTAGAAGTGTGAGAGAGTGAGTGTGTGAACACCAGACTCAAGATTGACAATAGAGGAGATCTCTAGTAGTGGCCTAGTGTGCTAGAAATGTGAGAGAGTAAGTGTGTGAACACCAGGTTCAAGATTGACAATAGAGGAGATCTCTAGTAGTGGCCTAGTGTGCTAGAAGTGTGAGAGAGTAAGTGTGTGAACACCAGACTCAAGATTGACAATAGAAGAGATCTCTAGTAGTGGCCTAGTGTGCTAGAAATGTGAGAGAGTAAGTGTGTGAACACCAGGCTCTAGATTGACAATAGAGGAGATCTCTAGTAGTGGCCTAGTGTGCTAGAAGTGTGAGAGAGTAAGTGTGTGAACACCAGGCTCTAGATTGACAATAGAGGAGATCTCTAGTGGTGGCCTAGTGTGCTAGAAATGTGAGAGAGTAAGTGTGTGAACACCAGGCTCTAGATTGACAATAGAGGAGATCTCTAGTAGTGGCCTAGTGTGCTAGAAGTGTGAGAGAGTAAGTGTGTGAACACCAGGCTCTAGATTGACAATAGAGGAGATCTCTAGTGGTGGCCTAGTGTGCTAGAAGTGTGAGAGAGTAAGTGTGTGAACACCAGACTCAAGATTGACAATAGAGGAGATCTCTAGTGGTGCCTAGTCTGCTAGAAGTGTGAGAGAGTGAGTGTGTGAACACCAGACTCAAGATTGACAATAGAGGAGATCTCTAGTGGTGGTCTAGTGTGCTAGAAATGTGAGAGAGTAAGTGTGTGAACACCAGACTCAAGATTGACAATAGAGGAGATCTCTAGTGGTGCCTAGTCTGCTAGAAGTGTGAGAGAGTGAGTGTGTGAACACCAGACTCAAGATTGACAATAGAGAAGATCTCTAGTAGTGGCCTAGTGTGCTAGAAGTGTGAGAGAGTAAGTGTGTGAACACCAGACTCAAGATTGACAATAGAGGAGATCTCTAGTGGTGGCCTAGTCTGCTAGAAGTGTGAGAGAGTAAGTGTGTGAACACCAGACTCAAGATTGACAATAGAGGAGATCTCTAGTGGTGGCCTAGTGTGCTAGAAGTGTGAGAGAGTAAGTGTGTGAACACCAGACTCAAGATTGACAATAGAGGAAATCTCTAGTGGTGGCCTAGTCTGCTAGAAGTGTGAGAGAGTAAGTGTGTGAACACCAGGCTCAAGATTGACAATAGAGGAGATCTCTAGTGGTGGCCTAGTGTGCTAGAAATGTGAGAGAGTAAGTGTGTGAACACCAGGCTCAAGATTGACGATAGAGGAGATCTCTAGTAGTGGCCTAGTGTGCTAGAAATGTGAGAGAGTAAGTGTGTGAACACCAGACTCAAGATTGACAATAGAGGAGATCTCTAGTGGTGGCCTAGTGTGTTAGAAGTGTGAGAGAGTAAGTGTGTGAACACCAGACTCAAGATTGACAATAGAGGAGATCTCTAGTGGTGGTCTAGTGTGCTAGAAATGTGAGAGAGTAAGTGTGTGAACACCAGGCTCAAGATTGACGATAGAGGAGATCTCTAGTAGTGGCCTAGTGTGCTAGAAATGTGAGAGAGTAAGTGTGTGAACACCAGACTCAAGATTGACAATAGAGGAGATCTCTAGTGGTGGCCTAGTGTGTTAGAAGTGTGAGAGAGTAAGTGTGTGAACACCAGGCTCAAGATTGACAATAGAGATCTCTAGTGGTGGCCTAGTGTGCTAGAAGTGTGAGAGAGTGAGTGTGTGAACACCAGGCTCAAGATTGACAATAGTGGAGATCTCTAGTGGTGGCCTAGTGTGCTAGAAGTATGAAAGTGACTGTGTGAACACCAGGCTCAAGATTGACAATAGTGGAGATCTCTAGTGGTGGCCTAGTGTGCTAGAAGTATGAAAGTGAGTGTGTGAACACCAGGCTCAAGATTGACGATAGAGGAGATCTCTAGTGGTGGCCTAGTGTGCTAGAAGGCATACACAGAAGTGTAAGAGCGTGAGTGTGTGAACTCCAGGCTCAAGATGCTGTGAGTGTGATTTATTTAAATGTTGCGCTACAACCCTGGCAGTCAGCCATGGCTTATTAGAAATTATAGGTTGAGCTTTTTAATTCTATCAAATCAACTATTTTTTACAATTGTACAATTTATTAAACGTTGTTTTCAAATTCTACAGAATGTAATATGAAGTGTACAGGTTTATTATCAGCAAGCACATGCGGAAAACTGTTTTGTGAAAACTGTTTTTGTTAAAATTAGCAACAAGTAAACACTTGACTATCACTTCTGGCAAAGTTATGTCAATCTTCTCATCTTCTTCTAACCATTCTGTAACACTGTGCAACTATTAGTCTTCCACAAACACTTCCCAAGTTATCCTGTCTGATGCCATTCTCTTAAAATCACACTATCTCTTCCCCATCTTCTCCACCTCTATTTTCACCTGTCGCTACGCTACAAGTATACTTTGGCCTTCCCTTTGTCTTCTCCCTTGCAGAGACAAAAATAAAAGACCTGTCCCATAATACTCTAAAATTTGCTTCCAAAGGATGTGTGCCATCATCTAGTATTATTGTTTTTGTTGCATCTATTTTTCCACTGGTATTTGTCTGGTACTTTCCTATAACTCTATTTTTATTAATTTAATCCTGTCTTTTCCATCTTGTTATACTTATTCTGCACAGACATTTATTAATGAAAGTTTGCATCTTTGTGACTGTAATTTTTATTTTTTTCCATATTTACAACTGTATAATAGGACTGATTTAAGAAAGAGGAAAGATTGAAGATCAGTATTTTTATTTTTGCATTAACCTTAATTTGGTTTTTTGATCCTCATAATTTCCTAGTATAGTGAAAGTTCCTCTTACTTTTTGTGCCCTCACTTTTATCATTCTCTATTCTACTCCTTTGTCTATATTCATCATCATCATCATTTGTCATACTGGTTGGCATAGGCGATCATGTCCTTCCACAACCTTCTATCTACGGTGCATCATATCAGTTCTGTTGTTGATTGTTTTCCATGCCATGACACCAAGCTATCCAGTATTTTCTCTCTTTGTCATCCGTGATCTCTCTTTCCTTTTATTTTGCCAGATGTAACCAAGTATTCCAACTTTCCTCTTCTCATGATGTGCCCGAAAAATGTTGATTGTTTCTTTCTGATGTTTTTTAGGAGCTCCCTTTTTGTGTTGACCTCTTTGAGAATTTCCTCATTGATCTTTTTAGCTGTCCAGGGAATTTTCAACATTCTTCTGAGAAATCTATATATTGTCAACAGCAATAACTCTCATTTCTTTGGTTTTATATCTATTTTCAGTCCCAATTGTTGTGACCTGTCATCAAGTATGCTCATTTTATCTGACATATGTCTATGATTATGTGAGTGAAGAGCTATGTTATCAGCAATGTCTAGGTAGCCAAGTTGATAGATCAGTGACCACTGGATTTATCTCCTGTTGTTCTGTTATTTCTTAATCCAATCTATAACAAGTAAGAAGAGACATGGAGACAGTAAGGACTTCCGTTGTAAAAATGGTGGGATCTAGGTCACGTTCTCTTGATTGCTGCAGTAAGCGCATTCGGAATCTGATTAACTTCGGTTCTCCATTGTACTTTTCTGAGTTAAAGTAAAAGTGATGATCTTCTTATTACATCTGCGCAGCTAAAGCCATGTTGTACGCTGACAACAGTCCGTTTTTGACAAATCAAGTGTTGTGAATGCGACCTTCCAACGTCTAGACTTGATCTGCACTTTACGTCACATTGGTGCTGTTCATGGCCTTTGTTGGAATTCCTAGATGCAAGTTATTTCCATGTTACTTATCAATGTAAACTATTTCGTCAGCCGCAGTTTTATCTCTTTACGGAATTTGCACAGTGTTTTGTTTGTCTTAGGCTGCTTTTACTAGAGTAATCAGAAATCGAAAGGGAGCGAAATTGTGTAAACAACTTTTTTTGTGTGCTACGTCATCATAATGGTTCATCGTATATCCCTAGACTCTAGACCAAACGTACGCTAATCTTACGGTCGGTTGTTTGATGTGCGACGGGGATAATCTGATGACTAACTGTGTGTCTATATGTTCGGAATTAGAGTCAACAACGATGGCCCAACATCATCAAGCGCTCTACATTTTTTAAAAATATCACGATCATCATTTTCAAGAGGACGCGAACTCCTGGTATATGGTGGATAGGTTGCGGGAACAATTGAAGGCTATGCATGAAAAGTATTCCTTGTTGCAGCTTCCTCATATTCCAAGTCCGGCTTGTTGCAGGAGCTACTGAGTTAAGTGCTCTGTGCACACCGTGAGCTGTGTGTCTCATCCATTTTGATCATGTTTCGATATTCCAATTGCTTTCGATGAATGATGATCGTATGACAGGGAACAGTTGCCCGTGTTCACTTTCTGCGCGGTTTCACCTTATGTCTTTTGGCGTGTGCTGAGACTGCTATGATGGGGACTACAGTTACCTTTCTTTGTTTGTGAGATGAGATTCGGATGATTACGCTGGCACAGGCAGTTGAACAATTATGGATTTTAATTCGTTTGCAGTGATACCAGGGCTTTCTATAACCAAATAACCAAATGGAGATAGTAAGCCTCACTGCCTCACTCCTGTTCTTAGCTCAAATGGCTCTGTAATCTGTCCTTTATGCACAACATTACATTTGATTCCCTCATATACTACTTTTATCAGGATAAACTATGTTGGGATTCCATAACGACTCTGCAACTTCCTCTGTCCAAATTAAAGCTTCGTCAATACCAGACAACAATGAGTAAAGACAAAATAAGCATGCAAATTGGAATTTTTGTTACTTTTTTAAGTAGACAAGGAACCAGAATAAGGGTTCACTGTAATAGATATTCAACTGTTAATGGAGTTGTTATTTCCTAATTTGTAAATGTATTGTTTCATCATTAACCCTGAATTACGATACCTATCTGTGACTCACGTGTTCATGATACTGTAGTAAAAATTACTACCCATTAATTGTAACATTATGAGCTCTAAAAATAGTATTTTCTTTGAGCTTTTGACATACAGCTGTGTGTTTACATTAGGAGAGACATGGGAACTTGGATTTCCTGTCTCAGGTTGATTTATGACCTGAATATGATTGATTGCACTGGACATGTTACATTGACTATGGATACAGACACTGTAAGTCCATGAGTACGTTCGACTACCTCATAGCATTATTTTGCTGCATTTTCCGAGTTACAAAAGGTTGTTTGATGTCAGCCGACAACTGAGGAAATTTCCCTGATCACAAAAAACAAATAAAAAGGGAAAATGATTGATTTCTTAAAATTGGCATTTCTTTTTTGCATTATACAAGATTGTATCTCATGAAATAGGGAAAAATAAAATCCAAAACCAAAAGGAAGGAAATCCAACACTCAAGGGTCATCCACTATAAGTAGTAGTTAGGAAGGTACACGGAGGGGGGAAATGTTTGACCATGGCAAACTGTCAAATTTTGAAGAATTTGTATTTTGATGGGGTAATTTTTACTAAGAGCAGCAGGAATCGGCTCCCTCATTGAGATAGAGTTACTTGCACAGAACAGAGACAAATAGCAAGATTTGATAAGATATCTTTAGAAGGATTTAAAACTGCTAGAATAAAAATTTAGATAAGAGGAAGAGTATCTGGGTCTATGTCCAATGGGCTGGATACGGCCCGAAAGGTCAATAGATAGATAGAATTGTTACTACCCTATTGTAATCTAGGGTTAAAGAAAACAAATGTAGTCTCAGTTCTGTTTCAATTTACGAAAAATATTGTTATTGTTCATTGTACTGAAATTTCATACATCAGTTGCTTGCTGGTTATTTCAACTTCTTAGAAATGTTAAGAAAGTGGCCAAAAGTTCAACAAAATGGATTTATTATATTCCAAGCTATAGTACTACTGAGATGGATCTCAGCCAACAAGAACGAAGATATGTTGCCTCCCTACCTCATAGCTGTGCCATACAGTTTTGATCCTCCCCTACAGACACACTAATTGAACAAACAAGATTTCAACATATACTACAATGACATTTGAAGTATTTAAATTTACGAGATGGGAATGGACTTAAATATGTACAGCTGCAATAAAACTGGCAGAGTGTAGAATGGGAAAAAATCGGGGGGGGGGGGGGGGGGGGGGGGTATAAAGGTTCTTTCCATGCATTGCTAGGTATATAGGGAAAATGGTGTTAGTGACCATATGTTTGACCATAGCACATTTTTTGGTGATGTGCTCGGTATGAAGCCAGGCCACTTTTACTTCCCAAAAAAATCTCTGATACCCAATTTTTAGAGGCTGGAACCCTGGAACTTTGTTGGTCCCAAAAAAAAAAAATCTGCCACTTTTGGGGACTGAACCCATACCCTTCTGATCAGGAAACAAGCACACTAACCATTCGGCCACTGAAGCTTCCTAAATGAATAAAATACTTACACAAAATGTTCCAACACTGTGGCCTAAAAACTGGCTTTTAACTGGGTTATAGACAATACACACAAACAGAAACTAGAACTCTAAGGGCAAACTAAAACATAGTAGGCAAATTATGTAAAACTTACATTTCTGAGTACATTATACATGATAGATCTAGTGAAAATTTCTGACAGCATCACTCATGCAACTTGCCTCTTTTAATATTTCTTGTTTCATTCCATTTTTCTAAAACAGCACAGCTTAGTTGGCGATTCTTGTGTCCTATTTGTCAAAAAAACTACATTACAAAAACACTGAATGTCTTCACAATACTTATTCAATGTCCAAGATGCTGGAAATAGGAGCAGTGTTAAATAAATATACATAATAACTGATAAACATAATATTGATCAACTCTGTCAAATTTGTGATAATTGTGATAAGCTACCTCTAAACCAGTTTGCAAATCCACAGACTCACCTCTAAAATACCATCATAAATATATTTGAGAAACGCTTTGGCTGTTTCATAGGTTGTGTCTGATGGGAGGTTGACCTCCAACTGGGACCTGGGATCTGCATTCTTGAATGTCTCCTGCAGGTAGGGACTCATGGCCAGAAGGATCAACTTGTGTACCTGATAGAACAATCATCTCAAAAGATCATTCCTACTTTATTTATATTGGGATACCTTAAGTAATCTCATGTTTTTTACTATCTTTTCCATCTATATACAGAAGAAATAACCAATTACTGATATTGTGAAATGAGCAAGTACCTTATTTATAAAGACATATACCTAAAAATCATGCAGGTTAAAATGTTATGCCTTGATACAATTATAAGCCTTTTCTCCTTAAAATGAATTTTCTTTATGCACATTTTTTTTTAAAAAAACCTGCTTACATGAAATACATGGGATAAGGTGTGTACACAACTGTTGTCAAATAGATATCTCTCTCTCTCTCTCTCTCTGCGTTCAGGACTCAATCAGAGTAAGGATTCCAGACTCTCATATGAAGTCAGCTGTCAGGCTAAGTGTGTTGATCGCCCCCACAGACAGAACATCACAATTAGAGTCTGTCAGATCCACTCTGACTGAACACCCGTTAATACGTTGCACTGTGTTCTGCGCCAGTGGCCCAGTGCATCCGATTTCAGCCAGCATTTTTTCAGGTTTGCTTTCCTTAGCCTTTGATTGTCCCCAATCTTCCTGCAAGGCAGCAGTTGATCTTTTCTGTCGGGGGATTCTGCCCTTAGATGGTCGGCCTTCCCAGGTTTACGAGCACCATCTGCCCGAGTCACTAGAGGTGACTAACACAGACATGCGACTTGTAATATGAGGAAACTGCAACAAGGAACACATTTCATGCATAGCCTTCATTTGTTCCCGCCGCCTATCCCCATATACCGGTAAGTCACGTCCTCTTGAAAATGATAATCATCGTAGCACTTGATGATGTTAGGCCATCGTTGATGACTCCAATTCCGAACATATAGACACACAGTCAGTCGTCAAATTATTCTTGTTGCACATCAAACAGCAGACCGTAAGATTTGCGCACGGCCGGTTTAGGGAACCAATACGATGACGTAGGACACAATGTCGCCAAACTCATAATCTCGATACCTTTAGACTTATGTCTGATTACTCAAGTGTAAACAGTCTACGACGAACAAAACACGAAGCAACTTCCCCAAAGAGACAAAACTGCGACTGACGAAGTAGTTTACATTAATGTGTAACGTGGAAATAACTTGCGTCAAAGAATCCCAATAACGGTCTTGAACAGCACTAATGTGACGTAAAGCACAGATCTAGTCTAGACGGAGGAATGTCTCACTCACAACACTTGATTCGTCAAAAAACGGACTGTTGTCGACCTACGACCTCGCCTTAGCGACACAGATGTATCAAGCATATCATCATTTTGACTTTTACGCAGAAAAGTGCAATGAAGATCCGAAATTAAACAGACCTTGGGTGCATTTTCTGCAGCGATCGAGAGGACGTGGACTAGATCCGCCATCTTGGAAACGGAAGAAAAAATGGAAATGTGAAATAGATATAAGATAGCTTTATGTGTAAAATACTTTATATTTAAAGTAATCTAATTACATTTTTATCAAAACAAAATTTAACTGATGTGCTAACTGGCAAATATATATTATTTTGGACTAGTACTGTTAAAAAAATTGATTGTGAAATATAGACTCCTGGTTGCTCAACTTACATGCAGCTTCTTGTTTGCAACGCCCAGTGATGCATCAAAGAACTTTCCTTTTCTCCAAAGAACAGAGAATTTCTCTTGAAGGTCACAACCGTGATCTGGATCTGCATAAACTTTCATTGAGCTGGCAGGTGGATGATGATTTTCAGGCACTTTGTCTAATGAAATACAAAATGTGCCTTCTGTCAACATTTCATATAATTAAATGTAGACAAGCAACAATACAATTTCTGCAACTTCAATTTTTACCTTTCTTTCTTTATTCCATAATAGTTTCCTTTGCTCTTTCATCATACACCATCATATTTCATTCCATTTTGCTTCAGTCTATGAATAAAAGTCATTAATTGTGCACAGTTTTTTTTTTTAAATTATCCACAGTGAAACTCTCATACTATGATTAAACATATTAAAACTATCTATATCTGTGATTTACACAATCAAGATATTAAAATTATTTTACTATTTCTATTATAATGTAAAACAAGCATGTCAGTGATTCCCTTTTTCAAGAGGCAACTACCGCTACCAACTACAACTAACCTTCCAAAATAAACATGAACATTAACCCCAACTTCTGTTTAACATCCTTCAAAGTTCACATCCATCCATCTATTCATTCTTTATAGTCATCGGGTCAGAAAGAAAGAGAGAAAGGGTGAGGGCAGTTTCTGCAATTAGGTGGATAGTTAGGATTAATTCTACTTAGGTTTTTATTTAGTCCAGCATGCTCTGTTCTCAGCTGGAAAATTGTGCACCTAACTTGTGTTCTAGGTTAATGTTATCTTTAGATCTTGATGTGTTCAATTTAGCATTCATAATTCAATCTGTCAGTCCAGGTTTCAATTTAGTCCCTCTTTCATCTACTGACCAGGTGGGTCAGGTGGACACTCAAACTATAAAAATGTGTGAGGTCCTAACACCACATTTCCCATACTTTACCATACATGACAGGTGTTATACGTTCCTTATTTAAGGTAATAACACATAAATACGAATAAACAAGCATCATATACACACAATATAATCCCTCCTGTATTAAAGGGAAAATTAAAATCTTAGAATAACTGACATGGTAATTTAAAACTTTAACACAAACCAAATAGATGAATAAAACAAACAATCTGTAATCTACAATCATCACAAGAAATGTGAAAAAAATAATCTATTTTTTTTCTCTTAGCTGAATTCTCCTTGTCATTCTCTTCCACCAAAAATTAGGAGACCTTGACATTGATTTCAGGAAATAACAAATAATTAATTTGAGAAGTTCATTCACAAACTGAAAAGCCAATAAAAAATTGAAGCCTCAGAAGATAGATAGCCTCAAACTGAAAGACAAGAAAGAAGATTAACCCTGGATTACGATCTATCTATCTATTGACCTTTCGAGCCGTAGCCAGCCCATAGGGCGTAGACCAAGATACTCCCTCTCTCATCTGAATTCCCGTTCCAGCAGTTTTAAATTCTTTTAACGATATTCTATCAAATCTCGCCACTTTCTGTTCTGTGCAAGCAGCTCCATCTCACTGAGGGAGCCGACCCCTGCTGCTCTTGCCCTTTCGAGCCGTAGCCAGCCCATAGGGCATAGACCAAGATACTCCCTCTCTCATCTGAATTCCCGTTCCAGCAGTTTTAAATTCTTTTAACGATATTCTATCAAATCTCGCCACTTTCTGTTCTGTGCAAGCAGCTCCATCTCATTGAGGGAGCCGACTCCTGCTGCTCTTGCCTCTCTCATCAATGTTCTTCTCAGTGTTTTTCTGGGTCTTCCTCTTTTCCTCTTACCTGTTGTTTCCCACATGAGGGCTTGCCTTGCTATTCGGTTATTATCTCTTCTCATCACATGTCTAACAAATGACCATCGTTTTTTCTTTATTACTGAAGATATTAGTGGTTGATTGGCGATTTCTCTAATTTCCTCGCTTGTTTTGAGTTCGTTCCACGCTATACCAAATATTTTCCTTAGACATTTATTTTCAAAAGCGCTCAACTTTGTTTCTATATCTCTTGTTGTTTTCCAGCTTTCACACGCATACGTAAGGGTTGATAGTACATTTGATTTGAATAGTCTAAGTTTAGTGTTTGTGCTGATGAGTTTTGATTTCCACAACTCTTCAAGGCTTCTGGAAGACATTGCTGCTTTTAGCTATCCTGATTCTAATTTCTTTACTTGTATCCCCTTCTCGATCAATGTGACATCCAAGATAGATAAAGTGATCGATTTCTTCCACTGGTTTGTTTTCCATGTATATTTTGTCATCTGTTGGAATTAAGCTTTTCGTGACTTTAGTCTTTTCATGATTGATCTCAAGCCCAATTTTGCTGGCTATTGATGATAGTTCATTTTTGTTTTCCTGCATCGTTTTTATCTGACTGCTGATGAGGGCTATGTCATCAGCAAAGTCGAGGTCCTCCAAATTACGATACCATTGTAAAAATTACTGCCTCAAAACACTAATTCTTCAAAATTTGACATTATGTCTTGGTCAAACATTACCCCCTCCTTGTACCTTCTTAATTACTACTTCTGGTGACCACTGAGTGTTGGATTTGTTTCTATTAGTTTTGGATTTTCTTTTCTATTTCATGAGATACATCGTTTTTGCTATTTAAAAAAATCAGCAATTTTCAAAAATTGTTTTGTTTTGTTTTTGGCTGTGACCAGGGAAATTTCCTCGGTCATAGGCAGGCATCAAATAACTCTTTGTGACTTGGGAATAACAGCGAATAATGCTATGCGGTAGCCGAACATACTGACAGACATATGGCGACCGTACCGATAGACATTGTAACACATCCAGTCCATGAGGTGAATCAACCTGAGCAAGGAATTCCAAGTCCCAGTATTTTACTAAAATACAGCTGTGTGTCAAAAGTTCAAATAAATACTGTTTTTGCAGCACCTAATGTTTCATTTAAGTGGTAGTAATTTTTACTACGGTATCGTAGATGGGAGAGTTACATATAGGTAATGTAATTAAGGGTTAATGGAAACTTCAACCTGGAGCTAAAAAACCGCTATGCTGTGCTTGGAGAACTAGAAGAGAAGTCTATGGATGAAATGTGGGAACCTTACAGTGTAGCTCTATTGTCTTCGGCAGAAGCAAGTGCTGGTTGAAGAAAATAAAAAAAAAAGGCCATGGATTTCTGATATTACATGGAAACATATACAAGGAGAGAAGCAAAGACAGCTTTGATGACTGTAAAGACAGATTTTTGAAAATACCTGGCAAAAGCAACATACAAAGAACTAGACAATAAGGTAAAGAGATTGGCAAAAGAGACAAGAGAACTTACATAGATAACCTGGCAATAAAGGCGGAGAGAGCAGCAATGACAGGTGATAGTAAAACTCTTCATAATATACAGAAGATGCTGTTAGACATTTGTCCATCTAGTGGAACACCTGTTACAAATAAGTGTGGAACCATATTAACATCAAGTAAAGAAATAAAGTCACGGTGGGTTGAACACTTTAAGGAAATCCTTAATCGTCCAATACCAAAGAAATTAATAGATTTTACACCCAACAAACTAGACTCACACATATGACCTCACTTTGAATGAAGTAGAGACGGTTGTAAGGGGCTAACAACAAGGCTGCAGGTGAAGGTGATATAACATCAGAGATGCTGAACCAAATGGATAGCCATAACTTAAAACACCTGCAGAAAATGTTTAATGCACAAAAGGTGGAAAAGAAATATAATTGTCAAAATTCAGAAAAAGGGGCAATCTTAAGGATTGTAACAACTGGAGAGGTGTGACTCTTTTACCAGTTGTTTCTAAAGTACTCAGTATGATCATCATGAACAAAATCAAAGATGCAGTAGACATTGGTATATGTGAAGAACAGGATTTAGAAAAGGAAGAAAAGCTGCCATGATCATATTTTCACTCTAAGGATTATAGAAGAACATGTAGAAAACAGAGACCACTTCTTATAACACCACCAAAAATTATTAACATCATCAAAGATCTGTATGATGGCTTCTCTTGTGCAGTTCACACAGAGGCAGGATTGAGTGAAAGGTTCCAAATTGATAGCAAAGTGAAACACGGATGTATTTTATCTTCTGTGTTATTTGGAATTGCCTTCGTCTTCAATAAGCAGAAGTGTTGCATAGGTAACAAAGCCATTGGATGGTAACTTGGATTTCAATTAGAGGAACTTGATTTTGCAGCAGACATAGTCCTTATCAATGGCAAAGGGAACAAGATGTAAGAAAAAACAATTGCCATGTCATAAATGGCTAGGAACATTGGACTTATGATCAACCAAAAAAAGACAAAAGAAATGAAAAATCAGATTTTCCCAGATGAAAAAATATACCTTGAATGAAAAGCAGTGAAAGAAGTAGATTACTCTGTATATCTTGGGGGCTACATAGATCAGCAGGAAGACACAACAAAGGAGATTTGAATCAGAATAGTGATGGCAGCAAAGACTTTCAGAAACCTTGATAACATATGGAAATCAAAATTACTAAGCACAAAAACAAAGCTCAGGGTTTTCAAATCAAATGTATTATCAACCCTTACTTTTACATGCGAGAGCTGGAAAACAATAAAAGAAAAAGAAAATAAACTGGATTCATTTGAAAACAAATGCTTCAGGAAAATATTTTGTATACCATGGAATGAGTTCAAGACTAGTGCAGAAATAAGAGAAATGACAAATTATCCAAAAATATCAACTATAATCAAGAGAAGAAAGTGGTCATATGTTGGCTATGTGGTGAGAGAGTACAACAAGAGAATCTCAAAGCAGACCCTCAAATGGAAACCAGAGGATGAAAGAGTCATGTGGCAAGACACAATGCAGATCCTGTGCAAGGTGTGACAGTTGAAAAATCATTGAACACAAAAGTCTAGAATTTCTGCCCTTATATGCTGTCTTCAGTTCCAAAGGACAATAATAGAATTGATTCACAAGATAACAAATTATGAAACTATCAATCATCTATCTATCAAGGCCAAGTATCAACACTATTGAAAAACAAAGCAATAACTACGGAAGCAAAAAGGGCAATATACAAATCAATTTTTCTACCAACTCTGAGTTATCAGTGCCAGAATTGGACGCTGGACTCTAGAACAATAAGAAAGATAACGACCACCGAAATGAAATGTGTCAGAAGAATGACAGGAAACGGCTTAAGGGACAGAGTAAGAAACACTGACCTGAGGAAGAAACTCAAAATTGAACCAGCCATCGAATACATAAAGAAACAACAGGTGAATTGGTTCGGCCACATAACAAGACAAAAAGAACTAACAATGACTCAAAGAGCCTAAAATAAACGCTACGAAAACGCCAGATTAAGAGGAAGACCGAGAAAGAGATGGATAAAGGGAATACTAGAGTCACTAGGAGAAATAACATCAGAAGAGGCCAACAGAAGAGCAAAGAATCGCAGATTGTTTCTCCCCTCGACGCCAACGGCAGCAGAGGAAGGATAGAAGAAGAAGAAGAAGAAGATCAATCATTTATCAAGATGATGACAAAAATTGATGAAATTGACATACTTGACTATTAAAATATTGTCAGACATGTAAAAGATGAACAACAAAAAAATATATCAAATGTCAAAAAGAAGAATAAAGTACTACAATTTTTTTTAATGGACAAACTATAAAACAATAAAGTCTGCAACAATGAAGCCTGAGCCTAAAAAGACACTAGAGAGAGACTTACCACAATCTTCCTCACTTAAGACAGCTCCACCTACTTCCTTCATATGACCTGATTTTCTTAAAACTGCATGGCTGTCATCAACTGTGGCTGCTGCTGGTCTCTCCACAGGGGCTTCAGCTGTGGGTATCTCAGCAGCCAATTCAATGTCTGAGCCAGCTAATGTGTTGCCATCTGCATAAATTATTGTTTAGTTTTGTCATTAGCTTTGCTGTAAACCTGTACATACTGACCAGTGTATGTGGTGTTAAGGAAAACATATGAATACTATAGAATTTAAAAAACCACTTTGGGTCTGTTGGTAATGAAACATACCAATCACCTTATTAATTAATGTTATTAGTTATCTGATAGTATCTCTCACAAACCACCATCAAACTTTATAATGGTGTATAGAGACCGAGATAGGAGTTTGAAATGTACCCATTCACTGGTAAAAATGACAACTCTTTGACGTGTAGGGAGGGTGGGAAAAATAATTAATTAGTTCCTTTTGGGCTGAAGTTTCCATGTTTGACGATTCACTGCTAGGTCTTTGTTCTCAAGCCCATAAGTAAGCCCTATCTGTTATTTGTTTTACTTAGAGTTTCTTCTGATCTTCTCTGTTTTCTTTTGTTACCCAGTGTCCACATAAAGGCCTGATGCAGAAGCCTTCTTTTGCCCATTCTGAGCACATGACCAATGTATTTCCAGAGTCTTCTCTGTATTTTTACTTGATTTCTTCTCTTATATTTTCATTTAGTGTAAAGTCTCTTCAATTTATGTTTATGAGTCTTTGGGGGCATTTATTTCCAAAGACGATTAGTCTCTTTTCTGGAGCTTGAGTGCATTTCCAACTTTTTTATCTACATGTTAGCACAGCTATCGCACAACAGTTGAACACAATGTACTGGCTAAGTATCTTTAATCCCCAAATACTTGTACATTTGTTAAAGGCACTTGATAGCAATATGACACAGGTTATAATTTCAAGGTGGGGATTGACTGTGAGTATACATCGAGTATACATCTTTTTCTGTACGTCAACAAATATTTGTTCAACTCCATAAGCATACATTAAACAATGTTTTTTCTCTGTAAGAACACATTATAATAATTCTTAGTCTGCAAGCAGTTAATTTTTATTTGTCTACTTTAATTTAGATGCAGCTCTGGTTGTTGCCAACTGCTATAATAAAGAAGCTGAGGAGTTCAGTTTATTGACTACATCTCTAATGACCTATAAGATCGGAGATCTTGACACTAAAAATCAAATTTGCTCAGAAACAATATATACCTTGAAGGAAAAGCAGTGGAAGAAATAGATTACTCTGTATATCTTGGGAGCTACATAGATCAGCAGGAAGACACAACAAAGGAGATTAGAATCAGAATAGTGAAGGCAGCAAAGACTTTCAGAAACCTTGATAACATATGGAAATCAAAATTACTAAGCACAAAAACAAAGCTCAGGGTTTTCAAATCAATTGTATTATCCACCCTTATTTTTGCATGCAAGAGCTGGAAAACAACAAAAGAAAAAAAAGAAAAGAAATTGGATGCATTTGAAAACAAATGCTTGAAGAAAATATTTTGTATACCATGGAATGAGTTCAAGACTAGTGCAAAAATAAGAGAAATGACAAATTATCCAAAAATATCAACTATAATCAAGAGAAGAAAGTGGTCATATGTTGGCTATGTGGTGAGAGAGGACAACAAAGGAATCTCAAAGCAGGCCCTCAAATGGGAACCACAGTGTAAAAGAAAAAGAGGTTGACACAGAGAAACACTAAAAAGAACACTAAAGTGAGAGGCAACAACAGCAAGCATCAGCTCCCTTGCTGAGATTAAGCAACCTGCCTTGAACAGAGCCAGGCGAGACACAATGCAGGTCCTGTGCAAGGTCTGATAGTTGAAAGATCATCTGACACAAGAGTCTAGAATTTCTGCCCTATGAAGAGCTGTCTTCAGCTCAAAAGGACAATAGACAGATAGATAACTGAGGAAAGATATCACTTTCTATTGTGAAGTTTGTTTCTGAAGTTATTATCAGAATTAGCCCCTGCTCTACTGAAGCCTGATGACACATCATAAAGGCACAATAACTCAGAACATGATAAGATTCTTGTCTTTAACCTTTGGCCACATGTTTACAACAATATAGATTTTGGCACAACCAGGAGATAATGATGGTAGAGGATGAGTTATGTCAGCCCTGTTTTGGCTGCAGTAGAACAGAGACACCACAAATGTGTGGTTTAATACGATACAACAGTTATTCTATTTCTGACTTGAAACCAGAGCGGGTCAGAAATCCACACAACAAATGTTACTTTATCACTGTGTTAAAGTGCAAAAGTCTAAAAAGATGTTGGATCAATAACTAATCAATCAAACCTATTCAAATATTGACAGCATTCGGGGTTATGTGATCTACGGCACGTGATATTGGGTTCAAGTGTTTCTCTTTCTTTCTGTCGTTCACTCGATGACTACTAAAGAAATTGATTGACCTCTTTATCATCCATCCTTAGAAAGATGTTATGTAGGTGTTGATGTGTTGTGTTGTAGTTTATTTGCGCCCTTTGGCCCAACAGATATGACTTCAGGATGGCATTTTTGTATACCAGGCTGCCTTCCTTCTTCGATCCCTGCTCGTTTGGCCAGACTAGACAGATTAAGTCTGTTTCTAGAGGCACTGTCAAGAGGTGGAGAAGGGTCTGGATGGTTCTGGTTCACCGATCCAGGCACAAGCCATCAGCTACTGGGGTATGCTGACAGCTTCCAGCTCTGTTGCTGTCAGGTGCCTTGCCTCCTGCGAAGCGTTTAAATGTTTTTCTCCATTTTATAATGTGCGGGTGTAAAGTGTCAGAATGTAGTTCCATAATACAATGTGATCCAAAAGTCATGAAGGAATTTATCATTGATGTCTACTTATTTATGATCTGTTTTTTATGCCTACGACATATGGAAGATTTGTTTACACTTATTTATAAAAAGATGTTATGTGTTGTTTGTCCATCACAGGTAATGATGATCAGCCATTCCATCCAGTTTTTTTCATTTAGTGTATGTGTGTGTACATGGGAAAGAGAGAGAGAGAGAGAGAGAGAGAGAGAGAGAGAGAGAGAGAAAGAGAGAGAGAAAGAGAGAGAGAGAGAAAGAAAGAACATAACTTAAACTCAACACAAGCCCAGAAAAATATACTGCAGTGTGTACATGTAATAGCTATTGCTGATCTATTCTTGAGCCTCTCTAGCTTGTCTCCGTTGTTCAGCGGCTCATCTCCCCTTTTAATGTCTCACAAGCTGTGGCCTATTATTGAAGAAATATGCGACAAGTAGTTCTGTCCTAAGTCACATCTCCCCTTTTGGATGTCTCACAAGCTGTGGCCTCACACTGAAGAAATGTGCGACAAGTTGTTCTGTCCTAAGTCACATCTCCCCTTTTGGATGTCTCACAAGCTGTGGCCTGTTATTGAAGAAATATGCGACAAGTAGTTCTGTCCTAAGTCACATCTCCCCTTTTGGATGTCTCACAAGCTGTGGCCTCACACTGAAGAAATGTGCGACAAGTTGTTCTGTCCTAAGTCACATCTTCCCAATTATCAGGATAATTTTTAAGACTTTTAATAAAACTTTCAGTGTGTCTTCACAGCACTTCTGCCCACCTGGCAGACATTTACATTTCTCCAGCTGAACATATAAAAGTATTGTTGGCAGTTGGTAGTCCAGCAAGTAGACTATATGATCTAACCTAGTGCATAAAGGATAGTGTCAATGCTTGGAATATGAGCTCACTTCTAAACTATAGCACTTCATGTAAATGTCAACTGTTATTAGTGGACTGTATTAACTGTTTCAAAAGGGAGCTCTTAAAAAACATCAGAAAGAAGCAATCAACATTTTTTGGGCACATCATGAGAAGAGGAAAGTTGGAATACTTGGTTACAACTGGCAAAATAAAAGGAATGAGAGATCGCGGGCGACAAAGAGAGAAAATACTGGATAGCTTGGTGTCATGGCATGGAAAACAGTCAACAACAGAACTGATACGATGCACTGTAGATAGAAGATTGTGGAGGGACATGATCACCTACGCCAACCGGTATGGCACATGATGATGATGATTAACTGTTTCAACTCTTTCATGACATACAGACCACTATAACGGTGTGTGAAGTGTAAAGATGCCATTTGTCAATAAAGCATAATATTTGGATAGGAAGTGTTTAAAAAAAAGATGCTATGCATTTCAGAATGCACTCTCATTATCCTCAGGTGCCATGATGGTTAGCATAGGCGATCATTTATCTCCATATCACTCCGCCTTTCATACATGTCATAATTTCGGTCGGTCATCTTTTATTATACCATTAGGATAAGCTATTCAATCATTTTTCTCTTAGTTTTTCTTTGTTCTTTTTTTCCATTCATTCTGCTTGTTGTTATTGTATTTTCAATGCCTTCTTTTTCATGACATGCCCAATAAATGTAGATTCCATAAGATTTTGATGATATTTCAACTTTCTCCAACTCGTTTAAAACATTCTTCATTTGTAATTTTTGCTTTTCATGGAATTAATAGCATTCTTCTGATAAACCAAATCTCAGCTGCTTCTAATGTTCTTTGTGTTGTCTTGCTTATCGTCCATGACTCACTTCCATATAGTAAAACAGGTTCAATGTAGCACTTTAGGACACATTTTCTAACACATTCTAACTCTGCACATTTAAAAACAGTAATTAAGCAAATGAAATTTATTTCTGAGAAGTTAACTCATTCAGCACAAGATTGAAAAGTAAAATTTTGTCTCTTTCAATGTTTCCACATTTATCTCATGATGGTGTTATTTAACAAAACATATTTGTCTAAATTGTTAATAAATTTTGACAAATAGTATGTCATTTCAAAAACATATAAATGCATAACAATGTGGGAGATAAAAATATGTTCTTATTTCCTCTGCATATAGTGGTTATCAATAGAGAATGAGTAAAGGGCGTTTTGCATTGCAAGCTGATCTCAAAGTATGATTAGTTAGTGTGTTACTGAGATGTCTGTGGGCTCTTGTTCTTAGATGAATGTTACACAGAACTACTAACATTTGTTGAATGTTTGTTGATTTTCAACTCACAAGGTCAGCAGCAGTCAGACAATTACAACAACTACAGTTTACCTTATGTTGCCTTTTTAACAATAAGTTTAAAAAGATGCACATTGTCTTTTAAATTAAAAAAAAATGATGTATGTGCATGTACACACATCACAATGACAACAAACCAACAGAGGAGGTTATAATATAAAAATATACAGAGAAATTTGGTACAGCCTTCAAGAAATCACACACAGAACACAAGTTTCACCTACTTAAATGGGACTGATCTGCTAGCTCATGGAAATCAGATTCTTTTTTAACCAGTCTCTTGGCACTATGTTCCTCTTCAACACGAATGTTATGGCTCTCTTGAATCTCCTGGTGATGCTCCTGATGATGTTGTTGCTGCTGCTGCTGCTGCTGCAATATGAGGAAATAATATTTCAAATAATCTGAATTACCTAAACTGAGAAATTATTATAACTAATATATTACAAGAGTCATAAGAAAAGGCTGCTATATTGCATATTTCATATATGCAGGTGATTATAAGCAGAGATTTTTGGGAGCATAGGACAAATTTAGGAGCCAGTAACTCAGCTATAACTAATCTTGTCAAGTATGATAATATAATGTCCTCGGGCAGTGGAATTATATTCCTCTGTACTACAGCATCTGAAGGTAGGAGAATCAGTTCAGGGGAGTGGAATTATATTTCTCTGTACTACAACATTTGAAGGTAGGAGAATTAGTTCAGGTGAGTGGAATTATATTTCTCTGTACTACAACATTTGAAGGTAGGAGAATTAGTTCAGGTGAGTGGAATTATATTTCTCTGTACTACAGCATTTGAAGGTAGGAGAATCAGTTCAGGTGAGTGGAATTATATTTCTCTGTACTACAGCATCTGAGGGTAGGAGAATTAGTTCAGGAGAGTGGAATTATATTTCTCTGTACTACAGCATTTGAAGGTAGGAGAATCAGTATAGGGGAGTGGAATTATATTTCTCTGTACTACAGCTATTGAAGGTAGGAGAATTAATTCAGGAGAGTGGAATTATATTTCTCTGTACTACAGCATTTGAAGGTAGGAGAATCAGTATAGGGGAGTGGAATTATATTTCTCTGTACTACAGCATTTAAAGGTAGGAGAATCAGTATAGGGGAGTGGAATTATATTTCTCTGTACTACAGCTATTGAAGGTAGGAGAATTAATTCAGGGGAGTGGAATTATATTTCTCTGTACTACAGCTATTGAAGGTAGGAGAATTAATTCAGGGGAGTGGAATTATATTTCTCTGTACTACAGCTATTGAAGGTAGGAGAATTAATTCAGGAGAGTGGAATTATATTTCTCTGTACTACAGCTATTGAAGGTAGGAGAATTAATTCAGGGGAGTGGAATTATATTTCTCTGTACTACAGCATTTCTTTCTTCTTCTTCTGCGATCATGGCTCATTAAGACTAGGACCCCTGGCTCTCTTATGAAGGCAGCTGTCTGTTTAAGTGATTTGGTTGCCCCATATAGTTTCTTTTCCAGTGGGGTGGGTGTGTGCCACATTGTTCTTCTCATGCCTGTGTGCTGGGGGCAATCATGTAGAATGTGTACTATCATTTGAAGGTAGAAGAGTCAGTTTAAGGGACTGGAATTATATTTTTCTGTACTACAAAATTTGAAGGTAGGAGAATCAGTTTCTATCTATCTATTGACCTTTCGAGCCGTTGCCGACCCATTGGGCATAGACCAAGATACACCTTCTCATATCTGAATTTTTGTTCTAGCAGTTTTCTTTTAAAGATATTTTATCAAATCTCGCCATTTGTCTCTGTTCTGTGCACGCAGCTCTATCTCATTGAGGAAGCCGAATCCTGTTGCTCTTGCCTCTCTCATCAATGTTCTTCTCAGTGTCTCCCTGGGTCTTCCTCTTTTTCTCTTACCTGTTGTTTCCCATATGAGGGCCTGCTTTGCTATTCGGTTATTATCTCTTCTCATCACATGTCCAACATATGACCATCGTCTTTTCTTTATTACTGAAGATATTAGTGGTTGATTGGCGATTTCTCTAATTTCCTCATTTGTTTTGAATTCGTTCCATGCTATACCAAGTATTTTCCTTAGACATTTATTTTCTAATGCGTTCAACTTTGTTTCTATATCTCTTGTTGTTTTCCAGCTTTCACACGCAAGGGTTGATAGTACATTTGATTTGAATAGCCTAAGTTTTGTGTTTGTGCTGATTAGTTTTGATTTCCACAACTTTTCAAGGCTTCTGAAAGACATTGCTGCTTTAGCTATTCTGATTCTAATTTCTTTACTTGTATCCCCTTCTCGATCAATGTGACTTCCAAGATAGATAAAGTGATCGATCTCTTCTACTGATTTGTTTTCCATGTATATTTTGTCATCTGTTGGAATTAAACTTTTCATGACTTTAGTCTTTTCATGATTGATCTCAAGCCCAATTTTGCTGGCTATTGCTGATAGTTCATTTGTGTTTTCCTGCACCATTTTTAACTGACCGCTGATGAGGACTATGTCATCAGCAAAGTCGAGGTTCTCCAAATGGTCTCCTTGTATCCATTCGATGCCTTTATTACCAGTGCAGCATTTCTTCATTATGAAGTCCACAACAATTCCAAATAACAAGGGCTATAAAATACATCCTTGTTTAACCCCAGTTTCTATTGGGAAACATTCGCTCAGTCCTTCCTCTGTTCGAACTGCACATGTGTAACCATCATGCATGTCTTTGATAATATTTATGATTTTTGATGGTAAGCCATATTGCTTCAGAATTTTCCACAAAGAATCTCTATGAATACTATCAAATGCTTTTTTGAAATCGATGAAGTTAAGTACAAAAGGTTTTTGCTTTTCGATGTGTTCCTCCAACATAAGTCGTAGAGTGAAAATGTGGTCAAGGCAGCTTCTCCCTTTTCTAAACCCAGCCTGTTCTTCCCGCATTACTGTATCTATTGAATCCTTTATTCTATTTAGGATGATTTTGCAGAATAACTTTGAGGCAACTGACAAAAGTGTCACGCCCTTCCAGTTGTTACAATCTCTAAGATTGCCCTTTTTTGGAATCTTAACAATGACTCCTTTTTTCCATTTATGAGGCGTCTTCTCTGTTTTCCAAATGATGTTGAACATTTCTTGGAGATGTATTAGATTATGGCTATCAGTTTAAGGGAGTGGAATTATATTTCTCTGTACTACAACATTTGAAGGTAGGAGAATCAGTTTAAGGGAGTGGAATTATATTTCTCTGTACTACAGCCTTCGAAGGCAGAAGAGTAAGTTTAAGGGAGTGGAATTATATTTCTCTGTACTACAACATTTGAAGGTAGGAGAATCAGTTTAAGGGAGTGGAATTATATTTCTCTGTACTACAGCCTTCGAAGGCAGAAGAGTAAGTTTAAGGGAGTGGAATTATATTTCTCTGTACTACAACATTTGAAGGCAGAAGAGTAAGTTTAAGGGAGTGGAATTATATTTCTCTGTACTACATTTGAAGGTAGGAGAATCAGTTTAAGGGAGTGGAATTATATTTCTCTGTACTACAGCCTTCGAAGGCAGAAGAGTAAGTTTAAGGGAGTGGAATTATATTTCTCTGTACTACAACATTTGAAGGTAGGAGAATCAGTTTAAGGGAGTGGAATTATATTTCTCTGTACTACATCATTCGAAGGCAGAAGAGTCAGTTTAAGGGACTGGAATTATATTTCTCTGTACTACAGCCTTCGAAGGCAGAAGAGTAAGTTTAAGGGAGTGGAATTATATTTCTCTGTACTACAACATTTGAAGGTAGGAGAATCAGTTTAAGGGAGTGGAATTATATTTTTCTGTACTACAGCCTTCGAAGGCAGAAGAGTAAGTTTAAGGGAGTGGAATTATATTTCTCTGTACTACAACATTTGAAGGTATAAGAGTCAGTTTAAGGGAGTGGAATTATATTTCTCTGTACTGCGTTTGAAGGTATAAGAGTCAGTTTAAGGGAGTGGAATTATATTTCTCTGTACTACATCATTTGAAGGTAGAAGAGTCAGTTTAAGGGAGTGGAATTATATTTCTCTGTACTACATCATTCGAAGGTATAAGAGTCAGTTTAAGGGAGTGGAATTATATTTCTCTGTACTGCATCATTCGAAGGTAGAAGAGTCAGTTTAAGGGAGTGGAATTATATTTCTCTGTACTACATCATTAAAAGGTATAAGAGTCAGTTTAAGGGAGTGGAATTATATTTCTCTGTACTACATCATTTGAAGGTATAAGAGTCAGTTTAAGGGAGTGGAATTATATTTCTCTGTACTACATCATTAAAAGGTATAAGAGTCAGTTTAAGGGAGTGGAATTATATTTCTCTGTACTACATCATTCGAAGGTATAAGAGTCAGTTTAAGGGAGTGGAATTATATTTCTCTGTACTACATCATTTGAAGGTAGAAGAGTCAGTTTAAGGGAGTGGAATTATATTTCTCTGTACTACATCATTCGAAGGTATAAGAGTCAGTTTAAGGGAGTGGAATTATATTTCTCTGTACTGCATCATTCGAAGGTAGAAGAGTCAGTTTAAGGGAGTGGAATTATATTTCTCTGTACTACATCATTCGAAGGTAGAAGAGTCAGTTTAAGGGAGTGGAATTATATTTCTCTGTACTGCGTTTGAAGGTAGAAGAATCAGTTTCCCCAACATATTTCTCTGTGTAACTGCCCAAGGGAAACTGATATACCTTCTTTCTTTGAAGGCAGATCACTTACTAACTTGTGGCAGAATTGTATTTCTTCATCTCCAAATATCAGAAACACTCTTTACACAGAAATGCCACAACTTTACCAAGCATTTATTATTTGACATGGTGTCGGATTTAAGAACCCAAGCTAAAATGGTAACTGGTACAGGAAGATCTACCATCAATTCTTCCAGTTAAGTTTTGATAAAATATGTGGCTGGCTTCTGGTCCCTTATAGAGTTTTGGGAGCAGTACCATCTGGCTAGGCCACAACGTGAGTGATATTAGGAAGTAGATACTGCACAATGCGGCCTCCAATCTACTAGTTATGCCTTGCTGAACTATTTTGCACCTTAGTTTAGCTGACAGATTATCTTCATTGCCTATCAGACAAGTCAATATGTGCTCAGACCTCCTTCTAGGAATATCCCTCAATGTGTAGCAAATAATGACACCAGTACTGTGTTGGTCTATAAGTCTTCTTTGGGCCCCTGTGTAACATTCCTGTCTAATATCTCCCACTTTGACATGATATTCATGTTGTCTGTTCATGGTTGCAGATTCAGAGTCATTTTTGAATCTTTGTGAACCTTACAGCCAAGAGTATTTATTGTTGTACCTTATTTTAATGATATTAGTTAAAATTAAATAATTATTTACCACCTTTGTCACATTTACCAAAATATTAAAATAATTTTAAATTTTGCCTAATTCTTTATTAAGACGGTTTATCTCTTTCTGTTCCTTTCCAATTCAATACTGGTGTGTTGTGTTGAACTGTAGTCACTCTCAATTTGATTTACATGATTTTCCAACAAAGTTATTATAAGATTTCAATAGTTTTTGTTTTTTTTAAATTACCAAATTAAGTCAACAAAAAACTAAAAAATAACTTACTGATAACACAGAATATACAAATTCAAATATTAAAAATAAATGACATACAAGTGTAGAAGAAATTAAAATCCAACTTTTTACAAATAAACAGGTACACACAGAATGAGATTCAAACTCTAAAAACAAATACATACATCCTCAAAGAATTAAAAGTTTCCTTTTTCAAAAACACAGGAACACAAGAAAATAAATTCTACTCTTTAAACATAAATTATAAAGAAGAAGCATTCAACTTTTTAAAAACAAGCTACAAAGAAACAACAATCAACTCTTTAAAAACAAGCTACAAAGAAACAACAATCAACTCTTTAAAAACAAGCTACAAAGAAACAACAATCAACTCTTTAAAAACAAGCTACAAAGAAACAACAATCAACTCTTTAAAAACAAGCTACAAAGAAACTACAATCAACTCTTTAAAAACAAGCTACAAAGAAAAACAACAATCAAGTCATTAAAAAATAAATCATCATCATCTTGTGTTATACTGGTTGGCGTAGGCGATCATGTCGGTCAACAATAGAATTGATACGATGCACTGTAGATAGAAGATTGTGGAATTTTCCAAGCCATGCCACCAAGCTATCCAGTATTTTATCTCTTTGTTGTCTGCGATCTCTCTTTCCTTTTATTTTGCCAGTTGTAACCAAGTATTCCAACTTTCCTCTTCTCATGATGTGCCCGTAAAAATGTTGATTGTTTCTTCCTGATGTTTTTTCGGAGTTCCCTTTTTGTGGTGGCCTCTGAGAATTCCCTCATTGGTCTTTTTAGCTGTCCAGGGAACTTTCAACATTCTTCTGAGAAATCCCATCTCTGTGGACTCTAATCGTCTTTTCATTTGTTTGTCTACTGTCCATGATTCGTTTCCATAGGTCAGAATTGGTTCTATATAGCACCGATGAACTCTCTTTCTTACTTCTATTGACATAGATTTGTTGCATAAGATATTTTTCATTTTCTGAAATGCTATTTTAGCCTGAGCTATTGTGCTCTTTATTTCTGTGGTGTATCTTTCATCTGATGTTATTATTGTGCCCACGTATTTGAACCATTGCACTTGTTTCAGATTTGTCCTGTTTATTTCTATGCTGCATGATGGTGATGATTGTTTCTTCGATATGACCCTTACTCCTGTTTTCTTACTATTCAAACTGAGACCTTTTTTGTTGCTTTCTTTTACTATTATGTCTATCATTTCTTGCAGTTCATTCTCTGTCTCTGCTATTAAGACTGTGTCATCTGCATATCGCAAATTATTTATTGTGTGACCGTTGACCTCAATTCCTTTTTTGCCTACTACTGATCTTATAATATGTTCACTTTTAAAGTGAAAACAAATCCAGCGACAGAACACAGCCTTGTCTAACTCCTTATTTTATATATTGGAATTGTCCTGTTTGGTTGTTAAACTACAAAGAAAAAAACAATATACTTTATAACAATTCACAAAGAAACAAAATTCAACTCTTTAAAAACAAGCTTCAAAGAAACAACAATCAAGTCATTAAAAATAAACTACAAAGAAAAAACCAATCAACTCTTTTTTTAAAATAAACTACAAAGAAAAAACCAATCAACTCTTTTTTTAAAATAAACTACAAAGAAAAAACCAATCAACTCTTTTTTTAAAATAAACTACAAAGAAAAAACCAATCAACTCTTTTTTTAAAATAAACTACAAAGAAAAAACCAATCAGCTTTTTTTTAAAAACAAACTACAAAGAAAAAACCAATCAACTCTTTTTTTAAAATAAACTACAAAGAAAAAACCAATCAGCTTTTTTTTAAAAACAAACTACAAAGAAAAAACCAATCAACTCTTTTTAAAAACAAACTACAAAGAAAAAACCAATCAACTCTTTTTTAAAAATAAACTACAAAGAAAAAAACCAATCAACTCTTTTTTAAAAACAAACTACAAAGAATAAACCAATCAACTCTTTAAAAACAACCAACCTGCACTTGTTGTTCATGTAGAGATGGATGAGTATGCAGTGATGGTAGGAGGTGGAATGAAGGAAGTAAATGGGCACTGGGATGATATGGTGATGCTGACGATGATCGCATATACTGCTGCTGTAACAAAGCTGTAGCAGCAGTCATCTCCTCAGATGCCTCTGTTGATGCTCCCAGTTCTGACGCTGCAGCAGAAACTTGTTCTGACTTGAGTTTTTTGGAGGTAAAAGATGATGATGGTGGCTTTTTTCGCCGCTTCTCCAGTTTTGATGAGATTGTTGACGATGACTTTAACATCCCAACCTGTTTCTTTGAGCCATGGCTCGTTTTGGGGACATCTAGAAGGGTGTTTGTCAGACCTGCTGTGAACTCTCTCATTTTCCTTGGCTTTTTACTCCTTCGCAGATTTCTGGCACACATTGACAAGTCTCTCTGGATACGTCGCTGTGGAAATAAACAGCAATATTTTTCTGTGTCTGAAGAAAAATGGGAATTGGCAGAGTTGAGAGGGGCTACATTTATTATAGTGATTCTAGAATAAAGAGATGACAAAGCATAAAGATAATCATAGTGTGTTTACCAACATTATGATACACTGATAACTTTTATAATCTTAGTCACATCTTTATTTTGAAAGTGGGTGGGGAGTAGGAAGGGTTACATTTTGCTCTATTCTGATAAAGAGTCATCTTCTTATTTCAAAAAAAAAAAAAAAACTTTCTAAATATGAATTTTCTTAAAACTATACAGAAAACATTCAAAAGTGTATCAATATTTTAGTAATTTGTTAGATTATTAACTAATGAAGTACAATTTGTTAATGTTTTGACTGAAATAATATTTAACACATTTTTATGTTTTGAAATTTACTTGCCATTTACTTACAAAACTAGTAAACTAATCTGCTTAACTTTGTTTTAACCCAATTTTGAATGCATAAAAATGCAAATAGCTAAGATGTTCTGTTTCCTTCACAACTATTTGTTTTCATCTCAATGTATTTAGTTATAATCTTGGAAATCTGGCAACATAACCTCTGACTAGTACTTTCAACTCGCTCTTAAAATTCATATATATATATTTTTAAAATGATATTAGATGGAAATGATAAATAGCTGCCGAGATTGAAAGTTGTGGAGAGACATGATCACCTATGCCAGCAGGCTCGGTACTTGATGATGATGATGATGAGATGGAAGCAGTTCCAATATTTGTGACACCACAAACAAATGTAAAATGTTTAACTAAAGTAAATATTTATCTCTGCATTATTTGTTTAGTAGTTAATGCTCATAACGGAGAAGATGAGCAAATCTGAGTTTCCATGATACAACATTTAATTTTTAATCACAAAAGCTTTTCTTTAATTTTAAGACACAGCTTCATCTAATCACTTTACATACCTAAATTTAAGGTACATGTGTATTTTATCTTTCTAGAAAGACACAAATCAGCAAACCAATTAGAGTATCAGTGACAAACAACTGTGCCTTGTTCACAGGATAACTGTGATATTGACACCTTTTAATCCTGGCAAGCACCATATTTTACTTCATGATGATATAATAATTCTCAATAACACAATAAACGTCGTGAGAACACCAGGCCCATGGGACGACCATGAAAAAGATGGACTGACGTAATATTAGAAGCACTAGTAAACATAACAGCAGCAGCAGCAAACAGAAGAGCTAACGACCGCAAATTATATCTCCCCTCGACACTAAATGGCTAATGAGGAAGGAAAGAAGCAGAAGAAAAAAGAAGATGATGATGATGATATAATTAACCATGCTACTGAGTTGGTGTACGTGCCCACGGTCAGAGTTCTTAGCTTTTCTTGAGGGGATATTGTTGTAATGATGATACTAACATCAACAACAAAAATTAATTTTTAGTTCATTCACTATTGACTAAAAAAGGAAATGTGAAGTCAACGGTCACAACATAAACAATTTGCAATATGCGGATGACACAGTCTTAATAGCAGAGACAGAGAATGAACTACAACAAATGATAGACATAATAGTAAAAGAAAGCAACAAAAAAAGTCTCATTCTGAATAGTAAGAAAACAGAAGTAATGGTCATATCAAAGAAACAATCATCACCATCATGCAGCATAGAAATAAAGAGGACAAACCTGAAACAAGTGCAACGTTTCAGATACTTGGGTACAATAATAACATTAGATGAAAGATGCACCACAGAAATAAAAAGCAGAATAGTTCAGGCCAAAATAGCATTTCAGAAAATGAAAAATATCTTATGCAACAAATCTATGTTAATAGAAGTGAGAACGAGAGTTCATCGGTGCTATATAGAATCAATTCTGACCTATGGAAGCAAATCATTGACAGTAGACAAACAAATGAAAAGATGATTAGAGTCCACAGAGATGGGATTTCTCAGAAGAATGTTGAAAGTTTCCTGGACAGCTAAAAAGACAAATGAGGAAATTCTCAAAGAAGCCAACACAAAAAGGGAGCTCCTAAAAACACCAGAAAGAAAAAATCAACATTTTTACGAGCACATCATGAGAAGAGGAAAGTTGGAATACTTGGTCACAACTGGCAAAGTAAAAAGAAAGAGAGATCGCAGACAACAAAGAGATAAAATACTGGATAGCTTGGTGGCATGGCTTGGAAAATGGTCAACAATAGAATTGATACAATGCACTGTAGATAGAAGATTGTGAAAGGACATAATCGCCTACACCAACCGGTATGTCACATGATGATGATGATGATTGACTAAAACATACATTGGACCAGTTCTTACATGGGGTCTACAAAGGAAGATAATATTATGACAGATGTTGTAAGCAGCTTAACTGTAATTATTATAATCATTTTTTGTTGTTGCATATCTGATTTTATATTGTCATTTTTTTATTATTATATTTTAGATATTATTTTTAAATAAAACATAGATAAAAAGGGAAACAGCACTTTGGGGTAATATGGAGACTCAGCTATCTGAATAAGCACTCACACAACTAAAATAAAGTAATAAAAACAAAGAAGCAGTCGTGTGAGTTGGTAAGAAAGATCCAGAACAAATATCAAAAACATGATGGAAGAAAGAAAAACCACAAACAACAGCATAAATGACAATGAAGGAATTATGGAAGGTGTCTTTACCTGACCATTCCCTTCCACCATTAGTGTGTGTGTGTACAGGGTCAAGTGAGCAGTGGGGTATAACTATCAAGAGAACATAGCTGTACTGGTAAATTAAGACTTGGATTAGACATGTTCACATGTGTTCACCAAATATTTGGTACAATTCCAAATTCTAGCCTGCAAATGTCACCATGACTATGATACTTGAAGAGTATTCTACCCTCTATACCAAGAAAAAAATGTGTACATAATGATAATTATTGATAAAATTTAATTTTAAAAAACTTAACTCTGCTAGCATCACATTCATTTGGCTATGCCACAGCAATGTGGTCTATTAGAGCAGCTTTTGAAAGACCTCATGCTAAAGAAAAATGTTGATATTCCAAACTCTTGTTACCGCGTCACCACATGCAAAGGTCAGACTTCAAATTAATGAATGACCAACAAGATTTCTTTACAACATTACAAAGTTTATTCATACCTTCTTGTACTTGTTCAGACTGCTGGACTGACTCAGGAGAGCCTAACTGCTACTTCTGACAACACCTACTGATTGACTCTGCTCTACGAAATGTTGTGTGTTCTGCTCAGATTATATTCTCTGTTGACCGTTGAAGCTTTCCCAGGCTTATATATCCCCTTATTTTCTATCCCATGGTTCCTTCTTCAACCAATCCAATTCTGCCACTCTAACTTTCCGTTGTCTCCTAGTTACTACATATTACGTCATCTCTTTTACCCTTCTAGAAATGCAGACCGCACCATCTTGAGCTTACGCACCTATGTTATATTTCCCCGTTTGCACACCTTCTACTATATTCTGGTTCACTAGTACTTTACTATTACACTGTCAGACATAGTAAACAAAACAGAGGAAACTTACCAATCATTTTTTTCTTGCGATCAACATGTTATATATTAATAAAGTATTTACTTACATAGCTTGTCATGATGTCTGGTGCAGAGTCATCCTTGAGGTCTGGGAACTGCTGCACAACCAGCTCAGATATCCTTGTATAATCAGCACTAGACCACCAGTACTTGAGTGCCAAGAAGAAACGAGCAGTTTCTCTGATAATCTCAGATCTGTGCCTCAAGGATGAACCCTCATCTCTGGCATTCATAATCTTCTGAGAGTAATTCGGAACCGGTAAAGGTTCAGGGAGACTAACCACTTCCTGGCTTTCCTTCTTGAATCCAGAACCATGCGGAAACCACATCTATGTATAGAAAATTTAGTTATTTCAAAAAGGTATCTCTTACCATTCATGCACATGTAACAATGTAAAAAAGTATTTCATAAAGTAATATATACCATTAAATCAAAGTGTAAATAGGTTATTATAAGATGCTTACATCAAAGAGTAGGTGATCGCAAAGTCCTCACATTTTGTGTAAGTAGGCAGTCACAAGAATCTTACATCAAAGTGTAAATGATCATAAGAATCTTGCATCAAAAAAAAAAAAAAAGAAAAGTTGGTAATTCAAAATTCCCTTACATCAAAGAATACATTGGAAGCCAAATTACCCCTATATTTAAAAATAAGTTGGTAACTATATTCCACTTACATAAAAAAGTAGGTAGCCACATTACTTTTACATTAAACAGTAAGTAGGCATGTAGTTATATTATCATTACACCAAATATAAGTGGTCACATTAACCCTTAAAGAGTGTGTAGGCTTCTGCTATAATACTCTGGCATCAAAGAACAAATAGTGGTCAGGGATTACCAAATGAAAAACAGCTAAGCATTGAGAGAAGTCCCTTCCTTGATGCAATATTTTAAAAAAACAGCCATCAATATATTATAAGAGCAATTATAGTGTATGTTAACGCCTCAAATAATATAAGCACATATAAAATAGGATGCTAAACAGAGGATTATAGAAAATAATGACAAATGCACCAAAGCCTGGAAAAGAGTAGGAGGGAAGCAGAGGGCTAGTGGAAATCTGTAATGGGTGAGGAGATAAAGATGGGGGAAAAAAATACCACATTGTGAAATAGTGAAACACAACTCTCTGGAAAGGAAAAAAAAAAGATGGTATAACTATTTAAGTACAGAAATAATTTATAATAAAGACAAAGCATTTTAATCATTAGAAATTTGTTTATATGCTAAAGTAACCGGCAGAATAATAACAATATTAACATTTTTTTTAAAAACTTGACGTGTAAAGAGGAGCGTATTAGGACATGATTGAAGAGTATTTCAAATGGGACCACCATCATGAGTGACAGAGCAAAATGGTGAAATTAAATCTAGAACATGGACGATTCTGAGAAAGAACTAAGAAAACTAAAATCTCCAGGCTGAATCTCCACACTGTGCTAAAATTCACTATCTCTTTAAACTAGCGGATGCCATCACTATCAGAGAGATTTTACTGGGAAGTAAGTGCAGCATGGTGGGATTTCAATCATATTTAAAAAAATATGCCATTGATCATTAGAAAAAAAGTCACTAACTCAATATTTCCTCATACACCTAACAAGGTGTGGAGAGTACAATTATTTAACCTATTACTATCATCATCATCAGCAGCAGCAGTAGACTGCCAGAAGATAACAAAGCAAAAAATAAAACAAATTTAAAGAAATTTAATACAAACAAACATTAAATACAGAGTGGGCACCCATAGAACATAAATACAAACTCCAGATAATTATGGATTTTAATTCGTTTGCAAGGATACCAGGGCCTTCCATAACCATAACCATACAAACTACGCTATTATTCATCACTTACATCGGCCATAAATGCAAGTATGCTAAGACATAAAATGAAGATACCTATGAACTACTCCTTGCTGATGATCTACCCCTTTTATCTAACAAAAAACGTCCACCAAGGTTCCTCAAAATGCGGGACAATTGTTCTCAAAATTAATCAACAAAATAAAAAACCAAGCACTTTTTGAAACCTATGGCAAGCACAGAAATGACAAAAGAATATAAGAGAATTACCAGAGACATTTACTGTGTTTCTGCAGCTTATTATAGTCTAGAGTGCAAAAAAGTAACCTCTGGCTATATTAGCTGATATAAATTGTAATCAGACATGAAAGCAAAGCCTACCACTAGTAAAATATAAGCATTTACAAACAACTACATGCACAATTTAGCAGATCAATGGCCAGAAAAAATCAGCAGCATAAAAATTATTGCAAAAAATCATCAACATCCAAAGGAATTAGTAAATGCTATGAGAGATAAAGAACACATGTAGAGAGAGTTTGCTGCAGCATTTCTACCTTTTTTGTTGTTGAGGAAAGGATTAATTATAACTAATCTTTAGGGACAGTGAGAAAGAAGGCAGATCAAGGAATAACAGACATAAGTATTAGAAAAGCACTTAAAACTAAAAGCACAGCAGAAATTAATAGGCAGTCTGAAACAGAAACCAAACGACACAGCACCCTGCCACCAGATTAGCATGCTGTGAATTAAACCAACCCAGCACTCCAAAACAAAATTATATTATATATATTGCTGCTGGCATTTTGGACAAGGAACATGGGTTGGGGAACATATTGAAGTAGCACAAAAATAAAACCAATCAAATTATTCCAAAGATCAGTGTGATTGGCTGACTTCCACCAAAGAGTATTTCTTTTAATCTCAAAGAAACACTTGTCTACAATTTAACACTTTTTTTTTTATATTTGTCTACAATGACAGTGCTGGAGAATATAAATTGGTACATTTGTTTTGGCATGTTTTTTAGAACTATTATTTTCAGGTTAAGCAATGCCTTTTCAATTCACTACATATTGCATTACATATTTAGTAAAAACTGAAAAAAAATTATTTAGAACTATGGTTATTCAGTCCAAATGAGAAGAAACAATATTGTAAATATTTCTAGCGCTAAAAAGACCAAAAGTTACATAAGATTCAATTGAATTACCTGATCCCTGGAGTTGAGTGATTGGTCTTCTTTGTGTGAGAATCGTGGAGATGATGAAGTGCGTCTCCTTGGGCTGTGTGATTTGCTCGATGATGTTGCTACTTCAATTTGAGCAGCTAATCCAGCTGAATCTGAAAGAGGCTCAAGAGGAGGGGATGAGCCTGCACTCATCTTATGGGACATGTGTCGCTCGGACTCACTGTATGTCAAGTTCATGGGGGCTTCTGCAGAAGGTTGATGAGCTGACGGATCATGTCCAGGCAAATGTTGAATCTCAGCTTGTGAATGGGCTTGTGTGGCTGTCTGATGAGGCACAGAGTGAGCCATCCCCAAACCAGCCAAGTCTGAAACTGCATGAGCATCCCAGTATACTGGGTTGTGAGCTGAAGAGCTAACACTGGAGGCAAATGTAGATGTACTGGGGACTGACAGATGCTGATAGTGATGCTTGACGTTAGGTGTCTTCAATCCTTCACCAGTGGGAGACATTGGTTCTCTCTTGACCAACTGCTTGTCCGACACACCTACTGAAATTCCATGAGATTTGTCTTCTTGATGTAAGGTGACATGATTCTGATCAGCTTCTTGCAGCCGGTTCTCTATTTCAGCTTGGGAAAATCTCTGGCGTTTATTTGAAGCATCAAAATCTCCACCAGCAAGAGCTTGAGAGTCAAGAATTGGTGTGGAATTATAGTCAGATGACATAAGTCCTCTCTTGTCCATGCCCAGTCCATAAAAGGCACTAAGAGATGCTACAGCAGCAGTGTCATGACCAAAAGCTGCAGATGCCATCAATGTCTGTCTTTGCTCTTCAGAAGAACACTGGGTAAGGTACTGTCTTTCTAAGCTGGTAACTTCTTGCGGGTTTTGTTCTATCCATTGCTTAATGCCTGCCAATACTGCCAACTCACCTAGGTTTCTCTGAGTCATGCCCAGTTCGCTCAGACCTCTATTTTGTGCAGCCATAAAGGCTTTCATGTATTCAGCATTCGCTGGCACCAAAGATGTGACTGAAGCTTCCGAATTTTGTAACTCCAATCCAGTATGCAAGTTATTCCATGGTTTCTGGGATGATGATGATGGCTTGAATTTGGCACTGGGAAATCTTCGTCTTATATTTCTAGCACAGGTTCCCAAATCTTTTTTTATTGCTTGCTATATGAAACAAAGAAATTATTTTGCTTGCCAAATAAATGTCAAAAAATTAATATAATTGTCATAAAATAAACACATTTTTTTGTCATTAAGAAAAATATGTGTGCTAGTAAGATAAAACTAGCATAATTTTTCTTGTAGTTAAAAATAAAGAAACTATTTTGCTTATTTTAAAAAATTGTTTAAATATGTTGCGCTTGCTAAACACAAACATTACATTTTAGCTTGACAAATGAAACCAATACAGTGTTTGCTTTCAACAAGATAGCAATGTTTCAATTCTTAGAAAACTGGTAGTGCAGAAGTTCCTCACTTACCTACATAAAGTAAGATAAAAAAAATTGTTCATCATCCTCAACCTGTCCGCTCATATGCTAATATCACACAAAGACAAAAAAATTATATCCAATCAAAGTGCTCAGCATTCCCCCACTTGCAGCCAATCAACAATGCTCTTTTATGAGACTCATACTATTATATCAATGTATAAAAAGTTGATTGAGTAATCTTCATACACACATTTCTTAATTATGATACTTATCTCTAACTCTTCCAGTTACGATATTGTAGTAAAAATTACTACCACTTAAATGTAACATTAGGTGCTCTAAAAATAGTAATTTCTCTGAACTCTTGACGCAGCCAACACTAAGCAAAAAACACAGGGATTCAAAATTTGACAAATTTTATTTATGACCTGAGTTTCAGCTCATGGACTGGATGTGTTACAATGTCTATCGGTACGATCACCATAAGTCTGTCAGTATGTTTGGTGACCGCATTATTCGCTGTGTTTCCTAAGTCGCAAAGGGTTGTTTACTGTCTGTCTGCCAATGACCAGGGAAATATTATAAATATTATAGTATATTATAGTATATTAATATAGGGGGAAAAGAGAGAGAGAGAGAGAGAGAGACAGAGAGAGACTGCCACTTTCTTGAAATTTAGCAATTATCATTAAACAATGTATCTCACAATCTTTAATTTAAAAAAAAAAAAACAATTTCAATGGCAATGGAAACAAATAGAACACTCAGGGGTCACTGGAAGTGCTATGTAGAAAGATACGTGGATGGGGGTAATGTTTGAACACAAGAAAATGTCAAATTTTGAGGAATTTGTGTTTGGCTGTGGTAAATTTTACTGCAGTAGCGTAATCTAGGGTTAAATGTTCAACTCAAAATAACAATGTTTTCTTAATCATCATTACACATTAACTGAAAATGTATATCTATGGTTAAACAGACAGCAACAAGGATGTGTACTTAATGATACGAACATATATCACAGACATCTAAGTTGATTTATCTTCACAATACTACTACAGGATTTGGATACATGCTCTTTCTGCTAGCCAACCAATTGCACTGATGAGTTGAATAAGGTATATATGAATGTGAATGAGCTCTTCACTGCTGAGAAGAATGTTTTACATACTATGAATAAGTCAGAAATTAAATTAAGAAATACTGACAGAAAACATCACCAAAATAAACAATAAGAGCAAGCATAAATAAAAAAAGAAAGAAAGAAAGAAAGAAAGAAAGAAAGAAGAAAGAAAGAAAGAAAGAAAGAAAGAAAGAAAGAAAGAAAGAAAGAAAGAAAGAAAGAAAGAAAGAAAGAAAGAAAGAAAGAAAGAAAGTATTAAAAAAACAAAGACACCACAAGGTGCTGAATGCTAAAATTGCAGAAGGTTTTGAAAAGCATTGCACTTCAATACAATGCAGCCACATATAATGACTCTGTGGAATGATGGAGAGCAGCAGAGAATAGAATATCCAAACTATCATCTATTCATACAATCATGTTCAGTTATAAGATATGGGAAGGGGAAGAGAAAGAATGGTGCCAGAACATGGTTTCCCAAAAAACTGAGCCAAAGTAATTTATTAATAAATGGATTGTTGTAGCACAAAAATCAGGACATTACCACTTGTAATGTAACCTGCTGTTGCCATTTTGAAACTGTGTAGCACCTTGGTTTTCAGCATCAACAGTTACTCAAATTATTTCTCATCTTTTAACTCTGAGTCAATTATTTCTGTCCACTTTTTTGTACTATTTTTTTTCCCTCTAGCCTTTAATCCTCCCAGGATTATCCAGAAGATAGTTTAGGTTAGCATTTAATGTTTTTTCCTCACCAAAATAGTGTCTATTTAGATTTATGGCTTCTCAATGAGGTTTTGAGTTTAACATCTCCTATAAAAAGTGAGAAGTTGTGGTAGTAGTTTGAGCGGTCATCCACTGACAAGATGGTCTGGATTCAAGTCTCAAATGTGGCAAACTTTTTCCTGACTGACACAGCTTCAGGTTTCACTCAGCCATTGAAAATGGGTACATACATTTTCTATGGAAAACTAGGATGGCATGATACTATACTAGTCACATCACCCATAAAAATGTTGATGGTCATGGAAAAATATGGTTGCTGTCACCATAGCACCAATAATGGCATGTACCACTTATCCCCTTTTTTTAAAAATGGTCTTACATTATAATGTGTTTCTCATTTAATGTGTTTCTCATTTAATGTGGTTCCTATCAGTTAACTTATCCAGCCTGGAAACACACCTCCTGTAGCACTGATATCACTTTAAAAATATATCTTGAGGGAATTGGAAAGGTTATATGAGTGTGTGTTGAGACCACTATTGTAAAATTGAAATATCAGAGCAGCCTGAAACACTAATTCTATAGGGCTGGGAGGGAAGATGAAAGCTATCTTTGGTGAAGATCTATGACAGCAGAGATAAAAAGAATCAACCAGACTTGCAAACCCAATTAAATTATAATCAAAATCCAAAGAAAGACATGACAGAGCATTGGTGTCTAATGAGAAACCCAATCAATCAGTCATAGAGACAAGAAGAAAGATGAATACTAAATACCTGATTAATGCTTTCTTTCACACACTGTTTAGTTTTCTGTAACCAAATACAAGCATTATATAAGGAACTTCTGCATTCACAGTCAGTATAGTACATGACCACTTATTTTGTATACTTCTTAACTTAACCTTTGTGGCTACCCTATATGCATTGATGTCTCTATCCAATCACTTTCATTTAAATTATAACATAGTGGCCACAGTGTGGATACATTATTCTCAATTGTAGTTTTGCTTACTCATACATTTAGTAATATGTTTTTTTTCTATTAAATTCCTTAATGAAGTAATCTTAATCTATAAATTTCTATCAGATAGCATATGTTGTCTTCAATGAGGTGAAAAATGTGTGAATCAGAAGGCTGACTGATGCTTACATATATTGTGGAGAGTTACACTAAAATGGCAGCTTCCCTAAAGTGATGTTTGAATGCTTTGCATTTATGTAACTTTATTTTTTTAAATAAGGAAATTCATATTTTAAGAGGCTCCTACAGAACCAAGCTGTAGTATGGGTGCTCAAATATTCAGGCAAATTAATGCAGATATTCAATTTGGGGTATTAGCTGATGTGGGTGAAGTTATGAAATGTGTTTATTGTGATCAATCTAGGCCACTTGGAGAAACAGAAGGGGAGTACTGGAAACTACCTGTTGTATGTGAGATATGACATATCTGTAATGTAATGACTGGTACAATATGTAGGGATACTAGAGATGGTCAGATCTGTCAATCTTCAATAATTGTTTTTCTTTTAAATGAGCACATATCCTTGTATGTATGCACTTCATACATTGTTGATCACTTTATCAGGAGCCTTGGGAGATGTATTTAGGGACCTGGACTCAAAAAGCTAAGCTAGAAATGTAAAACTTGTATTGTATGAGTGTTAATCCTTTATGATTTAAACAATTATGTTTATCTACAAATATAACAGTACAAATGTTTGTGCAAATGTTAGTTATTTATGAACATTTTTAAAAATACAACTCAAAATAACATTACAGAAATAAAAGGAAATATAAGTTCAGTTTTACAAGTGAAGAAGAGACGATAATGGAGAAATCCCCATTACTTTGCTGCAAAGATCTTCAGCAACATTTTTTTTTCCCTAGCTACAACCTTGAAGTTGGTGCCATGTGTTGTTGTTGCACTCAAACCACTTTCATATAGTGCTTTGAAATATACTTTAGTATCCCTCATTTATTTGTGTATCTCGGTTTATATCATCTGTTGCCTCTGTTTAAAACATCTTGACAAAAGCTTAAAAGTTTATCTATTGTGGTTTCTCGGGTCCTTGTACAACAGAACTTATTCATGCTTTAATGTTTACTGATATATTTTTTAATGTATTTATTCCCAGTTTACTGCAGCCTCATTTTCAATTACTGTTAAATTTATAATAAAATAAAACAAAGAAGCAGGCATTTAAAAAAAAATTAAATAACAATTTCCCAAAGAAGATAGCAGTAATTGCATATAACTGGTGAATGTGAAAAGTAATAACAAAAATAAAGAAAATTTAAAAAATAAAAAAAAAAAGCAAATGGCAAGCACAAGATGCAATCAAATGGTAAATGTGGATGAGCGGGAATATGTGCAAAAAAAAAAAAACATAATAAAGTAAATGTGTACAATATTAAATTAATATGAGAATCTCTAATTATTCAACAACAAAATTATGTAACTAAATTTACTCTATGGTAGTGTGCAGAAAGAAAATATTCTAAACTATATGAGATGCAAGTGATACATTCTCAAAAGTGAATAAACAATTTAGTTAAACAAATATAAACCAATAGTTTCTGCTATTTCTTGAGTACATTTTTTTATGGATGTAGAGTGAACTATTACACTAAAGATATCACTTCCTCCTTCTTCTCTCTCTCTCTCAAATAAATTTAAAATATTTAAATTTGCAACTCAAAGAATAAAGTTGGTTTATGAATAAAACAGCACATATAACTATGAAATTATAATACAGAAGTGAAAAAGTTAGACAGCAATCACATTCACAATTGTTCCCTCCAGATGAAGGATCAAAATATGTCAAGATTTTCCTTGATCATATTATCCCATAGTGCAGATACGGTAATTCATCATCAATGAGTGCCATCTCCACATCGATGGTTGGATACCATGGAGCACCATCCCACTCTGTCTCTTGCTTTGATAGTGCAGGTTGTCACAGGCTGACTTGTCCGTCTTTTGATGTTACAAGTCCATGTTAATCTTGGTCTGCCTCAGCCTCTTTTACCTTGTATTTTCCCTTCTAAGATCACTTTTAGTGGGCTGGTGTTTTTTTACATGCCCCAAAAATCACATTTGTCTTGTCTGAATTGTGTTTAATAGTCAAGGTCATTATTCTCATAATATTATGCTTCAACATTTGAAGGCGTGTCCCTACTCTTATTTTTCTGCTTTAAAATTGTGACATTTTGTCCCTTTATGTGTCTTATTTGTCTTCTTCAGCACCTCTTGTCCTCAATCATCATTCCTATTGCTACAAAATTTTTTTAAGCTTTCTTTCCTCCAGTATATTTGTTGCTTGTTGGTGCTTACCGTAACAATTGCTTCAAACATCCTGAAAATATTGTGAAATGATTGTCAACTGTTTTGCATCTGAGTTTACATGGAGCAGTGATATTTGCACTTTTAAGTACAAACATTTGACTTCAACAGTTCATTCTTTAGTTCAAGGTTTGTCTTCTCTCTTCAGAAAATATAAGTCTTGTGGCAATCATTGGAAGGCGTAGTGGAGTCCTAATCAACTTTGGTTCACTGATCCTGAAGCCAATAATCATTTTGAGTATTCTTTTTATTCCTTTCAACTCCCAGTGGAGCATAGGTCTTCATTAAACACTTTCCAACCTGTACTGTTTCTTGCTATTATTCTCTTAAGATTGTGTCATGTCTTTCCATCACCTTCATTTTCTTTGCTTCCATCTGTCTTCTCCAGGTATATTTGTCCTTATCTCTTGTCTCCTTTCCAAAAAAAAAGGTCTTGTCATGTAATACTCTCAGCTGGCTTCCACAGTGTGTGTCCTATCCAGCATTATTGTCTTTGTCTTATTTTTTTGTCTACTGATATTTGTTTTGTGCTTTTCCATAGTTCTAAGTCAGTACTTTTGTCCTGCCATCTCCATCCTTTTGTTCTGTACTGTACAAGCATCCATTTTTTAAAATCTGTATCTTCATGATTGTCATTATTGTTGTTCTCCATGTTTCTCAGCCATATAATAGGATAGATTTAACATTTGAGTTGAACATTTTTATTTCTGTATTTAATATAATTTCTTTGGAATATTGTTATGCTATTTTCTTGCAATATTTCATTTGTTTTCTTAGCTGATCATGACACATTCTTGTTTTTTCTTCTAAACCATATTTTTGTTATAGCTGTTTGTGATCATTTGCCTAGTGTTCATGATTCAAATTTTTAAAAATTAATTGTCCTCGTATTGGTTCCAAACAGTATTACCTTTCTTCCTTCCAAAGACAAGAAGCGATTATCTTGTTGTTTCTTCATTTTTCTGGTCTACTTTCTTGAGAAATTCTGTTTTTAATTTATGCGTTACTCCGTTCATCTTCTATTATGAGAGTTCCTATGTAATTGCACTTTCTCGATTAATTTCATCATTTTTCTAATCTTTCTTTCTTTCATCCTGTTCTGCCTTTTGCTGGTAGGTGTCGTAGACTTAAGTCAATGATGTGTTTCTATCAAGGGCACTTTCTGTGGCTTGGTACAAAGTGATATTGTATTGTTTTATTATGTTGTAAATTCCCTCAATCCATCTTCTTCTTGGTCTACCTCTGTGTCTTGATTGTTTAATTTTGTTCTTATAAGCTCTTGATGCTGGTGTTAAGGGGTTCCTGCACAGCAAATGTTGAAACCACTTTAATCTTTGTCTCTCTATGCACTCGATTACTGGTAGAATTCAAATGATGTTTCTGATTTCATCATTCTTTACACAATCTCTTCATATTTTGTTCACAGCGTTTCTGAGGCATATCATCTCACATGTTGTCAGTTTATTTTCTTGATCTTTAATCAGAGTCCATGTTTGACACTGATAGTAAAAGAGTTGGAATAAAGATACAGTTTACAAGTTCTTAGTTCCCATTGAGATAATAGGATTCTTTAAAGTTGGTAAAATGTGGCCTGTAACTTTGTTAGCACTTTGAATTCTTGATTCAGTCTCCCTGCTAAGCCTTCAAACCTCTGTAAAAATGCTACCCAGATATTTGAATTCTTGTACTTGCTTTAATCTGTAATTGTCTACTGAGATGTTCATGTTTCTTAGTGTTCTACTTATGTTCATGATTTCCGTTTTTTCTACATTTATCTTCATATCATGCTGATAGTAGTTTCTTTGCAGCAAATTTATAAGCAATTGTAGACGTTCTGTTTTGTATATCAAGCATTGATCATCAGCGAAGAGAAGCTCATTTATTTCATAATGTCACAGGAGTTAACTCTATTTTTTTTTTTTTTGTAATCTTAATTTCAAATATTATGCTACGAAGTATTTAGTCAGTAACTGTGTTACATATTTTTTTTAAAAAAAAAAAGACTTTTGTGCTAAAGATTTTATTAAAATGGTAAAATTCTGTAAACTACAAAGTTATAAATAGCAATAAAGGAAACACTATCTGTGCTAGTAATATAAGGATAATATTAAGGTTATTTGCACTAGCATGTGTTTAGTTGTAAAACAGTTCTTTCTGCTCTCCTAGACATATGAATTGTTACATTCATCAATATGTCACTTTCAATTAATGCCATAGTTGACTCTGCAGTCACATTCTGTACCCTAATCATCTACACAAAATGTGTAGTCACCGCACATATTCATACAATTACACATAATATACTACCTAGCAAAATGTGTACACCAAATGTAAGTTTCAAAACAACCAGCAAACAGGCATCTAAACAATAATGCTTACAAGGCTAACAAGTGCAGGAAAATTCTGAAGAACAAGTTCCGCAATGCGCTCATAGTCTGAAGTAGTCCACCACAGTTTAAGAGCCAGGAAAAATTGGGTTGTTTCTCGGATGATTTTAGACCTTGCAGACATTGTGTTGCCGGATTCTCTAGCTCTGATGACACTATCAGTGTAGGGAGGTTGAGGAAGGGGGTCAGGGAGAGAATTGGAGCGCCACATCGCCATAGCAGATAGGCGGTAAGTACTGGACTGGATATCCTGAAATGGATGAGCTTTCTATGACATCCTTTACTGCTCCAATTTATGTGCAAGATGTTTCTTCACTTGCCTACCTCTATTAAAAGTATTTGGACACCATAATGACCACACAAAAAATAAATATTTCTCAAAATTCTCATATGTTTATATAAGAAATCTTTATGAAATAATTATGTAGAAAAGGTTCACATTTAACCAATCAACCAACATCCCTCTCCACCAAAAAATAAAAGATGAATATTTCTGCTATATATATGCACAAGATCCATTCAATGAAAAACCAGATTTGTTTGTTTCTATCTATCTATCAATCTATTGTCCTTTCGACCCAAAGACGACTCATAGCATAGAAATTCTAGACTTTAGTGTCCAATGATCTTTCAACTGTCAGACCTTGCACAGTACCTGCATTGTGTCTCGTCACATGGCTCTCTTCTGGCCGAGTTGCTCAATCTCGGTGAGGGAGTTGATGTCAGCTGTTGTTGCCTTTCGCTTTAATGTTCTTTTTAGTGTTTCTCTATGTGTCTCCTTTTCTTTTACTCTCTGGCTCCCATTTGAGGGCCTGCTTTGGGATTCTTTTGTTTGTTTACAGAGTATTTCAAACACTGAAATAATTACATTATCACTGTTGAACGTAGTTCCTCTCTGGTTCATGTATGCTAGAGCTTGACAAGCAGTATGTGTAGATACAGCCAGAAAAAAACTCTTTCCGACAGATGCATGGCCACTCATGCACCACCACTTGGGTAACCATCTGGCACACTTTTAGGAACTTCAGCATAAGTGATGTGATGGAGATAGTCAAACACTAATGTCGAATAGTGAATCCACCTCCTGACTGTGATGTGCCAGTTTTCCCATATTACATTTTTGGTTTTCCCATAATTGCATTTTTGGTTTTCCCACATTACATTTTTAGTTTTCCCATATTACATTTTTGGTTTTCCCACATTACATTTTTAGTTTTCCCATATTACATTTTTGGTTTTTTCATATTACATTTTCAGGGTTGCAGTGCACCCTGCCACGACTGCCCCATCTCTCCAGTTGAGGAGAATCCTCGATGACGCCATTCTTGAACTTCGTAATCCACTGATACACTTGTGTATGACACACACACCTGTCCTCATACTGAATTCTCATCTGATGATGAATGGTGTATGACACACACACCTGTCCTCATACTGAATTCTCATCTGATGATGAATGGTGTATGACACACACACCTGTCCTCATACTGAATTCTCATCTGATGATGAATGGTGTATGACACACACACCTGTCCTCATACTGAATTCTCATCTGATGGTGAATGAGTTCCATGCCTTCACTAAATTAAAATCTCACAACACTTAGATGTCATTGCTTGGTGCACTGTTGAAAGGTTACCACCATCTTGTTCAACTGTTTCCCAGGTTGCTATGCATGCGACAAGCACACCAATGCCATCTATTGTTAGCTCAAGGACACCTCCCCCACCCCCTCCACACCAGACACACAATGATATTTGCCATACACATGGTTTATACTAGAAACTTACCTGGTTTCCCATTGAATGGTCCTTATAAATACAATTATAAACATGTATAGCTTTGCTCAAAAAAGTCATCCAAACTTATATTTGCTTGATGAAATGCCCTTCGTGCACAACACTACTTTTTTTCCCTCCATATATTATTCTTATGAGGTTTATAAACTTTATGGGAATTCCGTATTGACACAGTAACTTCCAAAGTATTCCTCTAACTAAACTATCAAATGCCTTCTCATAATCTATGAATCTGATATAAAGTGGGGACTGTAGTTCAGAGCCTTGTTCAACTATTTTATCAGTGATGATCCTTCATAAAACCTGCTTGTTTATCTCTCAAATTTCTCTATAGCCTCTTTTAGTCTCTCCAGAAAGAGGTCAAAGCAAAAAGTGATCTAATTTCCAATATCAGGAAGAAACAATAACCATTTTTTGGCCATGCAATGAGAAGAGAACAACTGGAATATATTGTAACAACTGGAAAAATTGAGGGACAAAGAGATAGAGGGAAGCAAAGAGAGAAAATACCAGACAGCTTAAGAGAATGGCTTGGCAGAAAGTCAACAACAGAAAAGATAAAGAACTGTCGAGATTGAAAGTTGTGGAGAGACATGATCACCTACGCCAGTAGGCCAGGTACTTGATGATGATGAGTCTCTCCAGAATGATTCAGCTTAATATTTTTCCTGGCACTGATAGTAACATAATTCCCCTATAATTTGTGCACTCCTGTCAACTTCCTTTCTTTGGTAGTTTGATCATATAACCTTCTGTCCAGTCTGTAGATATTTCTTCCCTTTTCCATATTTTATCTAGTAGATTATGTAACATCATGGTGTTAATAATATCTGCTTTGATGGCTTCTGAAGGAATTTCATCTTGGTCCTGTGGCTTTACCATTTTTTAATAACTTGATGGCTTTCATTATTTCTTCTTTGTTTGGTTTTCCACAGTTAACATGTAACTCTTCTTCTGCTGGTAGTAAATATATGGAGGATTATTTGGGTCGGGTCAGTTCAAGAGTTCTTCAAAGTGCTCTTTCCATATCTCCATTTGTTCCCTTATATTACTAAGCAGATTTCCTTTCTTATCATTAATAAAAACATTGATCTGTTTGTATGTTCCTCTTAATTTCTTTGTTCTGTTGTACACCTCTTTCATATTTCCTTTACTTGCTGCTTCCTCTGCTTCTTGACCTAGTTCATCTATATATTTCCTCCTATCCCTTGAAATGCATCTTCTCACTTCTTTGTTCACCTCATTTTTCATGACCTCAATTGATCCCACATCTACCTCTACTTTAGCACTGCCAGGAAGGAAATGCTATCACCATTTATTCATCTTGTGAAATCACTAGATGATGCAGTTCTGACTTTTTAAAATCTTATTTACTGTTTAAGTTTTGTCAATCACTGTTTAATTTTGTATTCTTTGCTGTCCTTAATAAATTTCTTTTGGGCATAATGTAGGTCTTGTTATTATATTTGTTATTACCTGTATAATGTTGTTTCTACCTATTCCAGTTTTAATTTATCTGAAGCATGTCAGGAATGTGATTAATTTCACCTCATCCTATCAGAGAAAATCTGTACAGAGTACACGTTCTACACATAAACTTTCACTGACATATTATTTTACTGCCAGCACTGACCCAAGAAAACGACAAGAGAACTTTGTAAGGAAGTTAAATTTAAATATTTTTTTTAAAAAGAGAAAAGTAAAAGAAAGTAAAACATGTACGGCTTAACTTTACCCACAAGCTATGAAATATTTTTTATTTATTAACAGATGGGGAAATGTTCCTATTCTTATTTTAATTAACCTTCTCTGACAGTTAGACAATGACAGTGTTTATTTAAAATCAATCCATTTTATTTATTATATTTGTTTAGAAATTATATGCAGTAACAATATGGTCTAAAATGATTGCCATATGTTAAGGCCTAATTTTTAAAGTCTTATCACATGAGGAAGATCAAAATAATGATTATAAATGTGTTAGTTTTGAAGTGTGAATACTTGAAATATTTTGTAATAAGCAGATTTAGCATCTCTAAAATCTAATATACCATAAAATATTCATTCATACATGGGATGCTAGAAAAGCATAGACAAAAATTAACATACTTTGAAATTAATATAATATGGATTAACTACACTAATAAACTATGTGGTTTGTAATAATATTTTAGTGTCTCATGTTTTTTTTTGCTTTCTCCCCTTTTTTTTAAGCACAGCTTTTATCTACTACATTTTTCATTATATTTCAGATGTGCCATAATAACATCATTTTCTTGCTCTGTACTGCTGTATATTTTAAATTCACACATAAATATAATTAATCTATGTTGAAACAACAAGTTATATATTTTTGAACTCAGCATGACTGTGTGTATGCAGGTCCCATTTCAAATAAACAATCACTGCAAGCTGAGTTTGTAGAATTATTATAGAACAAATTCTGCAGGAAAAGAGTTAAAAATTGAAAAGCAGGAGTGGTTTTTTGGGCAGCTGGGCTAAGCCAATGAATTAAGAACCAAGCAAATGAGGGCAAGAATTTAAAAAAAAAAACAAAAGCATTAGTGTTAATTATAAAAAGCAAAGTAAATAATCAAATTAAAGTCAAAATATAAGAAAGGGCTAAGATATTTTTAAAAATCAGCTACTGCAACATTTTGTACTACAAAAGTTTGTTATAAAATATATCCCAGTCCCTCTATCAATTGGTTAACTGAATATAAGTTAAGAAATAAGAGTCACTTATAGCATGATAAAACATGCCATATCAATTATTAATATATGTTGCTGTTTTGCTTTTCCGCATTCATCATCATATTTGCTATGATATTAATGACAAAAAAATGTCATATTTTCATTTATATTTTATTTAATATTTATTTCAATTCTTAGGTATACTTGTATTTATAATACAGTAAACTATATTTTATTACAATTCAAAATCATTTTTGTATCTGTTAATATTACCTTACATATCTTGTTTATTATTAAGTATCAATAATTAGTTGTATTTTTTTCCCACTGGTCACATTTATCATTGTAATAAAATCCAATGCAATATTATTTTGTTTAAATCATGTGAGACTGCAGTCCAGTTTGTAGTTGCTATTCTTCTAGCCATATTTGGTATCCCTGTTATAGAATCTATTAACACATTTTTTTTTCGTTTAAACAATTCTTTTTCTAGTACTTAATTTTTAACTTCAAGTCTATTCATTTTTTATTTTTGTGACAAGTATATGTAAAACTGTCAATTTTTTTTTTTTAAATCAATAAAATTGGAATTGAATTCTTATAGAAATCCCCATTACATTTTCTATAACTTTAAAGATTGTCATTTACAGTTTTTCATTTTTTTTTTTTAGGAAGCTTTCTTTTTTAAATATAATTCAACATCAAGTGGTGTATATGATCATGGCTCTCCAAGTAGAATGTATATTGTCTGCTCACATCATTCTGTCAAACTATCTTCTATTTCTATCGCTGATCAGGAATGCTTCCTCTTGCCAAAATGTTTTTTTTTCTTATCAAGCATATGTGCCCAAAATAAAATGATTGCCTTTATTTTTGTTAAAGTTTATGACAAGAATTTCCTGTACACTGATTTCTTCAACTTATTTGTGCTAGAATATTAATTGCACTCAAATGTTATCACATAAGTACTGTTTATATAACTTACACCATGTAAAACTATGCCCGTATTATTCTGTTGATTAATTATACTATTGTCAAATTAAAATGTATCTAAATAGAGGAAAATATAGTTTCATATAATCCTGACAAATAAAAAGGACTTTATTTTACAATGTACATCAAGATGAGCCCTAAAATTCCAGATCTGATCCCTCATAAAAGTGAACTACTGTCCCCCACATTATGTGCCTGCTAGGTATGCAAAAGCATGCCAAAATGATAAAATAAATTAAATATAAGAAACTGTAGAACACTCACGTCTGCAACCCCACTATCAAGTCCATAATTCCCTGCTGCTATTGCCTGAGCCATCTGCTCAGAATACATCTGAAAATAAGATAAAACATGTACAAGAAGAAATAAGCAATCAGAGAAAGGAAATCAGAGCATCATATTTTATCATCAGTCAGTTTCTCCCTGTTGGAACATGCCTCCTGTGACAGTAACTCTGAAGTTTTCTAATTTCGTGTGTGAGATCTCCAACAACTGCTGCATTCAAGCCCTTCTCATCTGTGACATAATGCACTCACATTCCTTTTCTCTCTCATCTATCTAATGACATGCACTCCAAGTAATAATCTTCTTTAGGACAATATGAACGGCATGGTTCCAGATAAAACATGGCAGGAGCAGGGGAGGCAGTTTCAAAACATCAAAGAGGCCTTGAATCTGATAAAAGAAAAAGTGAGAGATATGGATAGAGAAAGAGATTCCTTCAGACGGGCTGTGAAATGTACAAAGGACATGTGACCTGATGATGACGAGGACAATATGTTGTTTTATTTGTCCCAAATAATTTACTTTACTTGTTTTTATGTTCCTTAGCAACCAGTTCTCTGGAATAAGATTTTGCAAAACTGGCATCTTTGTTATTTTTTTTTCTGTCCATGTTAACAAAGTATTTGTCTGTAGCACATAAATCATGATTTATGGGTTTGTCAGCAGATTTACCTGAGATAGGGAAACATACAATTTTAGACCATATTTCAAAGAGAAGTAGTCTAAGCTAAAAAGACTATACATTTTAAATCATTAGTTAAGAACTCAAAGGACACATTTTCACTAAATGATTTTAATAAGTTATTCACAGACTTCCTTATATTGTTCAGGTTAATGAATTAATTTATAACATTAAGACAGTTCCATAAAGAAATATACAGGCCTTAATAACACATCACCCATGTGTTACCTGTGTGTGGGGTCTCATTAAGAGGGAAATAAAGAATAGTGACACTGTGACCTTCCAGGCATGTCGTAAGAGGTGGCTAAGGAGGTTGATCGATGGTTTGACAAGATATCATTGTAAAAAGTATTTTTATGAAAACAGAGCCATAGATTTTAGAAGCAGTGATTTCTGCAACATGTGGCATTTTTGCCCGTAAGGTTTCTGTTTTTGAGATTGTGGTTCTGCCCCATGTACCATCTTCGGCTCGAAAGGACGATAGATAGATAGATAGATAGTTAGAATAACAAATGAAATAAGCACTAAAACTCCACAAAATACATACATTATAAGAAAGCATAAAGACAAATAGTGTGACTATAATATATAATGTGTACATTTAGAAATTATAGTTCAGACATCTCAAGCCAAATTCATTAACCTACGTGAAGTCTTACAGAATGAATGTGATTGTTGCAATCTTGCAAACACATACTTCCTTTCAAGTTTATTCTATGTTTGATGAGTATGTATTTTACTGCCTGACAGATGACTAACATGTTTGTTCTTTGTTTAGGATTCAAGTGTTTATGTGTACAGACATGACAATAATTAGTGCCTCAGACTCAGACTTTTACCTGCCAGGCAGTGTTAGCCTCCCTAGATGTGTCCTTGTCATAAATGAAGTGTACAGGTGTATCCCCCTTATCATCATCAAACCTATCCTCATGTGGTTTATGGTTACTGCTGATCCCCTTGAGTTTATCACCCTCCTCCACAGCTTCATATTTTTGAACAGCTGTTCCATGCGCCTGTGAGTCTGGCTCAGGGACCCTGACATGCCTGTTGTTTGCCATTACATAATTCACTGAAAAAAACATTACATACAACACTTAGTATAGTATAAAGTCTTCTATATTCTAAGGTGAAATTAAGCAAGCATGACAAATGAGCAAGAAATCAAGTCCACAAATGCCTAGATGCTTCATTGGTGACAATTTTATAAGTAATTATACATCAATATTTGTATTAGGGTGACCTTGTTAATGGAATTGAATTTCCTTCTTACAGTTATGAACAAACTAATAAATAATTATGTTTACAGGGCAAAGTGGTGAAGAGTTGGTGCTAAGAGTAAGCTTGTATACGAGTAACGGGACAATGAAGGCGAATTTAAGTCAAGCAATGGGAACAAGGCAACAAGTTAATTGGACCAATAAGACAATGCCAGTGAGTTTAAAATGACCAATAGGACAATAATAGTAAATCTATTGTGAGGATGTTCTAAATGAGGCCAAATAGAAAACTTAGCCAAGTACCAACAAAAGGGATGCAATCATAATTCATTAATTCATGAGAAGGGGAATAGCGGGAATATAATGTGACAAATGGAAAAACCACCCATATGATACAGAAGAAATAAAGATAAAGAAATCTTATTCACAGATAATAAAGATCCATAAGGGGCATGCCTGAATAGCAATTGAAGGCCGTAAAATAAATAATCTATGCTGTTGATGCAGTCTTAATCACTAAGAGTGAAAATGAGTTACAAGAAATGTTAGAAATTATAGTGAAGGAAACCAAAAATAAAGGACTCTGCCCCAATAGCAAAACGACAGAAGTAATGGCAGCAACAAAGAAAAAGACATCACAGCAAAGCACAATAAAGAGAAGTGGAAAAATATTAAAACAGGTAAATGAATTTAAATATATGGGAACAATGTTAACGTCAGATGGGAGCGTATGACAGAGGTGATATGCAGAATGGCTCAGGCAAAAGCAGCTTTTAAAAACATGAAGAAGATACTGTGCAATCCATTTTTGACAATCGAAACAAGAAAATAGTTCGTAAGTATTATGTAGAGCCAGTCTTAACATATGGTGTGAATCATGGACAATAGGACAACAAACAAGAAAATCACTGGAGTCTGTAGAAATGTGGTTTTACAGAAAAATGTTGAGAATACCATGGACAGCTGTGAAGAGTAATGAAAATGTTCTGAAAGAGGTCAAAGCAAAAGAGAGCTAATTTCCAATATTAGGAAGAAACAATCATCATTTTTGGCCATGCAATGAGAAGAGAACAACTGGAATATATTGTAACAACTGGGAAAATTGAGGGATGAAGAGATAGAGGGAAGCAAAGAGAAAAAATAACAGACAGCTTAAGAGAATGGCTTGGCAGAAGGTCAACAACAGAAATGATAAATAGCTGCCGAGATCGAAAGTTGTGGAGAGACATGATCACCTACGCCAGCAGGCCCGGTACTTGATGACTATGACTATCATTGACTATTCATTTGTTTCATCTGTGTATTAAATAATATAACTTTAAAAAAAAAAAAAGAACATTTTCTTTGCCATTAAATACTGCATTTGCTGGCATATAAGACACAACCCAGCTGTGCAGGCATTTTAGGGAAAAAATGTTATTATCGAATATTATAATTAATTTACAGCAATTCAAATATAAAGTAATATGTAGGTCTACTTTCAACAAACACCTAATCTAACTGGAGAAAAATACACTGTAATCGTTATCAAAAGTTAGACATTCATCTCCAGAGCCAAATGAAAAGTCACATGAAACCTCTTCTAAATCAGAATTTGAACCCTCATACAACAAACTGTTTTCTGTAAATTCAGTACACTACTAATGTCACACCTCTTCAATGATTTAACCACTGCCTCAGTTTTCACAGCATCCCCTGAAGCTTTGGCCCATTCACAAAGTTATAAAATACTCTTCCTTTTTCCTGACGGTGTAACCTCAATCTTTAAAGATTGTATCAAGCCGTTCCACTTCTCCTTCACAAATCCTTTAAAAGGTTTGTTAATACAGACATCTGAAGGATTACACTGACTACTTAGACCTCCTGGGATTACAACTAACTAGTTTATCTCTTTCCATACATTTCATTGCACTCTGCGCCATGTTGATTTGAGCCACATATGTTTCGCTGCACTCTCAATTTAGTGCGCCACTCTCAGTTTGATTAGTGTGAACTAATATCAAACCATATTCTTTTTATATTTCTTGTATCATCTTGGTATTGGTGGCATCTACTACCTTGTCCAGAAATCCAAAAAATTAATATATAATATGTTAGATAAATATGTAGATCGATTCTTAAAACCATGCCAAATTTTGTCCCTGAGATCTCTTCCGTTGCATTGATAAAAAGCTTTTGGTACGGAAAGAGTTAAGTGAACACAGCTGTAATCATGGATGACAGTGCAAGCACATCAACTAAACTCTATATAACTAGAGTAACCAAGCGCTGTGATGAGATAATTGTCTCAACCTCCATACTATGGTGGAGGCACTAGGCATGACAAGTTTATGTTGGTATTTTATAAGTTAAAAAAGACTTCAGACTTACCATCTCCATTTCTGCTAGCCCCTGCCAAGTTCTGGCTCTCAATAATGCCAGCAGCAGTAAGAAGTTCATTGCAAAAATCTGAAGGGTTGCCAACATTTCCTATAACTGGACCGCCGCCGCCGCCACCACCACCACTGCTATTTAATGGGGGAGGAGAATGTAGTACTGATTTATCATCAGATTCATGGACATCATTTGAGATGGGCTCTGACTTCTGGTTCACAAGGCTAGAACTAGGTTTATCTTTCTTACGCTGCGATACTTCTCTCCGCCGAAAATTGCGGGCATACATTGATAAATCAGTTCTGATCCTTTTCTGCAAAAGTAACACAATTTTAAAAATATGGTGAATACAAAGAGATTTACATATTAAAATGAATATCTCAGAATAAACTTCAAGCATGGATTGAATATAAATAGCCAGAAGATAGTTCTGTGAAAGTAAAAAGGTTTGAATTAGCATCAGGATAGAAAATGACAGCTCACTGGGTAGTTTAGCATTCCACAGGCTGAACTCAAGATGTTGAAAAATAATTAGTAATAAAAATAGTATCTGAGTCAAATGATGCAGATATCACAGTTCTGTTGTAAGCTGTAATTGGCAGAATTATTACTTATTTATATTTTATAAAGTAAGTAAAGTAAAGAGCCCCATTCCGCCAAGAAGTGTATAGGGAATACGGTGTTAGTGACCTTAAATTTTACAGACCTTCAGCACATGATTTTTGATGTAATGTGGTCGGTATTACGCATGTGCCGTTTTACTTTACCAGAAAAAAATCCGGTACCCATTTAAGGCTGGGTGAACTTGGAAGCCGTCGGTTGGGATCGAACCCTGCCTCTTGTCCTTTGTAGTCCAGTTCACTAACCACTGAGCTATTGCAGCTCCTTTATAGTTCATAAGGCCAACAAAATTGTAAACACAACGATAATAGTAACAATAAGTAAATGTCCTCCAAGTGGTAGGAAGAGTTAATGATTCAAGTAATGGTTAGTTAATGATTCAAGTAATGGTTAGTTAATGATTCAAGTAATGGTTAGTTAATGATTCAAGTATATGCAATCATGACCAGGATGAAAGAACAGCAAGTCAGAAGGAGAGAAGCCAAACAAGAGCTTTATGCAAGAAGTCAAAGAAGTCTAGCACTCCAAATACGACTGTTCACATGTAGAAAGATATAATGAAGAAGGAATCTGAACATTTATAATTTTGTCCAGGGTGCATTCAGAATAATATAGTGGCTAACTAGCTAAAAACAAAGGAAGAAATATTACAAGGCTATGGGTATCTCTCATTTAGATCGTAGCATAAATGTGTTCACTTCCTGGTCAGTAGGGTGCGGGTTTGATTTCCAGAGGGGCAGAGCTTTTTTCAAACTGACAAGGATCCAGGGTTCACCCAGCCTCTAATAATGGGTACCAGAGATTTTTCTGAGAAGTGAAGGTAGTCTGGCATGATACCGATCATACTGCCCAAAAATATGCAGTGGTCATTGAAAAATATGGTTAATAACACTCCCCATATGCTTAACAAGGTGTCGATGAAAACTTTACTTTTTTTTTACTTTACAAAAGAAAAAGTGTGCAAAAGGATTCAGCAAACAATTAGTCTTATTCTGTCATTTTCAACTTTGAGATCAGTATTTGACTTTTGTGTTTATATTTGTTTTAGAGTAGTACTTTCCCACTGTTTTGTTATAAAGTATAAATATTTGTTGTCTTGTACCTGATGATGGCTTTTTCCAAAACATCATAGTTTTTCTCGTAGCTCTCTAGATTTAGCTGCTTAATATAATGTTATGTTTATTTTATAAGCAATCAGAGTAGATGAGTTTTAAGCAACTGTGCAGAAATACAAAATGAAAAGGTTTGGCCATAAATCTCAATCAACTAGCCTGGCAAAGACTACTATGCAAGGAACTGTAAAAGAAGGGAGGAGAGGGAAACAGAAAAAGACAGATGGGAAGATAACATCAAAGAATGGACAAGTATCAACTTTACAGAATCCCAAAGGATGAGTGAAGATAAAGATACATGGAGAAAGTTGACAAAGTCTGTCAGCAGTGCCCCTACAATCCTCAGAATATGGGGCGAAGAAGCTGAATATTGCACCCCAAATGCGCTAAATTGCTTCATGGATCCAGCAATGGGAAAAGTTGGAGAAGAAATAACTAAAATTATGTTTCAACAATGATATGAGATAAAAGAAATTAAGTGTCCAAGTTTGCTAGATGGTACCTAGAATGGACATAGGAAAAGAAAAACATATTAAAACATAAGATTTGTTACAATGAGAAGTTTAGTAATTGACAAAAGAGGGGTGCTGAAATCTTAGTAATGAATGACTACTTGTTTGCCTAACAGTGAGTGCCACAGCATTATTCTGATAACAAAATTCAAGTCAGGGAAGGACATGTGAAATAAAGAACAAACAGAGAAGCATATAACCAGAAAGTCATACAAATCATGAGCATACACATTAAATCTGTTTGAAAGGACTAAACACTTACTGGTCTGCCAAGACTGACAGATTTTTTTCAAAGAATCAAATTTAACACTTTGAAATGATGTCATCACAGTGTGAGCCCCATTTGATATGACCTCATCACTAAGTGCACATTTTGATATGATGTCATCAGTGAGTGCACACTGTTAGGAGTTTGGAATCATTTGATAAGACCATCTAAACCTGAACTATCTACTGCAGTATTAATATGAAGGGCTGATCTGAGTAAGTGACATACTGGTGAATTTGAAATTTGTAAGATGAGCTATGCAAGGCAGTCTCAACCATACTCTCTCATCCAGGCTTTGCATTATTTTTTAAATACCAAATTAGCTAATTGATCAAATTTAGCAAAAAGCATTCTTGAGTTCTCCTCAATGTGCCAAATAGACTCATCATTTATGGATCTTCATAATTTTCTGCCCCTAATGTCAACTATGGGGTTTTGGTGATGGTGAGGACTGCATCTGTCTTGTCAACCAATGTATCTAGTTGTAACTTTCTTGTGAACTCAACAATGAGAAAAACCTAAATTCTGGACTCTAAGCACATATTATGCAGCCTTATATTTCCATTAAACATTTATGGCAAGGATCTCCAAATCATAAAAAAACACGTACTGGCAACAAACAGCAGCTATATGAATCCAAACAGGATAATTTCAATTGATAAAACAAGGAGTCAGACAAGGCTGTGTTCTGTCGCTGATTTGTTTTCACTTTACAGTAAAAATATTATGAGATCAATAGTAGACAAAAAAGGAATTGAAGTCAACGGTTACAACATAAATAATTTGCGATATGTTGATGACACAGTCTTAATAGCAAAGACAGAATGAACTACAACAAATGATAGACATAATAGTAAAAGAAAGCAACAAAAAAGGTCTAAGTCTAAATAGTAAGAAAACAGAAGTAATGGTCATACCGATTAAACAATCATCACCATCATGCAGAATAAAAATAAACAGGACAAATCTGAAACAAGTGCAATGTTTCAAATACTTGGGCACAATAATAACATCAGATGGAAGATGCACCACAAAATAAAAAGCAGAATAGCTCAGGCCAATATATCATTTCTGAAAATGAAAAATATCTTATGCAACAAATCTATGTCAATAGAAGTGAGAAAGAGAGTTCATCGGTGCTATATAAAACCAATTCTGACCTATGGAAGTGAATCATGGACAATAGACAAACAAATGAAAAGACAGTTAGAGGCCACAGAGATGGGATTTCTCAGAAGAATGTTGAAATTTTCCTGGACAGCTAAAAAGACCAATGAGGAAATTCTCAAAGAGGTCAACACAAAAAGGGAGCTCATAAGAAACATCAGAGAGAAACATAACATTTTTCGGGCACATCATGAGAAGAGGAAAGTTGAAATACTTGGTTACAATAGGCAAAATACAAGGAAAGAGATATCGCGGACGACCAAGAGAGAAAATACTGGATAGCTTAGTGTCATAAAATGGAAAACAGTCAACAACAGAACTGATACAATGCACTGTAGATAGAAGATTGTGGAAGGACATGATCACCTACGTCAACCTGTATAGCATATGATGATGATGAAGTATTTCCAGTTTTAACAATTAGTTCTTCTAGATCATTGTTATGTACTATTATCTTATTTCACAAATAGAACAATCATAGCTAAGATAGTATGAGCATGTGTGATATACAGAGTGGTAGCGTATCCACCACATGGAATAACTTATGAGAAGACAAAGAAAGATATTGATGATAATCTTGTCTGACAAATCTCAATAATTTAAGGCAAAACAGAAAGACAAGTAACTTAATCAATGTGCATGTATTTTTTTAACGCATTCGAAAATAAATGTCTAAGGAAAGTACTTGGTATAGTGTGGAACGAATTCAAAACAAACGAGGAAATTAGAGAAATAGCAAATCAACCACTAATATCTTCAGTAATCAAGAAAAGACGATGGTCATGTGTTGGACATGTGATGAGAAGAGATAATAATCGAATAGCAAAGCAAGTCCTCATGTGGGAAACAACAGGTAAAAGGAAAAGAGGAAGACCCAGAAAGACACTGAGAAAAACATTGATGAGAGAGGCAAGAGCAACAGGAATCACCTCCCTCAATGAGATAGAGCTGCTTGCACAGAACAGAGACAAATGGCAAGATTTGATAAAATATCTTTAAAAGAATTGAAAACTGCTAGAATAACAATTTAGATAAGAGAAGGAGTATCTTGGTCTACGCCCTATGGGCCAGCTACGGCTCGAAAGGTCAATAGATGGATGGATGGATGGATAGACAGAAAGACAGAAAGACAGAAAGATAGATAGATAGACAGAAAGATAGATAGATAGACAGAAAGATAGATAGATAGACAGAAAGATAGATAGATAGACAGAAAGATAGATAGATAGACAGAAAGATAGATAGATAGATAGATAGATAGATAGATAGATAGATAGATAGATAGATAGATAGATAGATAGATAGATAGATAGATAGATAGATAGATAGATAGATAGATAGATAGATAGATAGATAGATAGATAGATAGATAGATAGATAGATAGATAGATAGATAGATAGATAGATAGATAGATAGATAGATAGATAGATAGATAGATAGATAGATAGATAGATAGATAGATAGATAGATAGATAGATAGATAGATAGATAGATAGATAGATAGATAGATAGATAGATAGATAGATAGATAGATAGATAGATAGATAGATAGATAGATAGATAGATAGATAGATAGATAGATAGATAGATAGATAGATAGATAGATAGATAGATAGATAGATAGATAGATAGATAGATAGATAGATAGATAGATAGATAGATAGATAGATAGATAGATAGATAGATATATTTTTTACTGTCAAAATATCAAGGATTTACTTGGACACACTCCCAATTGGCTCAGATCAAGAAATAGAGTACCTGACTTGCAGGGTTAAAAAAATAAGGAAGAAACACTAGCTCCAAAACCTCACAGTAATTTCATTTACAACTTTAAAGTTAAAAAATGAGTGTCAACAACATCATTAATATATATAAGAACTATAACTCGTGACCACGAGTAGCATGACAATGGAGGCGATGGCAGTGACCAAGGCATTCAAATGGTTAGAGTCACAAGACTACACCCCCGCATGTATACTGAGTGATTCGATTAGCATGATAAAAAAACTGTACGCATGCAATGGGTAGAGTCGTTGCAGAAATTCAAAAATAAGTAAGGTCACCTTTGTCTATGTCCCTGGACATGCGGGAGTACGGGGAAATGAAAGGGCGGACAGGTTGGCTAGCTGCGCTGTCGTTGAGGACGGGCAACCAATGGATCGGACGGACATCATCAATGCCCTCCGAGATGTGGGAAGAGCACAGGACTTCGACAAACACAGATCCACATCACTTCTTCGGATGATGGAAATGGGAGTTAAGTTGGGCACAGCCAGAAATGAGAGACTTAGTGGCCGTGTAAGAAGACTTATCAACCAACATAGAACTGGAGTCGTCAGTCGCTGGACACTGAGGGAATTGCTGAGGAGGGGATCTGAGCACCTATGGACATGTTCGGAGTGCAATGATGATGACCCGCAAATAACTCAATAACTTGTATGTATACCGTGGCATAAGTTGTCATTTATTAGTTCAATATACTAATTATACAGTAATCATTGAGATGACACAGAAACATGGAAAATTACTAAAATATATATTTATATGCATAAAATATACACAGTGAACTTAAATAATCTATCTATCTATTGACCTTTCGAGCCGTAACCGGCCCATAGGGCGTAGACCAAGATACACCTTCTCCTATATGAATTTTTGTTCTAGCAGTTTTCTTTTAAAGATATTTTATCAAATCTCGCCATCTGTAGAATCTGTAGAAACGTAGAACTTAAATAATAAAGAAGAAAATTGATATTAAAAGTCCTGATTACTGACAGAAACGTTTTATAAATATATATCCCAATATCTTACACAGGAAAATTAAATATTTCAGCCACATTAAAAAACCCATGGTTGGGAAAGAACAATATAGGAAGGCATGGTTCGAAGAAAACAAGACAATGGAAAACCAAAAAGAAGGTGGTCAAGACATAAAAGAGGACCTTAAAGCAGAGGACATGGTAGATCTGGCAAGAGACAGAGGTTCATTTAAACTAGCTGTGATGATAGCAACATTTATGCAAAAGACATGAGATTAGATGATGATATATACAAAAGTATATATCGAGAACAGAAAGACTTAGGTAATTATGATTTGATCCCAAATAAAAAAAAACTCACAAAAATAACCAAATACAAGCAGTGGAAGAATTAAACTGATACATAAAAAAACTGCACAAATCATGACAAGATTAGCTTTGTTCTGGGAAACATGACAAAATAATAGCATAGAATTTTATAGGCATTTTATAGGAGGACATCTTATTTCCTTCCTCATTTAACTTTTAGCATCAAGGAGAGATATGATTTGCGGTCTTTTGCTCTTCTGTTCTTCTCTGCTGTTCGTTCGTTCGTTCGTTCGCTTTCGTCAGCTTTGACCTCTGACGAAGTCCCACCCACTCAATTTTGTGGGACTGAATTTTGCGTGTAAAGTCTGTTTTATCCCATTACAGGATGCCCCTCGCCATGCAGGCAGATTTACTCCGACTTCAGAGGTACTAATTTTGAAGGAAATTAGTAAAACCCAGGTGTCCTCGCCAGGGTACGAACCCCGGCTGTTGTCGTGGTAAGCCAACCGCCTATCGATTGCGCTAACCGGACATCTCCTCTGCTGTTGTTTCCTAGTGTTTCTAATATTCTGTCAATCCATTTTTTTTGTGGTTGGCCCTTGGGTCTGGTATTCTCACAAAGTTTATTGAAGGTCTTTGTGCTGTGTTTTGATCTTTCTGCCTTGTCATGTGGCCAAACCATTTTATCTGTTGTTTAATTATATATTCTATAGCAGGAGTTATTCCTAGCTTTTTTCTCAGTACTTCATTTTTTATCTTGCAGGCTGTTTCCTGTCATTCATCTCACACATTTCATCTCAGTTTTGCATCTTGGGTGTAGGTCTGGCATTGGTAGCACAACGTTGGGATGAAGATTGTATTGTAGATTGCCTGTTTTGCCTCTAGAGTTATTTCCTTGTTGGACAATAGTAGTGAGAGCTGTACAATGATTTGACAAGCTTTGATGCATCTTGAGTCTATTTCAGCTGTTTGTGAACTGTTGTTTGTCACTAGACTTCCTAGGTATTTAAATTCCTCAACTTGTTTTAGTTATCTGCCGTCTATAGTTATGTTGATATTCTGTTTCTCTTTTGCGATATTCATGATTTCTGTTTTGTTGATGTTGATTTTCATGTTGTATTTTGTGACTGTGCTGTTGAGTCTATTAAAGCGTTCTTGTAGGTCTTCTATTTTCCATGCATCAGTGCCTGATCGTCTGCAAATAGAATCTCTTGATCTCCTCAGTCTCTGATGGGTTGGCTAACTTGCATATATAGTCCATGTATGTAATGAACAGGAGAGGGGTTAGTACGCAACCCTGTCTTACACCTGATCTAACTTAGAAGTGGTCATAGATGTAGGAGGGCATGGACATTTTAATCTGTGGACAGGACAGGAATATTTTAATACTGTCACAAGGGATGTAAAGGTTGGTAATGATGAGGCTGTTAAAAGTTATAACAGAAAAAAAATGAACATACACTCACACTGGCTGGAACGCCATGTGTGTCACTGCTGTCCTTAAATTCTGGAAAGAGCTCAATCACCAGGTTGGATATTCTGTCATAGTCATGGCTACTCCAATAGTGCTTGAACTGCAGGAAAAACTGAACTGTCTCCCGCAAGACTGTTGGTCGGTCAAAGGTCACAGTGCCCAGTTGTTTGGCTCTAATTACCTGAAACAAAATTCAGTAGATCCATATTATTGACAGTGTTACTTCAATTACACGAAATAATATTCAAACTATACAGAGTAATATTAAATTTATAAGGATTGATACTCAACATAAGCAGAGCAAAACTCAACTTATGCTGGTATTACACACTGTCGTAATATGCACCTGAGTAGTTAAAGATACTAAAAATAGGAGGAAAAAAAATTAGGAGGACACAAATGCAACTTTACTTCACTTTCTTCACATCTGTTTCTTCTCAGCAACAATATAACTAAAATTTGTCAGGTCTGTGGTGTCGAATTCATGATGCTCATTGCAACATCTGATATTTTATTAGCTTAATGTCTTCTATGTCTTCTTTCTCCCTCACTTTACCTTTACCTTGTTGCTTCTGAGAAGCAAAAGCTTCCTTGTGTACTATCTACTGGTGATCATGCATATATCTACACATTTAATTTTGTGTTTTTTAATTGAGTTATTTACGGGTCGTCATCATCATTGTACTCCAAACATGTCAATGGGTGCTCAGATCCCCTCCTCAGCAAGTCCCGCAGTGTCCGGTGACTGACAACTCCAGTTCTGTGTTGGTTGATAAGTCATCTTATAAGCCCACTAAGTTTCTCGTTTCTGGTTGTTCCAATCTTAACTCCCATCTTTTTCATCCAAAGGAGTGACATGGATTCATTGTTGTCAAAATCCTGTGCCCTTCCCATATCTCACAGGGCATTGATGATGCCTGCCTGATTCATTGATTGACCATCCAATTTTACTATTCATTTTTACTTCTGCAATGTCTCTGCCCATTTCCTGCGTACAAAACCTGCCTCAACTTTTCTTATCATGCTCATGAAATCACTTAGTATGCAGGCATAGGTGTAGTCTTGTGACTCTAACCAAATGAATGCCCTTGTCACTGCCATCACCTTCATCGTCATGCTACTCATGTTTTTTTAATATTCAATTGCTAGGTACGGCTCAATCATGGGATTGAGAAACAACCATGAACTAGCAGCAGATTGTCAATCATAAACTATGACTTCCGCCCTATGTGTCATCTTCGACCTGAGAAAGAAAATAGATGAATATTTAGCACTGTTGTAACCTAAACTCTTTTTCTTTGTGGTTCCTGTCCCTTTTTGTGCTCTCAAGAATTTCATTGCCATTGGAGATCTGTTTTGTTATCTGGTGGCCAAGGCAACAACATAAGTGTCAATACAAAAACAATTTGGCATGTTCAAGCATTATTCTATAACCAAAACGTTTCAACCTCAGATCCCCAATACTTCCCTTTGTGTTCACAATTTTGTCTCAGAAACTCTGCAAATTTCGGTTCAGACATAGGCTTAAGATTTGACAGAAAAAGTGTGAAAAATATGGACACAAGGAAGTACATACTTTGAGTGTTTACATTAAAATTGTAGCACCCATAAAGTTATACTTTGTGTGTGGTTGTTTTAATGATCAAAGGCTAGCTTAAAATTTGGCTGATGTTTGTTGTTCTAAAAGTGTGATATTGGAGGGGAAAAAAAGCAGTTGAATTGTGTCACATTATTCAGACATAGATGTTTCAAGAGGCTTCAAGTGTCTGATGCAATGTCAGTTGTTGGATGCTGACCTACCAAGGAAATAGTACTGAAATTTTACTTGTGTAGTAAGCACTTATGAAGGCATTCTCTATTTTCTTATTACTTCATAATGTGATATACCCTCACCATTTCTGCTGAGCCAGGCTGTATGATCGGCAGCAATACTTTCACAAGCATTAAGTTTTAAATGTCCTAGACAACAATCATTAATCTGATATATCATTGATTTAATTAAAAAAAAACATTTAACAGCATACACTGATTGTCCAAGAATACCAGACCCAAGGGTCGACCACGAAATAGATGGATCAATAGAATATTAGAAGGACTAGGAAACATAACAGCAGCAGAATCGAACAGAAGAGCAAAACACCGCAAATTATATCTCTGCTGAAAGTGGAGAGGCAAATGAGGAAGGAAAGAAGAATAGGAAGAACTGATTCTCCTTGTGGAGTATCTTGAAGCATTATGGTATGCCACAAAACATTATCAACATCATAAAAGATATATATAATGGCTATACTTGCACAGTTCACACAGAGGAGAGAATGAATGAGTGCTTTCTGATTAAAACAAGAGTGATACAGAGATGTGTACTATCACATTTACTATTTGGATTAACCATTAATTTCTATTCTCTATTTTTCTATTGTCCTTTCGAGCCAAAGACGGCACATAGGGCAGAACCACAATCTCAAAAACAGAAACCTTGTGTGCCAAAATGGCACATATTGCAGAGATCACTGCTTCTAAAATCTATGGTCTGTTTCCATAACAATACTTTTTACAATGACAGCTTGTCAAGCCATCGATCAAGCTCCTTAGTCGCCTCTTACGACATGCCTGGAAGGTCACAGTGTCACTATTCTTTAAACCATTAATTACATATAATGAATAAATGTTGGATAAGCAATAATGGCTTTAAATGGTACAACAAGAACTACCTGGAAGATCTTGATTTTACAGATGACATAGTGCTCTTAAGTCACAATATCAACAAGATGCAAAATATCACAGATACTTCTATCATCCATGGCTGAAAAAATAGGACTTGAAATCAACAGGGATAAAATAAAAATAATGGAAAATAAAAAAATACCAGAAGGCATATATCTAGATAGTCAGGCATTGGAAAAAGTAGACTACTCTGTATATCTTGGTAGTAAAATAGATCAAGAAGGTGAACAAAAAAAAAAGAGAGATCAGAAGCAGAATAGCAAAAGTGGCAGAAAATGTTAAAAACCTGGACAAAATATGGAAATCAAAAATACTAAACAGAAAAACGGAACTTAGAATATTCAACTCAAATGTATTATCAACCACCCTTACCTATGCATGTGGAGGCTGGAAAACAAGAAGAAAAAAAGATTGAGAGAAAATTAAACACTTTTGAAGGCAAATGCCTAAGAATGAATTAAAGACTAACATAGAGATAAGAATAATAGTCATGCAACCAATGACCTCATCTAGAATTAGGAAAAGATGGACATATGTCAGGCATGTGATAAGAAAGAGACAACAAAAGTTCAAAACAGGCACTTATATGGGAAACATTGGGATACAGAAAAAGAGGAAGACCTATAGAGAAACTGAAAAGAATGCTGATAAGAGAAGCAATATTTGGCAGGAATAGACTCAATTGATAGGATTGGACATCTTGCCCAGAATAGAGAGGGATGGCAAAAAATGCTATGAGCCCCTCATCATCATCATTGAGTGCCGTCTCCGCAACGAAGGTTGGCTACCATGGAGCGCCATTTTGCTCTATCTCTTGCTTTGATGGTGCAGGTTGTCATCGGTTGATTTGTCCATCTTTTGATGTTACTCGTCCATGTTAATCTTGGTCTGCCTCTGCCTCTTTTACCTTGTATTTTCCCCTCCAGGATCACTTTCAGTAGGCTGTTGTGTCTTTTAACATGGCCTAAGAATCGCATTTGTCTTGTTCTAATTGTGTTCAGAAGTTCTCTTTTCATTTTTAGTTGTTTTAAGACTTTGTCATTTGTTTTCTTTTCCTTCCATCCAATTCTACCTATTCTTCTATATATCCACATTTCAAAGGCTTCAATTCTCTGTTCTGTTTTCTTGTCTAATGTCCATGTTTCAGCACCATATAGGAATATTGAGAAGATGTAACATTTTGCTATTCTTAGTTTTAGCTCTGGTGTTATTTGTTTTGATGTTAGTATGTCCTTCATGACATTAAAATTACTTTTTGCCATTCCTATTCTTTTGTTTATTTCAGTTTGTACATTTTCCATCACTGGTTATAGTATGTCCAAGGTAGTTATAGTTCTGAACTGTCTCAAGGTCTATTCCTTCAATTTTGATATCCACTTGTGGGTTTTGGGTATTTTCTTTGTTTATGATCATAGTTTTAGTCTTTTTGATATTCATATCTAGTCCATATTTTTTGCTTGTCGTGTTTATTTCATTAAGTAATTGTTGTAGGTCTTTAGGATTTTCTGCTAGTAGTACAGTATCGTCAGCATATCTTAGGTTATTGATTATCTTTCCATTAATTTGTAGGCCTGGCATCTCTATGATGTTTTTAAAGATTTGCTCAGTGTATAGATTGAACAAGCTTGGTGATAGGATGCATCCTTGTCTTACTCCTCTTTTTATATCAATGGGTGTAGAGAACTCTTTGTTATATTTTATTATTGCTGTTTGCTCCCAGTATAGATTGCATATTAGTCGTATATCCATGTCATCTAGATGTATCTCTTTTAGGCATTCTATAAGTTGTTTGTGGTGTACTCTATCAAAAGCTTTGGTGTAGTCTATGAAGCAGGCATATATTGGTTTGTTTACTTCTGTGTATTTTTCGATTAATGTTCTCATGCAGAATATGGCTTCTTTTGTCCCGCTATTTTTCCTAAATCCAAATTGCTGCTCATCTAATTCAGTATTGATTTTATTCTGAATCCTTCCTTGTATAACTTTTAGCAAGATTTTTGTAACATGGCTCATTAGGCTTATTGTTCTAAAGTCACTGCATTCAACTGCACCATTCTTTTTAGGCAATGCAATGAAAGTTGATGTTTTTAGTTCATTTGGTATGTATCCTGTGTGGTATATGTCGTTGCATATGTCTGTAATCACTTCAATGCCAAAATCTTCAAGTGCCTGTATCATCTCTATCTGTATGCTTTCAGGTCCTGCTGCTTTTCCCCTTTTCATTGTTTTTATAGCTTTTTCCACCTCAGATTTTAAGATTTTATAGCCTGATGTACATTTTATAACTGGTTTCTTGTCCCTTTGATCATGAAATAGTTCTGTTATATATTCCTGCCATCTATCTATGATATCCTTATTGTCTGTTAGCATTTTTCCTTTTTTGTCTGCAATGCATCCACCTTCTGTGGCTTTTTTATTTTTATTAGTCATTCTCTTTATTTCTGTGTGCATTCCTCTTAGGTCTTGTTTGCTTTCCATAGTTTCTATTTCTCTACATTTTTGGCTGAGCCAGTCTTCTTTTGCTTTTTTGCCCATTTTGCGTATCTCATTATCTATTTTATTGTATTGGGCAGTGTTCTTCGCTTGTCTCCTTTCTTCCATTTTTTCTAAGATGGTGTTAGTTATCCATTTTTGTTTTTTGTTCTTTTCTCTTTTGGGTAAGGTGTCGCAGGCTTTTTGTATGCTTTTCTTTATGCATTGCCATTTGGTTGTTACTTTTTCATCAGGATTTTCTCTTCTGTATTGTTCAATTCCTTCCTCTAGCAGCTTTTGGTATGTGTTCTTTACTTGTATTGTATAGGTATCTTTAATATCTTTTTGATTTAAAGCTGTTATGTCGAGTGGGTTTGTTGATGAATCAGATTTTTGCTTGTTTCTCTTTAGTTTGATTTTCATTTTAATCATTACAGGATTGTGATCAGAATTAATATCTGCTCCTGGGTAGGTTTTGGCTTTCTTTACGCTGTTACGGAACCTTTCTTTTATCATTATGTAATCTATTTGATTCCTCTTCCTATCTCCAGGGCTTTTCCATGTGTATAGTTTCCTTTTCTCTTGCTCAAAGTAGGTGTTACATATTATCAGCCTGTTTTCTTCACAGAATTGTATTAATCTTTCTCCTCTGTCATTTCTTTTTCCTAAACCATGATTTCCTATAATTGTCTTATATCTACCGTTTCCTACTTTAGCGTTCATGTCACCCATTACAATCAAGATGTCTGAAGATTTCACTTGCTTCATAACTTTATTTAGGTCTTCATAGTATGCCTCTATTTGTTCATCTGTGTAGTCTTGAGTAGGTGCATATGTCTGTATTATTGCTATGTCGAATGGTTTTGCTTTCAACTTGAGTAGTATAATCCTATCACTGTATGTCCAGTGGGTACTTATATATTTTTGTAGCTCTCTTTTTATCAGTATTCCTACCCCCCTTTGATGTTCTGTTGTGTTTCCTGAGTATATAAATGTATATTTTTCGTCTTCAATGTACCCACATTCCTTCCATCTAGTTTCTGATATGCCTAAAATATCTATATTCATTCGTTCTGCTTCTTGAATTAGATTTTCCAATTTCCCTTGTTGATATAGAGTCCTAACATTCCAAGTACTTATTTTAAGATCTTTCCTCCGACATAAGTTCGAATTTCTCCGACTCTCCATGGCTTCCTCTGGACTGGTACGTGATGAGGCTCCAATCTCTTTCACGGTGGTCAGCCATGTTCGTCTTTCGTGTTCTGAACATGCCTCTTGTGTACCACACACTTTGCTGTTTTCGCTTTCTGGGCCGTTGATCATTCTTGATTCCTCCGCCTCCATCCACCGTCACAGACTTTTCACATAAGGGTTGAACATACCCGTTTTTCCGTTGACATTTTTGTCAAACCATGTGCTTGCCTATCGAACCGCGAACACACAACACAAAGAAGAATAAATCATATTCCACTTAAATATCGGCAATCACAGTCCATCCCCACGTTAGAAGTAAAACATACACCAAACGGGAGAATAGCAACACATAATTTCACAACTAGACTGTCGCGTAAATCATTTAAATATATCAGCAAGAGCCGAATTATAAAAATCAACTACACGAAGCCGCCATGACACCCTATGAGCCCCTATGTGATGTCAATCTGTGCTGGAAGGATCAAGATGAAGACAATGATTAATCTGACAGCAAACAATGAAATTGAATTCCAAAATGCTGAGATATAATTGCTTTGTGATCTGCATTATGAACAATCTTTATATATTGAAAGATTTATGACACTGGAGTGTGGAGATTGTATATAAAAATGGTAACACAATGCCACATCTGTGTCCACATTGCTATTGAATTTGGATAAATAACATCAAAAGTTTACTGGGAAATCCCTGACAGTGTGCATCTTCAAAACAAGAGATATTTTGAATTGGCACTCTACAGTTAAATGCTTTGATAAAATGTTCTAATTATTTAAAAAAATTTTTATCTAAAACATAATAGCTAGACAACCCTTAACGGTCATAATCTACTGACACTCATTCATGTCTGAACATCAATTATGAAAAATAAGTTATGATTTTTAATGCTCATATGAGTTACAAAGGCTGTTTTTTCTGCAAATGAAAAATATATCCAGGTAAAAGGGTTGACACATTTGACGTAATATAAACAATCATCATCATCATGTGCCATACTGGTTGGCGTAGGTGATCATGTCCCTTCACAATATTCTATCTACAGTGCATCGTATCAGTTCTGTTGTTGACTGTTTTCCACGCCATGACACCAAGCTATCCAGTATTTTCTCTCTTTGTCGCCCGCGATCTCTCTTTCCTTTCATTTTGCCAGTTGTAACTAAGTATTTTCTCATATGGGAAACAACAGGTAAAAGAAAAAGAGGAAGACCCAGGGAGACACTGAGAAGAACATTGATGAGAGAGGCAAGAGCAGCAGGAATCGGCTCCCTCAATGAGATAGAACTGCTTGCACAGAACAGAGACAGATGGCGAGATTTGATAAAATATCTTTAAAAGAAAACTGCTAGAACAAAAATTCATATAGGAGAAGGTGTATCTTGGTCTACGCCCTATGGGCCGGTTACGGCTCGAAAGGTCAATAGATAGATAGAACTAAGTATTTGATAAAATATCTTTAAAAGAAAACTGCTAGAACAAAAATTCATATAGGAGAAGGTGTATCTTGGTCTACGCCCTATGGGCCGGTTACGGCTCGAAAGGTCAATAGATAGATAGAACTAAGTATTCCAACTTTCCTCTTCTCATGATGTGCCCGAAAAATGTTTATTGCTTCTTTCTTATGTTTTTTAAGAGCTCCCTTTTTGTGTTGGCCTCTTTGAGAACTTCCTCATTGGTCTTTTTAGCTGTCCAGGGAACTTTCAACATTCTTCTGAGAAATCCCATCTCTGTGGCCTCTAATCGTCTTTTCATTTGTTTGTCTACTGTCCATGATTCACTTCCATAGGTCAGAATTGGTTCTATATAGCACCGATGAACTCTCTTTCTCATTTTTATTGACATAGATTTGTTGCATAAGATATTTTTCATTTTCTAAAATGCTATTTTGGCCAGAGCTATTCTGCTTTTTATTTCTGTGGTGCATCTCCCATCTGATATTATTGTGCCCAAGTATTTGAAACGCTGCACTTGTTTCAGATTTGTCTTGTTTATTTTTATGCTGCATGATGGTGGTGATTGTTTCTTCGATATATAAACAATGCAGAACATTAAACAATGAAACAGTGCATTTTCTATCTTTGTTTCAATATTCTTGATTTTACTAATTATAATCATGTTCAAATTTCACAGACTTATGATAAAATGTGCTGTAGAAAAAAATATGCATATTTTATTTACTATATTGTAGATTATTTACTAGATTCTGTTTCACGAAAAGGCATTTCTCCTTGCTAAAGTAGCCAACATATAATGCAGAGATGGCACAAGATGATGAAACTAACAAATCTTAGATAAAATACAAAAACTAAATACATGATTTTGTAAGAGCAAAAAAAGTATGTGCTAAGTGTTGTTCTCTCTGAGACCCAGTAATGGAAATTTGTTAATAAATGGGTAGCCTGGATTTTCAACACTGCAGCTTAAAAGTTGACCAGTTGCTCAGACATAGAAGTACACACAAAAAATAAAAACAAAATGGCAAAGCGTAATGAACAGATAAAAATACCATGGAGAATTTCAGACGTGGTATGATCATAGGATGATGCAAATATTAATTTGAAGAAAAAAAATATTCAGTATAATGAGCAAATGCATAAAGACATAACTGCCAAAAAGATAAATACTGAAAGAGATATAAAAGTGAGTCTACACGAATGACCTGCCAAATGATGAAAGTAAAATGAAGATGTTTAAAGCATTTAGAAATTAAATCAGATTACATTCATTACAATATCAAAATGATTTGATCAGAAAAATGTGTCAGGCAGGGTGCAGGTTTAGGGGAAAAAGCAGGATAAACACACACATATAGAAGTACTGACCATGCGACCAGCTCAAGTTATCCTTACCCCTCCATCATGAAACAGGACAAGGAGTCAAGTTTGCATGATCACAACACTTGAATGCTGAAGAATATGAAGATCAGAAAACATTTTAAGAGACCCACCTTCTCAGAGTACTGTGGTATCGGTAAAGGGTCAGGAAGTTCCTCTGATGCAGCCATACTTAATCTAAGTCCTGCAGGTGTAACTAACTTGCGACTGCTCTTAGATTTGGATGAAGAGAGGGTTGTCATCTTGGGTTTCGAATGAGCTACAAATGAACTCTGGTGATGTGCGATAGGATGACCAGATGCTATAATGTGTGGGGATAAAGAAAAATTAATAAATTTAAGTTTATCATGTACATAAATAATGAACTCTTAATTCTGAAGAACAAATACAGGTAATATTCTACATATTTGGATAACTTATGAAACTTCCATTTCCTGAATAGCCATCAGGTTGATTTTTTTAATGGGTCTGAGAGGCTATGTTGCTAGTGGATGTGGAGCACCCCAACAGACACCTGAGCATGTACTACAAGACTCACTGCCCCAAAAAGCCATGGAATGAGATTTTTGGTAACATAACTAGCTACATACAGCATAACTATATGGAACATGATGAAAGAGAAGACTTGTGGTCATCACTAGTAAAAAAGTAAAGTTCCCCAGTCACGCCAAGTGGCATATAGGGAAATACTGTGTTAGTGACCCTATATTTTACAGACCTTCAGCACATGATTTTTGGGGTAATGTGGTCGGTATTACGCCCGTGCTGCTTTACTTTCCCAGAAAAAAAATCTGGTACCCATTTTAAGGCTGGGAGAACCCGGAAGCCATCGGTTGGGATCGAACCCTACCCATTGTCCTTTGTAGTCCAGTTCACTAACCACTGAGCTATCACGGCTCCCTGGTCATCACTAGGGCACACTATATAGGTGTCACCACCTTGAACTGACAGATGTTTTATTAAAACTTATTAAGAGGTGTTCTTCCAGTTGGTATGGCGGGCCAAGATGGCCATCTGGTTAAATCAGGTTTGGAACTGGTGGTATTTTTACTGCAGTATTTTCAAAAAATTCTTTCTAGTCTGGATTTTTGTTTGTGGAGACAAGTGTAAGTTTGGTTGCATTCATCTGACCACAAAGTCAACATGGTTATGTTGTCTGGTGTGCAGAGAGACATTTTGTAGGCAACTGATCATTAATTGAAGTGGAATGGTACCAAGCATCAGCTTTGACCTGAGTCAGGATGTGAGATCTATGTTCAACTGCAAATTTACCACCAGTTGGACTGTGGTCGGATTGAGTGTTTCGTGAAAGTGGAAGCCTGAATTCACCAACGATTCTTGGGGCATGTTCACTGATCCCGCAAGTCTACATGGATTATGCGCATGAAGGTCATGCTACATATGACCACAGTTACAGTGGTACAAAAGTGTGCATCACGAGTTGTGCACATTTTTTCAGAATGTGACACATTCAATAGAACCATTTGAATCATCAGAATTAGCAGTTTGTTGGTTGCTGGAACTGGAGCTGAAAAGATATTGGAATGCCCCATCTGCAGTGACGTCATTCCATTTTAAACTAAGTCTCAAAGGTGTACACAGAAGATTTTCTTCAAAGTTACCCATCTGTACATTGTACAGATTTTTGGGGCCTCTGTAGCCTAGTTTGGAAAACTGTCCGCTAGCTACTGACGTCCACACAACCTGTGTTCGATTCCCACTGGAAGCAGTGTGAATTGTACTCGTGGTTGGGAAAAAATACCCCTGCAGTCTAGCCAGCCGCTGGTGGAAATGGGTAAGAGGGTTCATACTCTGTGAAGGTGAATGATGTCTCGCTCATAAATTACGACGCTTGAGGTAACAATAGACAATAGTCTTTGAACACTTCTGGAAAGGTGGCTGAGCACATATGGGTAAAAACCCGCATTACGCCGATTCACGTTTCATACCTTTACATTGTACAGGTCTATATGATGCTCCCATTGTAACTGGAAAAGAACTATAACTTTACCAAGGCTGTTTATAAATTTCTGAGCTTTATTCATTTTTTTCCAGGGAAACTATAATAAACTGATACCAAGTAAAGAGGTATAGTAACCATTCTTGAGTGTATGTGTAACATTTTAACTCATAGTCTTAAGTCATACACACTGCACAAGTCTCTATGTGAACATTTACTTGCAGCTTCTAAGACTTCAATATGGAGAACAAAATTTAAAAGCATGCATGCATTGATTTCTGCATTCACCACAAAAAAACTGATGCTGAAACTTATGGGATACTACAATCAGCTTTTGGTGAGTCTTTGTCTAAATCAGTCAAAGACATGAGTGGTTTTCTTACTTCAAATGTGAATGCCAATCATTTAAAGTTGACAACAGTCCTGACAGACCATCCATATCCAACACTTATGAGATTGTGGCATGTGTGAAAAAAATCATTCACGCTAATTGGTGTCTATTGATAATAAAGATGGCAGAGGATGTAGAAATAGCAATTGATGCTTGCCGTAAAATTCTAATCAAAGATTTAGGTATGAGACATGTTTTTGTAAAATTCGTGCCCCCTCTCCTGGCTACAGATAAAAGGGAAAATTGTGTGTTGATTTTGCACCGTTCTCCTTGAGTAAGCTCATGACAATCCCAAATTCATGTCATCGATAATCACTGGTAATGAATTCTTCATGTATGGGTATGACCAAGAAACAAAGGTAATGTCATCTCAATGGGTAACGACACCATGAACTTGACTACAGAAGGGAAGGCACGGTAGGTGAAATCCAACATCAAAACCAAGCTGATTGTATTCTTCGACATTGATGAACACTTCATTATAAGTATATCCTTTGAGGGTAGACAGTTAATATAGAATTCTATATTTCTTGTGGAGAATATGTCTTCAACAAACACTTTCTAAGCCATTCTTTTACGATCATTCATTGAGTTATTGAGTTATTTGCGGGTCATCATCATTGCACTCCGAACATGTCCATAGGTGCTCAGATCCCCTCCTCAGCAATTCCCTCAGTGTCCAGCGACTGGCGACTCCAGTTCTATGTTGGTTGATAAGTCTTCTTACATGGCCACTAAGTGTCTCATTTCTGGCTGTGCCCAACTTAACTCCCATTTCCATCATCCGAAGAAGTGATGTGGATCTGTGTTTGTCGAAGTCATGTGCTCTTCCCACATCTCGGAGGGCATTGATGATGTCCGCTCGATCCATTGGTTGCCCGTCCTCAACGACAGCGCAGCTAGCCAACCTGTCCACTCTTTCATTTCCCCGTACTCCCGCATATCCAGGGACATAGACAAAGGTGGCCTTACGTATTTTGGATTTCTGCAACGACTCTACCCATTGCATGCGTACAGAGCCCGCCTCCAATTTTTTTATCATGCTCTCCGAATCACTTAGTACACATGCGTGGGTGTAGTCTTGTGACTCTAACCATTTTGAATGCCTTGGTCACTGCCATCGCCTCCATTGTCATGCTACTCGTGGTCATGACTTATGCACCACTGTCTTCGTAGACTATTCTGCCTGCCGAGCGTGCTGTAAATGCCCATGCACTTTTTTGGTGCCGTCTTACAGATCTGTCTGTATAGATGACTGCATCTTTCTCATCAGTGTTATCGCAGATGAGACCGTTGACCTCAACCGTAACCACGACCGGGTTCTGTTCCCTACTTTTCCTGTCGAGTGTGACAATACACAAGAAAGTCCCCTTGAATGACGTAGGCACCGGTATCCACTCCTCACCAACGCTGATATTGGTAAGCTCACAGACCTGTTTGATGACATCTTCTGCTCGGCCCACCCATGATTTGCCTCTTTTTAGCCTGTCACCTTTCTCTGTGTTGAGCACGTGGTGCAATGGATACTCTGTATCTGTACTAATCTTCAGGTATGCTCGTGCTCTCCAGATCTTGATTCTGTCATCCATGGTTGGAAAGTCAAGAAGATACCTCATTGCTACACAGGGAGTGTCCCTCGTACATCCCAGAATAATGCGCATGGCTTCATTTTGTATTTTCTCCAGCCTATCAATTTGAGTCATACTGACAGTAAGAATTGCCAGGGCATATTTGATAGGTGTGGGGACCAATCCCTGGAACAGAAGAGTAAGTAGCCTCTGCTCGATGTTGGCAGCTGCCATGACCTACAAGGCGGCTAATCCTTTGCGAGATTTTGTTATCACATGGTCGACGTGGTCCCGAAAACACAGGCTGCGATCAAACTTAACTCTGAGGTATGTCATCAACTTGTCCCTGGTCACCTCATCAGCTCCCATTCGTACTACCGGTGTGGTCGTATGAACGATATGATTGTTAAGGGAGAACCATGAACTGATGCTTTATTAGGATTAACCACGGCACCTGATACCCCACACCAGGAAGAAATGCGATAGAGTTCGTCTTGTATTGTGGAAGCGATTCCCCGTCTGTCTCTTCCCTGTCGATATACCAGAATATCATCAGCAAAAGTCATAGTTCTTCCCCTCCCATCCAGCTGTTGTTCCGTGATCGTTATTGTGTACACGTTAAATAGAACAGGTGACAATGGTGAGACTTGTTGCAGCCCTGGGAAAATGGATGTTGGCTTGGAAGACCAACTTCCACTGAAACAGTGCCACGGCGATCCATCTAATGAGGAAGGGGTGCACCGCCAGTTTGAGGAGCATATGCATGAGATATTCAAATGGTACCCTGTTGTATGCATCCTCCAGATCTATAGCAGCAGCACATGTCTCCTCTCGTCTGTGGAAGCCTTCAAAGACATCATAGGCAAATTCTGCCGCATTGAGCCATGTCTCTTTGTTATATCTATAACCTCCGAGTGTCGGTGGGAATGCACGTTTCTGTTCAAGGTGACAGGTGAGGACACGGGCAACTATTTTCTCCAGCAGCTTGCCCGCAGTGTTTTGCATTGTGTTGATTCTGTAGGCACTGATCTGAGAATGGTCCTTGTTTGGCTTCGGTAACGGTAGTAAGTAGCTGTGTAGTGGTCACTCCTCCTTAATCTGGCCACTCCGAATACTGGCATTAAACTCATTGGCCAGTTTTGTCAAGTCGTCGTCAGCTAAATCGCCTATGTCATCGTACCGAACACCATCTGGACCAGGAGCAGTGTTGTATGACCTTTTAAGTGTCGCGCGCATGGTATCCGTTGTGATTGTGAGATCTCCTTCCAGCCCTACATCCTTACACAATTTTGACAGCGATCCCCGTATCCTCATTTTTACAGCCTCATTTCTTTGGTCCGTCTGCTCAATGTAGCGGCAAGCAGGGCCTTCCCTATGCTCTCATCAGATTTGTGCCATATCCGGTCTGTGCTCTGAAAGTCTGGTATGCCTAAGGTGACCATACGTCCCGTATTTAACGGGACATGTCCCCTATTTTGGGCCTTGTCCCGTTTTTTTTTTTGTGGGTCCCATATGTCCCGTATTTCCCATTTTGTCCCGTAAATGTCCCGTTTTTAGCAATGACATAGTGTAAATCAATAAAATCAATGATATTGCAATTTGTGAATACTTATAAACATGATTTATTTTCCACCTAGAAATTTCCAAGAATTACTCAAATTCTTGGTAGTAGCCTTCATCGCTTTCTAAGTTTCGTTTTCAATACAATTGTGCCAATTATGTTTAGACGCCTCGTACTTTCAGAATGTTTTGTTAAAGTGTCGGAGTTCTGAGTATATTCTCTTATTGTATGGATTTGTTGTTGACAATAATTATCATCGGTGGTGTTAGTTTTTTAATGTTTATTTAATTTATCCTTGTAGATTAAAAATGCCAAAAAGAAAATGTGTCTTTAATAAAGACTTGGAAAAAGAATTTCCTTTTATTAAAAAGACATCATCTGAATCTGACGTTTATTGTGTGAAATGTAGTTGTAAATTTTCTGTTGCTCACGGTGGGAAGACGGATATTGTTCAACATGTAAAAACAGATAAACACACAAAAGCAGACATATCAGCTTGTAGCTCAAGCAATCAAATAACATCGTTTTTTAATAAAAAGAAGACAGACGATAGTAATGAACGCAAACTAGCAGCTGTAGAAGGCGCATTCGTTTATCATACTGTCCAACACAACCACTCTTTTCGATCAACAGATTGTACTTATAAATTAATTAAGATTTGTTTTGAACCACAATATGCGTGCGCGAGAACAAAATCACAATCTATATTGACAAATATATTTCAACGTGAAGCGCTAAGGTGCTTGCAATCTGACCTGGAATCTGTCAACTATTTAACTGTCTACTCTGATTGCTCTAATCACGGCAGCACTAAATTATGTCTGATTCTAGTCAGGTACTTTACGCCAAGTTGTGGAATCAAAGTAAAGATTTTAGAAATTAAGGAACTAGTAGGTGAGACATCAGATATTTTATCTAACTACATTCTAGAGACCCTGGAAGTAAACAATATTAAGCACAAAATGTTAGCGTTGTGTGCTGACAATACTAATTGTAACTTTGGTGGTGCTGCAAGATCAGGAAAAAACAATGTTTTTTCAAAATTACAGGAAAAATTAGAAAGAAATTTAATAGGTGTAAATTGTGCAGCTCATATTGTACATAACTGTATGCAAACTGCAACAGATTGTCTGCCTATAGACATTGAAGTAATTGTGGTGAAGATATACAGCTATTTTTATATATACACTGTTAGAATTGAGAAACTAAAGGAATTCTGTGACTTCGTTGACACTGATTATAAAAAACTGTTAGGCTACAGCAAAACCAGGTGGCTGGCATTGTTACCAGCAGTCGAACGTATTTTACAAATGTTTCTTCCTTTAAAGTCATATTTTCTGTCACAAGAGAAGTGTCCCAGTGTAATAAAAACATTTTTTGAAAATGCATACTCGGAAGCGTGGCTCTTTTTCATTCAATCACAGGCCTCAACATTTCATACAAGTGTGCTCAAAATTGAGGTACAAAATATTACAATGAATGAAGTGTACATTGTCTTAAAACATCTAAAACTGAAATTCATAGAAAGAAGGAATGAAGTTTTTTTACCTATTATTGTTAAAAGTAAACTAAAGAAACTACAAGAAGATGGAGATATTAGTGACATTTCTAACTTTAAAGAGTCGGCCAAGTCCTTCTACTCTGCATGTTTTGATTATTTGGATCTATGGACGCAACAGATGGAAGAAATAAAATTTCTAGATTGGATACTGCTTAAAAGATTAATAAATTGGTCAGAGATTGAAGCAGCTTTGGACAGTCAATGTGTGAAATATAACATCAAAATAAACGACGGGCAATTATTTGATGAGGTGAGCTGTGCTAAGATTTATGTAACTGAAGATAAAATTAAATAATGGGAAGAAGAGGACAAACCAGTTGACAGAAAATGGGTAGAAATCTTTGACCACTTAAAAACTCAAAATATAACTTACACAAACTTGCTTAAAATCGTTGAGTTTGGTCTCTGTTTGCCTGGAACAAATGCTCCGACAGAAAGGGTGTTTTCACATATGAACAATTTGTGGGATACAAACAAAACACAAATGAAGATAGAAACATTGAAATCCTTGCTGATAACAAAGTGTAATTATGACATGAGTTGTATAGAATTCTATGAGTACATACAGAACAAAGAAGATATTCTTAAGGAAATCCAGTCTGCAAAAAAGTACAACGACCATCAGTGACATCACAAATTTAGATGTTATCACATTCCATCATTAAAATCTGGTGAGTTAATTTTTAGTCATTTCTTTCATTTTTGTACCTTAAATTTAACAAACAATTATAACGTCCCGTATTTGTCCCATTTTTTTCTAATAGTGTCCCATATTTGTCCCGTTTTTTTCTAGCGAAAATGACAAAATGTCCCGTATTTGGGCAAAAACCATCTGGTCACCTTAGGTATGCCTCTGTGTCGTGTTGTGCCATTCATGCTCTGATGAAGGCGCCAGAATGTGGCGAGCGATTTTTCTGAGCACACTTTTTTATAGAAGTCATCCCATTTGGCATCCTTAGCCTGCTTAGCACATAGTTTAAAGTACATCATTTTTTGGTCAACCTCTATTTTGAGACGCTTCAAGAGCTCAGGTTGTGTTCTTCCATTTCTTCTGGCTTTCTGCCATGTCTTGGCCGTTTGTCTCTTGCTCCGCCAAGCTTCCTCGACAACTACATTGCACCAGGGTGGCTGCGTCCATCTCGCCTGCTTCTTATGAGGGGCGGTCTGTTTCCTATGTCTGATTTTGCTAATGACGTCCTGGTCTGTTTTCTCGTAGTGGAATGTATGGAGCTTTCTTTTCTGGCTTTTATTTCTGCTTTTCTCAATTAGGAGGACACATGGATAGTGATCACTTCCATGGAACCCCATTGCACTCCACCTGCAAACCGGTGCGAAGGTGGAAGACACCAGTGCCAGGTCTATGACACTATCAGAGTCCCCTGTTCGAGTGGCCATTCTTGTTTAGAATTAGATTACCCCAAATGTCTTATGACAACAATAAAATCAATCCATCCTGCACAGTTTGTGGCCATTCTTCATGCTTCCTCTTATCCCATAATCTTGTGGGTCATTGATACACTACCATCAGACTTTGTCAACCTTCTCCATGTATCTTTATCTTCAGTCATTCTTTGAGACTCTGCAAAGTTAAGGCCTGTCCATTCTTTGATGTTATCATCCCATCTTTTTCTCCCTCCTTTCATAGTTTCCTTGCAGAATGGTCTTACCCAGGCCAGATGAGTGAGATATATGGCCAAGCCATTTCATTTTTCATTCACTATATGATCTAAATAAGTGATGCCCAAAATCTTATGATAACATTTTATCTCCATAGATTATATTTTATTCTGTAAATCCATTCTGTAGCTGTAAAAGGTTCATGTTTTGCAATCATATAGAAAAACAAAACAGGGGTATGCATCAGATTGACTTTAGAGCCAAGAGTTATGCCCTTATCTTTCTAAATAGGCTTTAGCTCTGCAAGGGTCGCTGTAGCTTGAGTTTCTCTAGCCAATATTTCAGTTTTTTAGCTTTCATCCCTGACGATTGATTCAGGTATTTAAATTTGTCAAATGCTTCTTGTTCTTGCTCATTTATTTTACAGCAGTGCCCCTACCAATACTGACAGTGCTTTTGTGGTCTTCAAGCATTTGTTATGATTCTTTCCAAGATGAAGTTAAATAAGTTGGGAGAGAGTTAGCAGCCTTGTTGAACCTCAACTATTGTTCTGAACCACTCCTCTCTACCCCACTCTTCACAAAGTATCTCATATATGCTCCACACTAGGTATATATACTTGTACTGCATAGTCTGTAGTGAAATGATCTGACATACCATCCTTTTTATTGCTGCCCTTACTGGTTCTTTTCATGTTACTATGCTTCTCAGGTACATTGTAAATATATTCATCTCACTGATACTAGCATTTATATAATTTTTTATTTTGACTTGCATTGTTTCTTAAAAATAGTGTCATAACTACTGTTACTTTATGTTTAGTTCAATCCAATTTGTAGAAATGGGCCAATAACCAATACATGATCAACTTGAATGTAAATAGGTATTTAACACCTCTATGGAGAAATAAGAATCAACCATATATTGATGTGACCCAAAGAGAGAAGATAGTGTAACATACAACCTACCATGTATGTATTAAAGGATGTCATATGCATAAAACTGGTCACCCAACCATATTGAAAACACAAGCTAACAGTGCTTGGAATATTTTTAATGAAGATTTGTGCCCTATGAAAAACTAAAAGATTGATGACAGGAGAAGGAGGAATGTACAAAGTATTTCTTTTTACTGAATAGTCTTTAGGGCAAAAACAACAAAAATATACCCATGGTCTCACAGGATGTAGAAGGTAGACTTGTTGCACATGTCTCGTTGTTTGACTTTTGTGATGTGTAGACTGTTGGCGGTGACTTAGCAGGACCCAAGAAATGAGCAACCGAGGGCAAAACTGTTCTGGAGACATTGCTGCTTTTCCCATGAGATGCTATGTGCTGTATGCCTGGAAGCTGTAGACATTTATAAAAATAGTAAATTAGTAAAAAAAAGTAAAGAGCTCCCGTCACGCCAAGTGGCGTATAGGAAATATGGTGTTAGTGACCATAAATTTTACAGACCTTCAGCACATGATTTTTGGGGCAATGTGGTCGGTATTACGCCCTGTCCGCTTTACTTTCCCAGAAAAAATCCGGTACCCATTTAAGGCTGGGTGTACTAAGAAGCCATCAGTTGGGATCGAACCCTACCTCTTGTCCTTTATTTATATATACATACATGTATAATATGTATATATATATATATATATATACCATCAGGTCGCATGTCCTTTGCAGAACGTTGCAATCACCACAGCCCATCTGAAAGAATCACTGTCTAACCAGATCTCCCACTTCTTTTGTTGTCATGTTCAAGATCTTCTTCCTGGTCTGCCCCTGATGCATTGCCCAGGAACCATGCTTTCCATTATTGTTCTTTCCAACTCGCTATATCTTTTGACTTAGCCATAGTATTTTAATTTCCTCTGTAGAATGGACTTTATAGGCCGGTTCTTTTTTTTTATGTTTAAATCTTTTATTATGTCTTCATTGTTCTTTTTCATTATCCAAGGTACCTTAAGGATTTATCTGCAGCATTTTGTTTCGAATTAAACAATTTTCTTCCTTGCTGTGTGCAAGATTGTCCATGATTCACAACCGCATGTTGCTATTGGGAAGATACATGTCCTTTGTAATTTTAATTTTACTGCCTTGCTGGTATTATGCCACATGTTCTTCATGACATTTAATTTGTGTTTTGCTATTGCTAATCTTTTTTTTTTAATCACTTTCTGACAGTCTCCATTGTTAGTTACTACAGATCCCAGATATTCATAGTTTGTTGCAATTTCAAGTTCTTCACTGTTGATGATGATTTTGAATTGGCTTTTTGTTTTGTCAATGGATCTTAGTCTTATGTATGTTTAGATAGAGACTTTGCTCTTCGCTGTTTTTTAAATATTCAATTGTCTTTTTTAATCCTTCTGCATTGTTTGAGGAGGACACAATATTTGTGTCATCAGCATATCTGAATTCTGGAATTATGTTGGCATTTGTCGAGGGTCAAACGTAACAAACCTGTCATTGTTTCTGACATTTCTCATGATGTTCTTCATAGATGTTGAACAGATATGGAGAGAGGATGCATATCTACCTGCCTCCCTCCAATCCCTCTACCCATGCACACACACACACATCCACAGGTGGTTCAATCTTCTCAAAATGTTCATCAGCACACACCGACCAATTGTGCCTGATTTGTGTTGGGTGATAAATCCTTCCATTTGTCCAGAATATTGCTATATAAAAATGTTCAAGCAACACCAGTCTTCACTCCCAGTTCACAGTCTGGATAATCATGTATTTGTACTTATGTTATGTTAAAGTCCTTATATGTATATTTTTGTGCACACACACATGCAATTAAAATTACTTAAATAAAAGTCTAATTTATTTGTCATTTAAAAATATGCATTGGTGTGATTGCCTACTCACTACACCCTGGCTTTCATTTGTACACACAGACAATTCCCCACCCCACCCTCACTTGGATTTCACTGGCTCAACCACAAGGCCATTATGATGTTCCCACCAAGTCTGATCTAAGCCCTCAGACGGTGACTCTTATCTGCAGCACTATCTTCTACAGTGTTTCCTGACCCTCCCAAGTGCTCAAAGAGCCATCTTTCTAAAAGCCAAACCTGTACTCAAATGGGTGGGAAAAAAATACACATCAACTGGCCCATTCTCCTCCAATGTGTATTTATTTCAATATCTGTACCTTTCAGTCCCACGCATCCATCTTCAGCATGGATAGATCTAATTAATAATTTTGCTCCGAAAGTGTCCATTTTGGCCTACTCTTTTCAATTGTTCACTGTCAATGGCCCTTTCAAATGTGCAGAGTGCACACGGGACCTTCTGTGTTTTCTGCTATCTGAGAGGGTTAGACATTGGATGTCACACCCAGAGACTAGAGGATAGTAGAACCACACAAAAAAAAAATCAAGGATTTGAAGTGGAAAATTCCTATCCTTTGTGGCAGGATGCGAACCCAGGAACTTACAATCCAGTGGTCGATGTCTTATCTCCAACTTCTCTCCTCCCTCCCCCACAAATGGTCTGTATTCCCTTATAAATTGCCTTGTAAGGCTTACAAGCCTTTTTTTATAAAAGAAAAACCCTAACAAATAAAGCCGTACAAGTTGGAAAGCATGGAGAGTAAAACCTAGTAAAGTAAATAGCTGGAAAAAATGAATAGCCTAAAATGCACTCACAAAGAGCAAAATAGTCATAGTGGACAAGTTATAACTAAGAAAACTTAATACAATGTAGAAAAGAAAAGACTTGTTAGGATGGTAGGTTTTGCTTCTTTAGGAGACACAACTGTGATTGATAAGGCTAAGATTTTTATGACACGTCATATTTTTTCCTGATGTGTATTTTTTTTAATCCAAGTTAATTTCAACATGTTTTATGCCTTTCTGAACACTCTGACACTCTTTTTATTGGCATATAAATGCATACTTTTACCATAATTTAGGTTTAGGTTATATTTTAACCAAATTGGGGACATAAATGCATATTTTTGTTATATTTGATCATATTCGTTTTGTATTTTAGGTACAATAAAACTTTAATTTTAGATTACATTTATTAATACATTGCTTTGTAGAAACTCTTTGTACAGAGCTTCGCAGCAGGAGGCAATCTGATCATCAGGAGAAGGGGGGACCTCCCGCCGAGCAAGTGTTTCGGCCCTTTAACTTCTCGACACTCCAAGGGAGGTGGGCCGCCTGGGTCATGACTCCCAGGCGTCGATCTCCTGCTGCATTGCCTCTAAGGCTTACACTATATATCCGGCACACGATAACTACACTTAATGCGCAACACTCGAAAATAGCTTAACTTACATGTCTTGCCCCAGCACGTTGCTGACGTGCCGAAATGAAGTGGCTACAGATAGCCCCGTCGGCCCGGGGACTCTTTGCACTCACCTGGTGCCTGACGTGGGAATTCGGAGGTCACGGTTTAAATTAGCCCCTAGTTGTCTGGCCTTCAAGTTATTGGGGACATTATTGTTTGAACTGACAATGGCCTGTGCTTCCCCTCTACAGTCGATGATGTAATTTGTCTCGCTTATTGCCGTGTCTTGTCCAGGGTTAACCTGTCGTTACCCCGTTGACTTACGTGGGAATACGAAAGTCATGGTGTAGATTAGCACCTAGTTGTCTGGCCTTCAGATTATTGGGGACTTTTGTTGTTGAACCCAAGTACATTTCCCTACTTTGTTTACTTACGCAGGAGTAATAAGTGGTCATGGTGTAAATGGTTGTCTGATCATCTGGACATAATATTATTTGACTTTTGGTCTGTCACGATTCTGCCAGAGCAAGCACAGTGCTCTTTCAGCTGACTCTGCAATCATCTTCATTGTTTTTGTCCGCATCCACCCACCCTTAATTCCAAGCATCTTTAAGAGGTCGTAGAGGGATGAGCTCGCAAGTCCTCTGGCACTAACCACCACAGAAAACACTCTACTCTGGAGTCCCTGTTGTCTCAGCTCGATGGCGAGATCGTTGTACTTAGCTAGTTTGAATATATGCTGTTCCTCTATCCTAGACTCAAATGGCACTGTGAGCTCTATTAAGATGATGTTGGTCATACCTGACGTGTAAAGTGCAATATCTGGATGCATTTTAGATTGTTTGATGCACTCTGGGTACTTCCCTCACCCTGAGAGGTCAACCACCATCTCCCAATCATTTGCTACATCCAGGATCGTTATGTTGTTCCAGTTGTTCTGATTTGGGCGTGCGGCCTGTCCCACTCTCAAAAAGTAGGTGTTCGTTGTAGCTGGTCGAACTTTGGTGTTGGCCTTCATCCATGTCACATCCACGGTGGCAGCCAGTTCATACAGCACCCTGTTGTGTCGCAATGTATACTGCCCTTGGCCTAGTGCTGTCTTGCATGAGGAAAGAACATGCACCATCATCTGTCCTAACATTGCAAAGAGGACATTGATTGTCATCTGTCTTTTCCCACTTCACAAGGCTGCAGGCTGATGGTAGAAGGTCGTACATCGATTATATAGCTGAGCCACAGCGGTGCCATATGCTACATGTCATTCCATGTTATTGTCCTCTGCAAGGCAGTATCCCATGTGGTCCATTGGCCTTGTTGAACCTATTGTGCTGCCTTTTGCATGCATTTGTTCTCCTCTACATCTCTGATCTCCTGGGCTACCATGTCCCTCCGTTATCTATTTGATGCTTTTGACCACCATTGGATGTCTCTGTGACCAAATCCACGCCTGTTGGTCTGTGTATGGTCCATTACTTCCTTTAGCTGGAGACTGTCACATGCTTCGTGTACTGCTGCACACACCTGCCACTTCCGACCAGTCTTCACTGTGGTTTCCAATGTTCGGACAGTTTCGTCTGACTTTGTAATGTAATTTCTAAAAATCATGTAAACGTGCCTGAATAAATAAGTTTCTATAATACAGACAACGTAATTGAAAATAAATATTTAGATGGAAAATTAAAGACAACTTTTAGTTTATATACCATTTGTCAGGATAAAAGTTTGAAGTTCAAATATAAAAGAGATCTTTAGCTAAAACACTGCATCAAGCAGCAATGCACAGGAGTGGGCAGTACTGTCAAGAAAGTTTGTTCTGACTTCAAATTGGAATACTATATTACACGTCGCTTCACTGTTTGAAGTGGAAACAACGCAGTCAGGCAAAATAGATGAGACACAGAGGAAGAATAAATGTGTCCAAAAATTGGGGTGGGGGGTGGGGAATTCAGTCAGAGAGATGTGACTCTCTCTGAATTGCTTGTCAACAAAGACATGAAAGCAGAGCCTAGCACAAAGAATGTAGGCACCTTAGTGGATTGTTTAACATCATTTTTAACAGCAAATGAATAATTAATTTGTCATATTTCAGTTTATTTTTCATCTTGAGGTCATATTTTAAGCATATTTTGATGATTTTTAGGTCAATTTATATTTTTTAAGGTCATAAAAATCTGAGCCCTGGTGATTACAAACAATAACAAGGTCATGGAAATTCAAAGGGTAAAGAAGCATCTTTTACAGCTGTATAGTTTTTGTGCATTCCTACTTGGAATTTTTTGGGAGAAGGCTTTTGCCGAAATGTCGTAGTTTGTCTCGTCTTTCTGTCAGTTTTGCTGCTCCATACCTTTTTATGTTTAGTTTTTTTCTTTCTTTTTCTTCTTCATCGACAGTTCATTGTGTACAGAAGTTTAATGCACTGAACTAGCCATTAAAATAGTTTTTTCAAAGCTTTACTTAGACACACTTTGCAATAATTGGGGAGCCGCGATAGCTCAGTGGTTAGTGAACTGGACTATAAAGAACAAGAGGTCAGGCTCGATCCTGATCTATGGCTTCCAGGTTCACCCAGCCTTAAATGAGTACCGGATTTTTTCTGGGAAAGTAAAGTGGCACAGGCGTAATACCAACCATATTACCCCAAAAATCATGTGCCGAAGGTCTATAAAAATTATGGTCACTAACACTATATGACTAAAGTCATGAAAAGTTTAATTCCAACAAGTGACAAAATATACATGGAAAACAAACCAGTAGAAGAGATCGATCACTTTATCTATCTTGGAAGTCACATTGATCGAGAAGGGGATACGAGCAAAGAAATTAGAATCAGACTGGCTAAAGCAGCAATGTCTTTCAGAAGCCTTGAAAAGTTGTGGAAATCAAAACTCATTAGCACAAACACAAAACTTAGGCTATTCAAATCAAATGTACTATCAACCCTTACGTATGCGTGTGAAAGCTGGAAAACAACAAGAGATATAGAAACAAAGTTGAACGCATTCGAAAATAAATGTCTAAGGAAAATACTTGGTATAGAATGGAACGAATTCAAAACAAACGAGGAAATTAGAGAAATCGCCAATCAACCACTAATATCTTCAGTAATAAAGAAAAGACGATGGTCATACGTTGGACATGTGATGAGAAGAGATAATAATCGAATAGCAAAGCAAGCCCTCATATGGGAAACAACAGGTAAAAGAAAAAGAGGAAGACCCAGGGAGACACTGAGAAGAACATTGATGAGAGAGGCAAGAGCAGCAGGAATCGGCTCCCTCAATGAGATAGAACTGCTTGCACAGAACAGAGACAGATGGCGAGATTTGATAAAATATCTTTAAAAGAAAACTGCTAGAACAAAAATTCATATAGGAGAAGGTGTATCTTGGTCTACGCCCTATGGGCCGGTTACGGCTCGAAAGGTCAATAGATAGATAGATAGAACACTATATTCCCTATACGCCACTTGGCATGACTGGACTCTTTACTTTACTTACTTTGTAATAATTATTAAAAATATATAAGCATTTAAGGAGCTGAACTGGCTGACTGTTTATTGTAGAAGGATCCAAAGTAAATTATTAGAATCAGCTAAACTTTCTCTTAGACCAACATGGTTCTGGGTTCTATCTATCTATTGACCTTTTGAGCCATAGCCGGCCCATAGGGCGTAGACCCAGGTAGACTTTCTCTTATCTAAATTTTTATTCTAGCAGTTTTTAATCCTTGTAAAGATCTTTTATCAAATCTCGCCATTTGTATCTGTTCTGTGAAAGCAACTCTATCTCACTGAGGGAGCCGATTCTGGGTTCATTCAGTCCCTGAAAAAAAAAAGAGTACTAGAGATTCTAGAGGAAAGAAACCAGTTATAAAATGTACATCAGGCTATAAAATCTTAAAATCTGAGGTGGAAACATCTATAAAAACAATGAAAAAGGGATAAGCAGCAGGACCTGACAGCATACAGATAGAGATGATACAGGCACTAGAAGATTTTGGCATTGAAGTGATTACAGACATATGCAATGACATATACCATACAGGATACATACCGAATGAACTAAAAACATCAACTTTCATTGCATTGCCTAAAAAGAATGGTGCAGTTGAATGCAGTGACTTTAGAACAATAAGCCTAATGAGCCATGTTACAAAAATCTTGCTAAAAGTTATACAAGAAAGGATTCAGAATTAAATCAATACTGAAATAGATGAGCTATTTTCTGGGTCTTCCTCTTTTTCTCTTACCTGTTGTTTCCCACATGAGGGCTTGCTTTGTTATTCAGTTATTATCTCTTCTCATCACATGTCCAACATATGACCATCGTCTTTTCTTTATTACTGAAGATATTATTGGTTGATTGGCGATTTCTCTAATTTCTTCGTTTGTTTTGAATTCGTTCCACGCTATACCAAGTATTTTTCTTAGACATTTATTTTCGAATGCGTTCAACTATTTATATCTCTTGTTTTCCAGCTTTCACACGCATACGTAAGGGTTGATAGTACATTTGATTTGAATAGTCTAGGCTTTGTGTTTGTGCTGATGAGTTTTTATTTCCACAACTTTTCAAGGCTTCTGAAAGATATTGCTGCTTTAGCTATTCTGATTCTAATATCTTTGCTTGTATTCCTTTCTCGATCAATGTGATTTCCAAGATAGATAAAGTGATTGATCTCTTCCACTGGTTTGTTTTCCATGTATATTTTGTTGTCTATTGGAATTAAGCTTTTCATGACATTAGTCTTTTTCATGATTGATCTCAAGCCCAATTTTGCAGGCTATTGATGATAGTTCATTTGTGTTTTCCTGCATCGTTTTTATCTGACTGCTGATGAGAACTATGTCATCAGCAAAGTCGACGTCCTCCAAATGCTCTCCTTGTATCCATTTGATGCCTTTATTACCAGTGCAGCATTTCTTCATTATGAAGTCCATAACAACTCCAAATAACAAGGGTGATAAAATACATCCCTGTTTAACCCCAGTTTCTATTGGGAAACATTCGCTCAGTCCTTCCTCTGTTCGAACTGCACATGTGTAACCATCATACATGTCTTTAATATTTATAATTTTTTATGGTAGGCCATATTGCTTCAGAATTTTCCACAAAGAATCTCGATGAATACTGTCAAATGCTTTTTTGAAGACGATGAAGTTAAGTACAAAAGGTTTTTGCTTTTCAGTGTGTTCCTCCAATATAAGTCATAGAGTAAAAATGTGGCCATGGCAGCTTCTCCCTTTCCTAAACCCAGCCTGTTCTTCACGCATTACTGTATCTATTGAATCCTTTATTCTATTTAGGATGATTTTGCAGAATAACTTTGAGGCAACTGACAAAAGTGTCACGCCTCTCCAGTTGTTACATTGTTATAATCTCTAAGATTGCCCTTTTTTGGCATCTTAATAATGATTCATTTTTTCCATTTATGAGGTGTCTTCTCTGCTTTCCAAATGATGTTGAACATTTTCTGGAGATGTATTAAATTATGGCTATCAATTGCCTTGAGGATCTCAGCTGTTAACTTATCCTCTCCAGCAGCCTTGTTATTGGTCATACGTTTTAATGTTGTTTCTATTTCGCTCAAGGTGAAGTCATCTAAATTTACATCTAATTCTGCTGCTGGTGTTTCAGCTTCATAATCTATTAAACTGAGGGGTAGTGGACGGTTACGAATTTCTTTGAAGTGTTCCGCCCCCATTTTATGTCTGCACTTGTTGTTAGCATTAATCCAGATTTGTCTAGACTTGGTGCTCCACTGGATGTATAGGTGTTTGTCAGCATCTTTTGTACAGTATAGCGAGTTCTGCTGTTTCCTTGTTCAATCTACACACTGAGCAAATCTTTAAAAATATCATAGAGATGCCAGGCCTACAAATTAATGGAAAGATAATCAATAACCTAAAATATGTTGACGATACTGTACTACTAGCAGAAAATCCTAAAGATCTACAACAATTACTTAATGAAATAAACATGACAAGCAAAAAATATGGACTAGATATGAATATCAAAAAGACTAAACTATGATCATAAACAAAGAAAATACTTAAAACCCACAAGTGGATATCAAAATTGAAGGAATAGACCTGGAGACAGATCAGAACTACAACTACCTTGGACATACTATAACCAGTGATGGAAAATGTACAACTGAAATAAACAAAAGATTAGGAATGGCAAAAAGTAATTTTAATGTCATGAAGAACATACTAACATCAAAACAAATAACACCGGGGCTAAAACTAAGAATAGCAAAATGTTACATCTTCTCAATATTCCTATATGGTGCAGACATATGGACATTAGACAAGAAATCAGAACAGAGAATTGAAGCCTTTGAGATGTGGATATATAGAAGAATAGGTAGAATTGGATGGAAGGAAAAGAAAACAAACGATGAAGTCTTAAAACAACTAAAAATGAAAAGAGAACTACTAAGCTCAATTCAAACAAGACAATGTGATTTTTGGGCCATGTTAAAAGACACAACAGTCTAGTAAAAGTAATCCTGGAGGGGAAAATACAAGGTAATAGAGGCAGAGGCAGACCAAGACTAACATGGACAAGTAACATCAAAAGATGGACAAATCAGCCTATGACAACCTGCACAATCAAATCAAGAGACAGAGCAGAATGGCGCTCCATGGTAGCCAACCTTTGTTGCGGAGACGGCACTTGATGATGATGACGAGAGGTTCTACAGAGAAAGCAGGATGGTCTGGAGCAATATCGATCACATAACCCATAAAATGTGTCATTGGTCACTAAAAAAATATAGCATTTACACAATATTGCTCATAAGCCTTACGGCGTGGAGATTTATTCCTTTTTTTTTTTTAATATAAGCACTAAAGAAGATAGTAACAACTTACAAGTGTGTATTATTTATGTGCAACTTACAGCTTTGTTATTAAAGGCAGTACTTGAAGGAGCTAACAGTGAACTGATTACTGGTAACCTTGCACTAGCTGGCAAAAATTTCTCAACCTTGTTTTTCTCTGAGGAGGAAATAAAAAAGCAAGTGATATTCTATAAAATGACATTGTTATGCATCATGTGAGACCTTAAGCAAACAGAATGACATGAGTTATCAGGAATACACTGGTTATGATGAACTTGCAGTAATTAATCTGCCACTAACATGGACCACTAACAAACTCACATATGTCAGCAGATGGCAAAGTCTAAATATGATAATAGTATATGTCATTAATTCAGATACTTTTTTTTTCCAGCCTCTGTATTTAATTATTTCAGTAGTCTTAAATTCCACCCTGCTCCACCCCTACACAAGTCACCTTTTACAACCTTATTTATCCACTACAGTATTAAGAATTAAACTGTAACAGTAACAATAATATCCACCTAATGTTTTTTTTATAAGTTGGAGGAAGTATTTATGCCTCCAAATAGGACAACAAAATGAAACAATACACCACATTTTCCAAGGGAGTAATGCTATGGGTTACCATCATTTTTTACGCTCATCAGTCTGTTAATTCATTTATTTGTATTTATTTGTGTGTAAATGCTAAAATCCTGTTATCTTTAATAAGGACATAGATTATATGGAAAAATATTAAATAAAAATGTTCACTTAAATTAGGCGCAACATTTCTTAATAAAAATTCAAATTTATATTAATGCATTTCATGTCTGAAAATTCTGCACAAGATCTCAAAATTATACTAAAATCTTAGATAAAATTAATCATCATCATTGAGTGCCGTCTCTGCATTGAGGGTTGGCTACCATGAAGATAAAATTAAAACATCCGCAGTTACTCCTCACAAACTATATTTCACAGGTAATCAAATTACCGTTATGCCTCTAAAAGAAAGATAAGCAAACCTTAGAAAGATGTGTCTGTAGTATGCTTCATTTATTTTTATAACCCTTGAAAAAGTTGATAAAGAGACCCATTATCTCAATAAGGAAAAAAATGCAAGCCAATTATCTGGCTTTATAGGGCAAATTGATTAAGTTAGTAAACATCTTCTATACAAACAGAATAAAACTATAATGCAGTAAAATTTATTAAGAGAATGGTTTTCAAAAAAAAAAAACAACACTTGTTAAACTGTGAAACTATTAAATCAGTTAAACTATTTAATACATGATGATCTACATCATTATTTTATTAACATATCCCACAACTAGCTGGGGAGGTTGTATTATAAAATGCTTTATTTATGTGTATTTTTAATGACTGTAAATAGGGCTGGGTGAGCAGCAGTTGCCAAAGCAGCAACAATGACCTACTGGTGATAAAGTCCCCATTTCACCTCCCAGTTGGTTTCAATGGTAAAGGTCTGCACAAAAACAGACTTTGCTAACGAGGTTAGAGCTGTGATAGTCTTAACAGTCCAATCATAGGGTCTGATGATATAAAATACCTTATTGCAGTATATTTAACATGGACAAACTCCAACTTTTCTAGCAGAACCCATAAAACCAGGAAAGTCATGACAATTGCCACATACAAATTCAGCCTAAGAGTCAACCATTTATGTCAATCTAATGACATTTTATCATACCAGCATGGCAGTAAATTTTTTGCAATGTTCTTTATTGTCCTTCCATCATTAAAAGGTAACGTAAAGGTAGGTGCATGGGGAATATGGTGTTAACAAACGTATTTGTGCTTGACTACAACACATTTTTGAGTGATGTGGTTGGGTATTTGTCAGGCCGCTTTTCTATCCACTTATTGTACTTTCAATTCACCATGAACAAATTATAGACCGCCTAAAAGATATACATCTAGATGACACAGACGTATGAATAGTATGTAATTTGTACTGGGTGCAAACAGCAATAATAAAATATAACAAAGAGAACTCTATACCTATTGATATAAAAAAAAAGAATAAGGCGAATGCGTCCTATCACAAAGCTTGTTCAATCTAAACATTGAGCAAATCTTTAAAAACATCTCAGATGCCAGGCCTAAACATTAATGGAAAGATAATCAATAACCTAAGATATGCTGATGATACTGTATTACTAGCAGAAAATCCTAATGATCCACTACAATTACTTAACTCTTAATGATCGCAGTTTTTCAGTCACTACTGTTTTGCCATAATTTTTTCTTCCTAAAAAATACTTCTTTCACTAAATCTTTCATATTTTCACTATAACAAGTCATAGACATATATATTAGGCATCAAATTGAAGGGAAAAGGACACAGATTCATAATCAGAAACATTATTTTGACAAAAAAATTGAAGGATAAGAATTTAAGCAATTAAAAATCAAAATTTGTGTTTAAAAAAAAAAAAAATTTATATGAAAAATGGTACTCACCTACCCAAAGTGGAGGTCAATTTTAATCCAACAGTGCTTACTAAAACTAAGTCACTATTACATTTAAAGTTCCTAAAACAAAATTCCTAGCTTTTTCTGCTGTTAATAATAATTCATGTTTAGGAGCAGTAGATACTTCACTGCTGCTAGCCATTTTTCACTTATAAACACGAATCAGCTGATTGAAGACTTTAGAAAACAACACAAATTTCGACAATTTTATGAACAAATGAAGCCCACGTTGATCGACTGACGCGTGTATACAGACAGGAAATTCTATTAGAGTTATATCCCGTGCGGATGTGGTAGTTTTTAAAATGTGTAATTTCACTATAACGAAACAAAATGAGAGTAGCCATGTCAGCGTTCGCTTGGCAAAATGTAAATAAGTAACCAACAGACATTAAGAGTTAATGAAATAAACATGACAAGCAAAAAATATGGATTAGATATGAATATCAAAAAGACTAAAACTATGATTTTAAATCCGATTTTAAGGGGCATGTTAAAAGACACAGCAGTCTGCTAAAAGTAATCTTGGAAGGGAAAATGCAATGTAAAAGAGGCTGAGGCAAATAAAGCCCAACATGGATGAGTAACATCAAAAGAAGGACAAGTCATCTTATGACAACCTGCACCATCAAAGCAAGAGACAGAATGAATTGCGCTCAATGGTAGCCAATGATGCAGAGACGGCACTCAATGATGATGATGATTGTACTTTTGAGCCAAAGATGTCACATAGGGCAAAAATTATAGACTTTCTATGTTTGACTATCTTTGTTATCATGTGTCAGTCCTTGTAGAGAACCCACCTACCTATATTGTGCCTCGCCACATGTAACTATTCTGGGTGAGCCTCTCAATATTGCCAAAGGAGTTGATGCTTGCTGTTGTTGCCTCTCACCTCAGTGTTCTCTTTAATGCCACCTTTGCTTCCCAGAAAAAAAAATCTGGTACACATTTTTTTTAATCTGGTACAATCATCACTGATGTCATATACAAATCTACAGTGTGCAATGACAAAGGAAAGCAGGAGTAACAGAGATATTGGAAATGTCACCATTGTGTTCAATCTGCTTGAAAAGATATCTCAGAACATTTATCCCCAAAGGGATTTTTATTTATGATTTCTCACTGTGGCAACCACCGTTGGTCTCGGCAGCAAGGCCTGGCTTGAAACATCAATTACTCATGGATGGAAAAAATATGAGTAGCTACGAAGACGGAGTTATCTGCCTGTGCAGCAAGGGGTCCCTGTGCACATGGCTGCCAGAGAAAAATGAATTAACACGCAGAATTCAGTTCCTAGTCTCTTGGGACTTCATCAGAGGTAAAAAGTTGACGAACAGAAAAAAAAACGTATTCATTACTCTTCTTAGCTGTCCATGTTATTCTCAACTTTCTTATTGTAAAACCACATTTCTACAGCCTCCAGTGATTTTTTTGTTTGTTGTCCTATTGTTCATGATTCATATCCATATGATTGATATTTATAGTCCATATAAAATGTAGGTTTATTATGATTTGATTGCGTATGAAGAGCTATCTGCACTTCTACGCATATTTTAAATAAGAAAATATGCAGAAAACTCACAAATGGTCTGTTTTTCCTTGCAAGTTACCTTGAAAAGCTTACAAGTAAAAGTTTTAGAAAAATTCTGACAAATTAAGAGAAACATTTACAATATTGAAGGTAAGCAGATTTGAGGCACACTGCAAAGATTGTCTACAGGCTGTACAGAATGGAGAAACACTTGTTACCTAATCAGACATCGCAAGGTGAGTACAACAAAACAAAAAACTGTCAGATCTAATAATAAGCTCAGAATTTTTTTAATCAAATGTATTATCAACCCTTTCTTATACATGCAGGATCTGGAAAATGACTTAGAAATAGAAAATAAACTGGATGCATTTGAAAACAAATGCCTCAGGAAAATACTTTGTATACCATGGAATGAATTCAAGACAAGTACACACAAAAAATAGAAATGATAAGAGTAATAAAAAATATCTTCTGTAATCGAGAGAAGATGATGGTTGGTCATTTGTTGGTCATGTGATGAGAAGAGACAACAAGAGAATCTCAAAGCAGGCCCTCAAGTGGGAATCAGAAGGTAAAATAAAAAGAGGCAGACCTAGAGAAACGCTAAACAGATCAGTGAGGTGAGGGGCAATAACTGCAAGGTTCTGCCCTGTTGCTGAGATTGAACAACTCGCCCACAAGAGGGACGTGCAGTAAGGTACAGTGAGGGTCCTGTGCAAGGTCTGGTGCATGATAACAAAAATGGTCAGACACAAAGAGTCTAAAATTTCTGCCCTATGTGATGTCTTCGGCTCAAAAGGACAACAGACAGACATAGTTCATGTAAACATGCACTACAGAGTTAAAAAACTAGAAATATGTACTCACTGAGTTTAGTGGCAAAACTTTGGTTAAATTGTTGTGTCATCTGCTCCTCTCTATGTCTATCAGTATAATCCCTGGATGGAAATTTTGGAGGATCCCCTTCTCCTGCTGCAACACTAGCGATTGTCATTTTCACAGTATCTAGAATTTTCTCTGCATTTGTGCTATTTGTAAAACTGGAAGCTGGCAAGGAAAAAACGTCTTTGGCATATGACAGAGCACTTTCAAGTCTGTTTGATGACTTAAATTGGCTATTGTCATTTCTTGAAAAATGTCTATTTTTAGAAATATCTAACTCTTTCCTTGCCTGAATTTCACTTGAGTTCACACTGAAAAATGATTCAACAACTTGTTTCTCAATATACCGGGCGTCAGACATTTCACTGTCCTCGTCTCGCTCTGAACCAATGGGTACAGCCTTTACATTTGAGACCATCTCTAGAGATACAAATTTTTGCAAACTGTTATTGACAGGAGTACTCTGCTCCTCACTTTCTACATCCACATTGCTATCTTCACTCACAGCCTGATTAAGATTACTAACAGTTTGATGATGATGATGATGATGATGAATGCGGTCTACAGGAGCTTCATGTTGCTGTTCAGAAATGTCTATACTATCACTGCTGCTATCACTAGTATCACTGTCTACATCATTACTGTTGGTTTGGTCTAAAGTGTCACTCATGGCACCTGCAGCAGTGTTAATTGAAGAAACATTAAGAGGTTGACTTCCACCAACATCCTCAGAAGAAGACATGTTCACTACAAATTGGTATGCCCATTGATGCAGCCTATGACATCAAGCCTTGATGATAAGTGACATGAATATTCTTGTTCTTGGAGTAGATGAGGTTTTCTCACCATTTGTGGTAAATAAAACCTACACCTTTATTATATTTCTCATTCTGAAAATACAAAATAAAACTTAAGTTAACATGTCCTACAACTCTCCAGCTGTAAACATGGAAGTGAAGTTCGTTACATGCTTGGACATTATTTATTTATCTATCACTGAATAATGTACTTATAAATTACAGTTAGACTCTGTGGGAGCATATTGTTTACATTTATCATAAAAAGGTTGAAGAAATAAGGACAAAAAAGATAGAGTCACCACATTTTTTTATGATCTAACTTCTACCCCAATAGTACATGACTTCTAAGAGTCGCGATAGCTCAGTGGTTAGTGAACTAGACTACAAAGGACAAGAGGTTGGGTTTGATGCTGATCAATGGCTTCTGGTTTAACCTCGCCTTAAATGGGTACTGGATTTTTTTTTTCTGGGAAATTAAGCAGTGCGGATGTAATACCAACCACATTACCCCAAAAATCATGTGTGCCGAGGGTCTATAAAAATTATGGTCACTAACACCATATTCCCTATACACCACTTGGTGTGATGGGACTCTTTTATTTTTTACTTACATGGCTTCCACTTCACTGAATTATCATACAAACTCATAAACTAAAAACATCATCACTACCCTAATTCTGAGTTTGCAGTGGGCTGTTAGGGTTTTTATTTCACCATCAATAGAAAAAAACATTGACTCTACAAGTAATCGACCTGACGCCCAACTGATGGCAAACAACTTGCTTAATCCATGCAAACACATCTTGTGGGAACACATTTCATGAAATTAATATCTTTATCATCTCCTAATATCCAACTCTATTGAGGAAGCTTTTGAGTGGTCAATAGAACAAATATATAGATATTTCTGCATCTTAATAGCTCACTTTGATAAAAAATTCATGTGTACATCAACTGATTAAAGTTATTTGTTCAAATTAAAAACAAAACAGTTCACAACAGCTACCTCTAATCAAAAGCAATCTCTTTCTGTCTGGTTTAAGAGTCCAGTCCTGTATCACTAAACCACACAGACCTACAAATCAATATTGTTCTTCTGATAAACCTGATCGCAACTATTTTTAACGACAGACAAGATTATTCTCATTAGAACGTTTGTGCTGTTGTTTATAATGCCACTTGTTAATCAGTCACCTGTTGTCTCTGTATTAAAGCTAAGCTTACAGAATCTCATGAACCCTCTACATATGCATTAGTAAAGAATATGTAAGAAGAAATATATTATATTTTGCATGTACTTTGCTTTTTTTAGTGTCATCATCATCATGTGCCGTACCGGTTGGCGTTGGTGATCGTGTCCTTCTACAATCTTCTATCCACAGTGCATCATATCAGTTCTGTTGTTGACTGTTTTCCATACCATGACACCAAGCTATCTAGTATCTTCTCTCTTTGTCGTCAGCGATCTCTCTTTCCCTGTATTTTGCCAGTTCTAACCAAGTGTTCCAGCTTTACTCTTCTCATGATATGCCCAAAAAATGTTGGACTGTTTCTTTTTAATATTTTTTAGGAGCTCCCTTTTTGTATTGGCCTCTTTGAGCATGTCCTCATTGATCTTTTTAGATGTCCATGAAACTTTCCATTCTTCTGAGACAAATTATTTAAATTATACTTCTATTAAAAAGATTTACACAAGATTTCCTTTTACTTGTTGCATCATTTATGAAGGGACCATAACCCAATGTAACATTTGTTTTACTGAGAGAAAAAATGTCAGCTATTAAAAAAATTATAAATACAACATTCACTTTACTGTATCGTGAATAATATTGTACTTTTAAAGATGTAATGGCATTGTTCAAAGATTATAGCAGTTTGTATTTTATGTTGTAATGTTCTAGTGAATTCGTCTTTACATTCTGAGGCAAAATATTCAAAGTGTTTGCAAGGCCCAACTAGGCAACATTGCTTGGCTTGATACAGAGAGAACATCGGCTGACTGCTTGGTCAAGATCTGTGAACCAAAACTAATTAAGACCCTACTTCCTCTTCCTGTGTTGAGCCTGAAAACAGACTAAGCAATCCAGCCAGGAATTGATGAGGGAATGTGACCCAGTACCCAAACAAAACACCTTGCTGAAGTTAAATGTGATAGGGCAAATTAGCACAAAACATTGTAGCTCAAATAACAACAACATAACACATCTATACCTATTTAATGCCCATATGTAAATGACAAAACACACATTCTATGTCCATTTAATGTACATTTGTAAATGACAACACAAACCGTATATGTCCGTTTAAAGCTTTTTGCAAATGACAACACATCCGTGCCTATTTAATGTCCATTTGTAAATGACAAAACAAACATCTATGTCCATTTGTAAACAACAACACAAGCACATTCATGCCCATTTGTAAATGACAACACAAACCATATATGCCCATATAACATCCATTTGTAAACAACAACACATCAATAACCATTAAAAATCCATTTGTAAACAACAACACATCAATAACCATTAAAAATCCATTTGTAAAGAACATAACAAAACATCTATACCCATTTAAAGTCCATTTGTACAGGACAACACAACACATTTATGCCCATATTTATTGTGAATTTAAAATGACAATTGACATAGATGACAACACAGCACTTCTATACCCATTTAATATCCATTTGTAAGACATAGGAAATGTAATGTTGTGCAAACATCTGTTAGATTATTAGTACTTACACTTACACAATACTAGGTCAGTATTGTGCAAATGTTGTCTTTATTTCCCCCCCAAAAAAAAATTGGATACCCATTTAAGGCTGAGTGAATCTAGAAACTGTTAAATGGAATCAAATCTGATCTGAGGTCATCTTAGACCAGTTCACAACCATTGCTTTACTGTGGTTCATGTTAAGATAATAATATGACAGTGTTGGATAATACAAGAGATAATTTTCAAACAGATGGAAAAGAATTTGAAAGTCATTAATGTTTTTAGTAAGATTGGTGCAAGGGATTTACTATTTATCAATAGATTAAGGACACTGAAGAAGAGTGAACATGTCTAAGGCGACCATTCACGGGACTTTCAAAAACTGGTCCCATGAAAGGTTTCATAATAAATGTTTATCCTAGTGGCAAATCACGTAATCCATGAGTAGAACATAGTGCACATGTGTCTACAATAGCCAGGGACATTCATACGATAGTTACACTTTGATATCCAAATGCACATGACACTGGCCATTTCCTATAGTGACATTGTACTGAAGAATGGTGATATCTATATATGTCATATCATAGATATATTGATATACGTATATATACTATATACTTATATATATATATGTATATATATATATATATATATATATATATACATATATATATATATGTATGTATGTATAAAGTCTAGATGACGTTTCTTGGCTCAAATCAAAGGCAAATTCATACTAGCAGGTCAGAACTTTCTCTGCAGTTGCATCTAATACATGAGAATATAGATTGAACTACTGCTGGTGTGGGTTTCATGCGACACATTGCAATAAAAAGCTTATCACATCACACTCAGTGCCTCGAAAAAAAAAAAAAAGAACTGGTATCTCTACCTTGATTAGATACATATATTAAATCACAACCTTGAATAACGTGTACGGATTTATTGTCCTGTTTAATGCATGAATTTTTAGCAATTAAAAAGAAATGACAAGCTGACTTCAAATTCACATGTGTATGATGGGGCCAACAGGACATGTAGTTCAAGGCCAGGGTGGTGTCTTGAAGGCCTTCTATGATTATGATTATATTTTAAATATGAACACTGATGTTGACAGTTGAGATCAATCCTGAAGCTGTGGTGAAATTTTCATAATATAACGTTGATCAAGTTAGCAGGAATAATAACCATCTGAACAGTGAACTTGTGTATGTACGCTCCGATGACACACAAATGACAATCTCAAACCGTATCATCATTTTAACTCTTTACGTCCGTGTGAGCTCTGTCATCGACGCTTGCTTAATCACATTTCTGCCAAAAGAACTCTGACAAAGTCGCTTTCATTTTGTTTCGTTACTATGAAAATTAAACATTTTAAACTGCTGCATCCGGAAGGAATATTGCTCTAATCGAATTTCCTGTCTTTTGAAAAGCTTAGATTAATCCAGCGTGTTGTTTTGTTCACAATATCGGCGAAATTTGAGTTGTTTTTTTTTTAAGTATTCAATCAGCTGATTTGTGTTTACAAGTTAAAAATGGCTAGCAGCAGTGAAGTATCGTTTGCTTTTAAACGCAACTTATTATTAACAGCAGATAAAGCTAGAGAATTATGTTATGAGGACTTTGAGTGTGATAGTGATCTCAATGATGTTAGTTTTAGTAGCTCTGACGAAGAAGCAAATATTCTTAGTAGTTCCAGCAGTTCTGAAGGTGAGCTACAGAAACCTGGACCCAGTGCCAAGCGTAGAAAAATATTGCCTAAAGTGTCTTCTAGTGGTACTAGGGGCAGCTCTTGTGAGTGGAATTTAGTACCAAACAGTAACACCACCAACAGTAGCAATGATGAAACTGTTACTTTCAACAATTTTAGATTTCATCCTAAAGAAGGGTGCAGTCCTGGAGTCAATGAAAAGTCTGGCCTCAGTGAATAGTCCTCACCCTTTGACTGTTACAAGGTATTGCTTACTGACAATATTGTTGATTTTATTGTCAATTCCATAAATGAATATGCTGCACATAAAATAAGTACAAATACACCAGCGTTAAAGAGGTCTTGTTTCAACAATTGGAAGGAGTTTTCACAGTATGAATTTTTTAAATTTTTGGCAACGACCATTGCCATCGAAACATGAATGGTTGTGACCGCGCCGACCAAATGATTGGCTACTACGGTGTTCATAAGCGACAGAGCAAGAAGTGGTGGAAGAAGATATTTCATTGGGTGATGGAGATAGTTTGCACCAATGCTTTTATTTTATATAAATTGGTGAGTGCCAAGAAAATTAATCTCAAGCAGTTCAAGTTATCTCTAATTGATTTCATGCTTCGGCTGGCTGCTGATATCATGCCTGAACCTGAGAGGGCCATCAGAGTCTCAACAGGCAGACCAAAGATATCTAACCCCATACAGCGGTTAGCGGGGACAAAACATATGATTTCCTACAGCGACAAGGAACGCAGGTGTAAGGTTTGTAGCAAACCTAGTGCCCCAAGACGGACTAATTTTTTGTGTGAAGGATGTGATGGTATGCCGCATCTGCATCCAAAACACTGTATCAAACTGTGGCACACAAAGGCCACATTTGATTCAGACTTGTAAATAAATTAATTAAAATGTTGCGGCTATGTAAATATTGTACATAAACTTTAAATTTAATCTATTTACCCGTGTAATATATTTAGTTGACTGCCACACCTCCCTTCTTAAGTACATAAAAATTTCACATAAAAATGACATACCATGAAGAATTGTGTGTATAGTGCAAACTAGTTTCCGTAGGATAGTGAAACTTTCCTAATTTGTTCAGAAGTGGATATATTTACTTGGAAACACATTTCCAGCACTGTTGGATTAACCATCACACCCATTTTGGGTAGGTGAGTACCAATTTTTATATTAAAAAAATTTTTTTTAAACAAATTTTAAATATTAATTGCTTAAATTCTTATCCTTCAATTTTTTTTTCAAAAATATTGTTTCTGATTATGAATCTGTGTCCTTTGCCCTTCAATTTGATGCCTAATTTATATGTCTATGACTTGTTATAGTGAAAATATGAAAGATTTAGTGAAAGAAGTATTTTTCAGGAAAAATAACTGTGGAGTAAAAATTTCACATAAAAATTACATGCCATGAAGAATTGTGTGTATAGTGCAAACTAGTTTCCGTAGGATAGTGAAACTTTCCTAATTTGTTCAGAAGTGGATATATTTACTTGGAAACACATTTCCAGCACCGTTGGATTAAAAACCACACCCATTTTGGGTAGTTGAGTACCAATTTTTATATTAATTTTTTTTTTTTTTTTTTTAATTTTAATTATTAATTGCTTAAATTCTTATCCTTCAATTTTTTTCCAACATATTGTTTCTGATTATGAATCTGTGTCCTTTGCCCTTCAATTTGATGCCTAATTTATATGTCTATGACTTTTTATAGTGAAAATATGAAAGATTTAGTGAAAGAAGTATTTTTCAGGAAAAATAACTGTGGCAAAACAGTAGTGACTGGGTAGAAAAACTACGGTCATTAAGAGTTAAGTGTGCATACTATAACTGCTACGTCTAATATAATGGCTTATCGGGAATGACACTGACACAGTGCCAAGAGTGAGGCGATTCGAGTGTCATATTTAACAACAAGAAACCACAAAATGTTAATAACACAAAATACTGCAGTGCAAACTTTTCATTTTAACTAATTCCAACAATGTCAATCCCATTAACAAATGAAATGGGTAACTACAAACGCTACAGAAAAAAAAATCGGGAGAATTTTTTATCTATTTTGATTGATAGTACTGCAAGTACTCAACAGTATAATAATAATATTTATAACCATTATATATAACGACTAGTTCAGAGTATCCTGGCTGATAAGAAATGCAGACACCAAAGTCAGTTCTCGACTCAATATAAGTATATAAGAACGACTGCTTTACTCTACTAAGTTGGTCTAGTCTAAATAAGCACGTCTATAACTTTACTACTGTTAGTGTTACTGTTGTTACACACAACAAACCGTTTTGACTTTCGTGTGTTCGCTATTCTTCAGTTTAATTCACAACAAAAGCCACGTATAAACATATCATCAATCGAAGAATCATAAAACGCATGAACTCTTCGTAACAAATGTACTGTCACGAAATTATTTAAATAATATTAAAGTTAACTCCTTCGACAAATCCAAAAGATCTCCAATACGACAACTCGACTGGAAGTAGTGTGCTTTCATGAAAAAAAAAACGTGCAAACATTCTCTAAAACACCACATCACAATAACACACCGCCAAAGAAAGATGACAACTTAACAGTAAATAATTCATCCTTTCGTAAGAACAATAAAACTTCATAATTATTTATGTGAAAACGTTGAGAATTGTGTGTTGAAAAGTGACGACATGGTGTACATACCTGAAGCACAATGGCGACACACCGGAGATGTTGTGTGGGATCGCCGCCAGCACAGCAGACGTTTGGCGTGTCGATCAATTTGCAACAATCTCATTGGTCAATCCCTGCTAACTAATTACATATGTCAGCCAATCGGTTGGTTAGTTTAACAAAAGCCCTGTAGCTGCACACTAGGCAGCCCTAAAGGTGCTTGTTTATTTATTTAGTTTTCAGAAAAGAGTAATAATATAGACGCCAAATAACAACTGGCGTAAAAACGGTCAGCAACTCATAACTGATTGCTTGGATTAGGATCAGTGAATTACAACTAATGAAGATCCTACTCCATTTTATAACTCCAACGCTGCGAATATTGAAACAGACTAACCAATGAGACCAAGCGAGTAGGGAAAGCAGCCTTTCACGCCACAAATAAAATCCTGAAATCTTATGTGTTCTGGCGAAATGTGCAGACATGGAGCTTGTAAATAACACAACGCATCTCGATGTCTACCTTTAGTTTTAACGTCCTTGATCGCGAACAATAAAGGGGGATTGTCCTCTGGAGAACGCAGGTGAAGATAATTGCGAAAAACGCTATTAATATATATTATATAATATATATATATATATATATATATATATATATATATATATATATATATATATATATATACACACATACATTTTTAGCAGAATAGAAAATTTGCAAAAAAAAATGTATACTCTTGATTTTTTTTTTTACACGTATGACATGTACAACTGTAAACGTGACGTGTACGACTGTATACGTAAAATGTGTACACATATTGTTTTGGCGGAATCTGATAAAGCGTATACCATAGATCCCCTATATATAATATATTAACAGAAGACCAGAGACGAGCCGTCACTGTCCCATTATGGGAAAGGATGAGTATATCAAGGGGGACATCAACCAACTCAGTTGGAGGCGGGGGCGGATTTATCTACTTATCCGTACCAAAAAATGGTAAGCCTAAGTCGCAGAGACAATACTTTTGCTACTAACAAATTAGTTACCGAAGAAACGGATTGAAGTGATGCAACATTTACAATAATGTAAGGGAAACAACAGAGAGGTGTAGAGAGAGAGTGTGTGTTTAATTAAAAATATGAATCAATTAAAAATTAGAAAAATCCGGAAACGTGTACGTGGAAAATAACGAAAGAGCAAAAGACCACAAACTCTCTTATATCTACCCATGGCAATAAGAGGAAAAGGAAGTCTGGAGTTAGAAGAAAGGCATATCAACTTCTGTTTGTACTTCTGAATCTCTTATGAACCCTTGGTCTAACTAACTTCTTTGTTTCCCTCTTATTGTTGTGCTTTGTTTTGGTTTCAAATGCTAGTAAGTTCTTCGTTTATGATTTTCTTAATCTTTCCTTTCTCATTTGTTTTCATCGCCAAGGGGATATATCGTTTGCGTTCTCTTGCACTTCTGTTGGCTTCTCCTGCTGTTGTGTTTCCTAGTGTTTATAGTACTCATCAATCCAACTTTTTTCATGGTCGGCCTTTGGGTCTGGTTATCTCATAGCGTTTATTGAAGGCTCATTACGATGTATTTTGATCTTTCTGTCTTATCGTGTGGTCAAACCATTTTATTTGTTGTTTCTTTATGTATTAAATGGCGGATATCATTCCTATCCTTTTTTTATATATTCATTTCTGATCTTATCTGTCAGGTTGTTTTCAAATCTGCTGTTTTTTGCCATAAATATTCTGACAATGGTTTAGTAATAGCTTTTTATCTGCGTGTCCTAGGTCCTTCATTATGGAAACCGTTGTTGATTCCTTCATCACTCAATGATATGATAGCGTCATAGACCTGGCACTGGTGTCTTCCACCTTTGCACCGGTTTGCAGGTGGAGTGCAAAGGAATTCCACGGAAGTGATCACTATCTATGTTTCATCCTGACTGAGAAAGGCAGAAATAGAAACCAGAAAAGCAAGTTCAACATATTCCACTATGAGAACACAGACCAGGGCGTCATTAGCAAAATCAGACATCGGAAACAGGGTGACACTCGCAGGAAGCAGGAGAGATGGACGTGGCCACCCTGATGAAACGTACAAGTCGAGGAAGCTTGGCGGTACAAAAGACAAACGGCCAAAATATATGACAGAAAGCCAGAAAGAATGGAAAAACACAACCTGAGGTCTTAAAGTGTCTGAAAGAAGAGGTTGACCAAACAATATTGCATTTTAAACTATGTGCTAAGCAGACTAAGGATGCCAAGTGGGATGATTTCTGCAAAAAAAGTGTGCTCAGAAAAAAATCGCAGCCACATTCAGGCGCCTTCATTAGAGATGACACAATGACACAACACACAGAGGCATACCAAATTTCCAGAGCACAGGCCAGATGTGGCACAAATCTGATGAAAGCAAAGGGAAGTCCTTGCTTTCCCGCTATATTGAGCAGACTGACCAAATAAATGAGGCTATGAGAATGAGGATACTGGGATCACTCTAAGAATTGTGTGAGGATGTAGTACTGGGAGAATATCTCACAATCACAGCCGATACCATTCGCACAACACTTAAAAGGTCACACAACACTGTTCCTGGTCTAGATGGGTTCGGTACAACGACATAGGCAATTTAGCTGACGACGACTTGAAAAAAACTGGCCAAAGAGTTTAATGCCAGCATTCAGAGTGGCCATATTGAGGAAGAATGGCTACATAGCTATCTACTTACTACCGCTACCGAAGCCAAACAAGGACGATTTTCAGATCAGTGCCTACATAATCATCACGATGCAGAAAACTGTGGTCAATGCTACTGGAGAAAATAGTTGCCCGTATACTCACCTGTCACCTTGAGCATATAGGCGCATTCCCACCCACACTCCGAAGTTATAGATAAAACAAAGAGACATGGCTCAATGTGGCAGTCTTAGCCTGTTTGCGTCTTCGAAGGCCTCCACAGACGAGAGGTGACGTGCTTCAGCTAAACATCTGGAGGAGGCATACAACAGAGTACCATTTGAATAGTTCATGCACATTCTTCTCAAACTAGCGGTGCACCCATTCCTCATTAGATGGATTTTTGCAGCAGTGTTTCAGAGGGCGGTGATACTCTGATGTGGACAAATTGGCTAGCTGCGCTGTCGCCGAAGACGATCAACCAAGGGATCAGGCGGACGTCATCCGAGCCAACATCCATTTGTCCAGGGCTGTCACAAAGTTCACCATTGTCACCAGTTCTATTTAACGTGTACACAATAACGATCACGGAACAACAGCTGGATGGGATATAAAGAACAATGACTTTTGCTGATGACATTCTTGTTTATCGATCGGGAAGAGACAGACGAGAAATCACCTCCACACAGCAAAACGAACTCGATCGCATCTCTTTCTGGTGCGAAGTATAAGATCCGTTGATTAATCCTACCAGGGACAAGTTGATGACGTACATTGGAGTTAAGTTTGATCGCAGCTTGTGTTTTCGGGACCACGTTGACCGTGTGATAACAACATCCCGCAAAGAATTAGCCGCCTTGAAGGTCATGGCAGTTGCCAACATCGAGCAGAAGCTAATGTGCCCTTCTGTTCCAGGGACTAGTCCTCACATCAATCGAGTATGCCCTGGCAACTCTTACTGTCAGTGCGACGCTAATTGACAGGCTGGAGAAAATACAGAATGAAGCGATACTCATTATCTTAGGGTGTATGAGGGACACTCCCTGTGTAGCAATGAGGTATCTTCTTGACTTTCCAACTAAAAGTGGCAGGATCAAGATCTGGAGGGCACGAGCATACCTGAAGATTAGTGCAGATAAAGAGCATCCATTGCACCACGAGCTAAACACAGGGAAAGGTGTCTGGCTAAGAAGAGGCAAATCATGAGCGCGCCGAGCAGAAGATGTCATCAAACAGGTTTGTGGGCTAATCAATATCAACACTGGTGAGGAGTGGATACTGGTGCCTACGTCTTTCAGGGGAACTTTCGGTTATATTCTCACATTCGATGGGAAATGCAGGGAACATGACTCAGTCGTGGTCAATGCGGTAGGTGGACTCATGGTCCTAAAAATTATGTGCCCTTCCAGCATTTTGGAGGGGATTAATTCTTCTTCTTCTGCTGCTGCTGCTGCTGCGATCATGACGTCATTTAGACTAGGACTCCGGACTCTCTTATGAAGGCAACTGTCTGTTTCAGTGATTCGATTGCCCTCTAGAGTTTCTCTTACATGAAGGCGAGTGTGGGCCACATTGTCCTCCTCATGGCTGTGTACTGGGATCAATCCTGTAGAATGTGTTTTGCTGTCAAATTATCCAGGGTACAATGGCATTGGCTGTCAATTCCTATTTTGGAGGGCATTAAGAATGCCCCTCCCTCGCCCCCACCTGATTCACTGCTTTACCGCCATCGACGACAGCACATCTAGCTAGCCTGTCCGTTCTTTTAATTCCCCAAACTCCCTCATGCCTAGGTGGTGACTACGTATCGTTGACTTTTGCAATGACTAACTCCACTGCCTGCGTACAAAGCCTGCCTCTACTTTTCTTTTTTCTTATCATACTCATCAAATCACTTAGTATGCAGGTGTGACTCCAACCAGATGAATGCCCTGGTTACTGCCATCACCTCCATCGCCATGCTATTCGTGGTCATAACGTACAGCACCGCTGTCTACTTTGATTGCTCTGCCTTCAGAGAGTGTCGTCAATGCCTATGCATTCTGTTGGTGTCGAATTTCTGATTTGTCTGTATAGATGATCATCTTTACTGTTATGTCCCCAGTGATGACACGATGTAGTAAACAGTCGAACTGCAGCCAAGAACACTGTTTGAGGAATCGTGGTAACATGGGTGTTCAAAAAGGGGAATGCTTACAGCATTATCAACATCAGGGGACACAATCCTCATAGCTTTTTTCTTAAAATCATCTAATGAAAATGTGAAATTAGAACACGACGCGGTAACGTGAAGAATCGAGAGAAGAAACATTGAATGAAACAAAAAAAAAAGGAGATAAAAGTATAAGGCAAGTAGCATGGTAGAACGTCAACAGTAGAACATATAAACAATTGTATAGAGAGGAAGTTATCGAAAGACATTGAAAGCACGGTGACTTGATATAGATTCTACTCCGTGGTATTTCCGTGAGATGGTAAGATGACAAGCTATGATGTGTAACTTGTTAAGAAAACCCTCTCAGTCAGCAGGCCTCAATAAAACTATATTTGGCTGTGGGCCATCGACCAGAAAAGAAACTACCCCAATTTCGTGACGCTTTCAGGTTTGATAACAGGGTAGTTGTGGGTAGAATAACGTCACTCGTCAGCCTTTTATAGCTTGCATAGCTGAATATGTCACGATTGTGGGGGTTTACTAGGATTTCCCTCTCTGCCAGCTGGCCTTTCCACAACTATAGATGGCAGCGATTTCATTTCAAATTTAGGTATATTGTTTATGTTGCCAATTTTATGAAAAGAATTATTTCAGAACTGCAATTGCTGGACATACTTGGTCTGCATTTCAACATTTACACTGCTGAACTAGAAGCTTTGTTCTTCTTCAATCTCTTTGAGAACGAAACTAGACCAAACTAACAAGTGAAGTTGTTCAGTCACTTGGTGAGAACGAAACTAGACGAAACTAACAAGTGAAGTTGTTCAGTCACTTGGTGAGAACGAAACTAGACCAAACTAACAAGTGAAGTTGTTCAGTCACTTGGTGAGAACGAAACTAGACGAAACTAACAAGTGAAGTTGTTCAGTCACTTGGTGAGAACGAAACTAGACGAAACTAACAAGTGAAGTTGTTCAGTCACTTGGTGAGAACGAAACTAGACGAAACTAACAAGTGAAGTTGTTCAGTCACTTGGTGAGAATAAAACTAGACCAAATTAACAAGTGAAGTTGTTCAGTCACTTGGTGAGAACGAAACTAGACGAAACTAACAAGTGAAGTTGTTCAGTCACTTGGTGAGAACGAAACTAGACGAAACTAACAAGTGAAGTTGTTCAGTCACTTGGTGAGAACGAAACTAGACGAAACTAACAAGTGAAGTTGTTCAGTCACTTGGTGAGAACGAAACTAGACGAAACTAACAAGTGAAGTTGTTCAGTCACTTGGTGAGAACGAAACTAGACGAAACTAACAAGTGAAGTTGTTCAGTCACTTGGTGAGAACGAAACTAGACGAAACTAACAAGTGAAGTTGTTCAGTCCCATGGTGAGAATGAAACTAGACCAAACTAACAAGTGAAGTTGTTCAGTCACTTGGTGAGAACGAAACTAGACCAAACTAACAAGTGAAGTTGTTCAGTCACTTGGTGAGAACGAAACTAGACGAAACTAACAAGTGAAGTTGTTCAGTCACTTGGTGAGAACGAAACTAGACGAAACTAACAAGTGAAGTTGTTCAGTCCCATGGTGAGAATGAAACTAGACCAAACTAACAAGTGAAGTTGTTCAGTCACATGGTGAGAATAAAACTAGACCAAATTAACAAGTGAAGTTATTCAGTCACTTGGTGAGAATGAAACTAGACCAAACAACAAGTGACGTTGTTCAGTCACTTGATGAGAATGAAACTAGACCAAACTAACAAGTGAAGTTGTTCAGTCACATGGTGAGAATAAAACTAGACCAAATTAACAAGTGAAGTTATTCAGTCACTTGGTGAGAATGAAACTAGACCAAACAACAAGTGACGTTGTTCAGTCACTTGATGAGAATGAAACTAGACCAAACTAACAAGTGAAGTTGTTCAGTCACTTGGTGAGAATGAAACTAGACCAAACTAACAAGTGAAGTTGTTCATTCACATGGTTCAGAATTGCAATTTTGCTGGACATTCTTGGTCTGCATTCCAACATTTACACTGCTGAACCAGAAGCTTTGTTATTCTTCAATCCCTTTACGGAGGCAAGGCGCCTTACAACAGCAGAGCTGGAATCTGTCAGTGACCCACAGCTGATCGATGAACCAGAACTATCCAGACCATACTCCGCCTATTCGCGGTGCTTCCAGGAACATTCTAACCTGTCTCATCTGGCCAGGCGAGTAGAGATCGAAGAGTGAATGCAACCTGGTACTTTAAAATGCCGTACTGGTCAGATTTTTGGGCTGAAAGACGTAAATATCATAGCTCTACTGCAAATCTCAACGCAACCCATACACGCCCACATAATGTCTTTTTAGGGGCGGATGACGAAAAAAAAACTTCACAAACATGGACAAGTCAAAAAATATATGGAAATCCAAAGAAATTAGGTTAAATACTAAAATAAAAATGTTCAACTCAAATGTCAAGTCGGTCCTATTATATGGCTGTGAAACACGGAGAACAAAATTGACAATCAGGAAGATACAGACTTTCATTAATGGATGCTTACGCAGAATAAAAGGATGGGAAATGGCATGACAAAATCATTAATATAGAATTATGGAAATGTACCAGTCAAATACCAGTAGATAAAGAGATACAGCGAAGACGATGGCGCTGGATAGGACACTAAGGAAGCCACCTGAGAGTATTACACAACAGGCACTTTTTTGGAATCTCCAGGGGAAAAGACAAAGAAGAAAACCAAAGAATTCTTGGAGAAGACAGATAGAAGCAGATATGAAGATGATGGGGAAGACATGGAATGATCTTAAAAGAATGGCAAAAATCTGAACAACTTGGAAACTGTTTGTTAAAGACCTATGCTCCACAGGGGGCTAAAAAGGTAGAAGAAGAAGAGAGGATTACGAAAATGCATATTCTTTTAGTCATCGGGCGACTGTAAACAAGCAACACCTTTTTTTTCGTAGAATGTCTAGATCAACACGACCAAAACGATATTCTTAGAAATGATCAGCAATGCCTCTGACAATTGACAATGACATTTTTTTTTTAAAAGTTACAAATTTTACCTACCTAGGCAGCAAAATGTCCAGAGATGGAGACATAACAACATAAACCATGACACGCTTCGAGCTAACATGCTTTCAATAAACTGACGAATATCTGGAGATCCAAAGTTCTCAGCCAATGAACAAAACTTAAACTGTTCAGCTTCTGTGTGATACCAATGCTAACATATGGACGTGAACATTGGAAATACACCAAGACTTTTTTAAAGGAAATTAAGTGCCTGTGAAAACATGTCTTCGGAGGATCTCAATTATAAGCTGGACAGAATGCATTTCAAATGAACAGAACGGAGACGAATCGAAACCAGAATAAATGTCGAGCTTCATAAGAAGAAGGCATTGTAAATACATTGGCCATGTGCTGAGAATGAATGAAGAAAGACTTCCCCATCATGCATTCGTGTGGAAACCATCCGGTAAAGGAAAACAAGGTAGACCAAGAGAATTGCTATCAGAACAAATACTAGGCAAGTTTCAACCATGGGACTAAGAAATAACCAAGAACTAGCAACAGATCATCAATAATGGAGAACTGGGACTTCATCTCTATGTGCCGCCTTCGGCCCGAGAGGAAAGCGAATGAAAGTGTGCATATTTATGCTATCATCTATTCTGATGTCAGCAGTCGCAGTGGTTCAGTTGTTATTAACTGGACTACTAAGGATAAGAGGCTGGGTTCGATCTTCATCAATGGGTTTCCATGTTCGTCCAGCTTTATCTGGGTAATGGATTTTTTTTTTTTCTGGGACAGAAAAGCGGCGCACGCATTAATAATGGCTACACTAACCCAGAAATCACGTGCCGAAGGTCATATATATGGGCACTAACACCATATCTCCTATACGTCATGTGGCGTGACGGGGTTCTTTTATTTATCTGGTTCTTTCTATTCTGAGATCAGGGATATTCGACATCAAATCATTGTCGCTAACCATTAAATGGTCTACATGTTGCTGTCTTTCGCCACAACGACTGCTGCTCTAATTCGTCCCCCATAAAGAACAAAAAACTCAAAATGGGCGTAAACTGCACCGTGTTGTAGTTGATAGCAATTTTTGCTGTTTTCAGCCCGATACATTCAATTTCAACACGGCATTCACTGGGCGTTACAATTGCCTTCCCCATTTTGATCCCCAATCATTTGATTGGTTATCCTGTTTTCATAACATCATCCAGACAACAGGGAACGACATTCATTGAAGTTTCTCGAGAAAGAAATAGATATCCGATGCAATAAAGCAAAACAAGTATTGAAATTGCTATTCCCTATACTTCAACACAAAACAACATCTATTACCACCCAGAAATATTGTTTGCTGAGTATATTTATTCCAACACTGTGCTATCAATGTCAAACATGGTCACTTACGACTAAGCACACAACAAAGCTGGTATCTCACCACAGAGATGCGATGTCTGAGAAAAGCGCTTGGAGTAACCAGAAAAGACAGAATTAGAAATGATTATATAAGAGAATGGATTATATAAGAGAATGGATTATATAAGAGAATAAAACACTGGAGTCTGTAGAAATGTGGTTTTACAGAAGAATGTTGAGAATACCATGGACAGCTCAGAAGAGTAATGAAAACGCTCTGAAAGAGGCCAAAGCAAAAAGAGAGCTAATTTCCAATATTAGGAAGAAACAATCATCATTTTTTGGCCATGTAAAGAGAAGATAACAGCCGGAATATATTGTAACAACTGGGAAAATTGAGGGACGAAGAGATAGAGGGAAGCAAAGAGAAAAGATACCAAACAGCTTAAGAGAATGGCTTGGCAGAGGGTCAACAACAGAAAGGATAAATAACTGTCGTGATCGAAAGCTGTGGAGAGACATGATCACCTACGCCAGCAGGCCCAGTACTTGATGATGATGATGATGATGATGATATAAGAGAAAGTGTGAGCATTGAGCCTGTCCTAAGCTACATACAGAAACAGCAAATAAACTGGTTTGCCCATCTAGAAATAATGGCGTGTGATTATTTACCATAGAAATCATGTATTAAAATAGGAGAGGGGAGAAGGGTAAGATTGACAGACTACATCAAAGAAACGCTAATAAAATTGACAATGAGTAAGGAACAGGCATATAATTGCAATGCTGTGGTAACGCTGGTAGCGAGGAGCCAGTGGTGGGGTGTACTAAACACTCCAAAGTATGGTGACAGCCTTACAAGGAAGGAACACAACACAATAATGACGTTTCGGTCTGTGGCCTTCTTCAGAATACAAGGACAACGACAACAAACGGTGAAGCACAATTATCTATAACTACATGTTAGATGATCAAGTGGAAGGCGGGGAAAGTAGGATGTTGAAATAAAAAAGGAGAGGGAAGAGATAAAGGAATACTACATGAGGAGAGGTAGGATGGGCGTCAAGATATATAAAATAGAAAAAGAGAAAAATATATACAAAGAGAAAAATGTATCATAAAATGCATTTAGCTTAAAACAGCAAGTCTAAAGCCGCCAACAAGGCAAGAACTAGAATTGTGTATCTACCTCGATACTTGAACGGGTACAAGGGTAAGCGACGAAAGAAAGAAACAAGAAAGATCTAGATGAGTGAGTCAAGTCTTGGCCAGAGAAGCTTCACCTACCATTGAACCAACCTTCAGCCAAGGGCGGAGTTTTCACTGACTGTGAGGTTTCTGCTAGTCCATACTGAATGTGTTTTTTCCCGCTTATTTTACGATTCCCGTGTCTGTTTGGGAGTTTCCCCAAGTAGGAAGACACATTTCTAACATACTTCGCTGGCAAAGTATTAGCACAACAGGTTCTCAATATCTCCACATCAGGGACAGGACAGTGATCAACGACACACATCATCATTGAGTGCCGTCTCCGCACCGAAGATTGGCTATCATGGAGCGCCATTTCACTCTGTTTCTTGCTTTGATGGTGCAGATTGTCATAGGTTGACTTGTCCATCTTTTGATGTTACTCGTCCATGTTAGTCTTGGTCTGCCTCTGTCTCTTTTACCGTGTATTTTCCCTTCCAGTATTACTTTTATTAGGCTGTTGTGTCTTTTAACATAGTTAAAAAAAAAAAAAAGTAAAGTACCCCCGTCACGCCAATTGGCGTATAGGGAATATGGTGTTAGTGGCAATACATTTTACAGACCTTCAGCACGTGATTTTTGGGGGATTGTGGTCGGTATTACGCCCGTGCCGCTTCACTTTTCCAGAAAAAAATTCCGGTACCCATTTAAGACTGGGTGAACCCGGAAGCCGTCGATTGGGATCGAACCCTACCCCTTGTCCTTTGTAGTCCAGCTCACTACCTGCTGAGCTATCGCGGTTCCCTGTCTTTTACCATGCCCCAGAAATATAATGTTTTCTTGTTCTAATTGTGTTTAGTAGTTCTCTTTTCATTTTTAGTTGTTTTAAAACTTCATCGTTTGCTTTCTTTTCTTTCCAACCAATTCTTCTATAAATCTACATTTCAAAGGCTTCAACCCTCTGTTCCCCTTCATTTTTAATAGTATAATCCTATCATTGTATGTCCAGTGGTCCAGCGACACAGCTGACCTCTACCAGAACTGAACAAGATCCTACACACCGCCCCTTTGTAACCATGGAAACGGTTCACCAGTGAGTAGAGTCGATAAACGAAAACCGAAGTAACTAAAATATGTTGAAATAGAATGTGCTGGGTCAAAAGATATTAAAACCTTTAATTAAAACATTTCGTACAATTAATGTATGTATTGTATTGGGAGCCGCGATAGCTCAGTGGTTAGTGAGCTGGACTACACAAAGGACAAAAGGTAGGGTTCGATCCGGAACCCGATGGGACTCACTCAGCCTTAAACTTAAACGAACGAACCGACCACATTACCCCAAAAATCATGTGCCGAAGATCTGTAAAATGTATGATCACTAACACAATATTCCCTATACGCCACTTGACGGGGTACTTTACTTTTTTTTTTTTTTTTTTACTAAGGTACTGTATTATAAGGGGAGCCGCGATAGCTCAGTGGTTAGTGAACTGGACTACAAAGAATAAGGTGTAGGGTTCGATCCCAACTGACGGCTTCCGGGTTCACCCAGCCTTAAATGGATACCAGATTTTTTTTCTGGGAAAGTAAAGCAGCACGGGTGTAATACCGACCACATTACCCCACAAATCATGTGCTGAAGGTCTGTAAAATATAGGGTCACTAACACCATATTTCCCTATATGCCACTTGGCGTGACGGGAGTACTTTACTTTACTTTTACTGTATTATAAGTAGAAAAAAACTACCATTATCACCGATTGCCGTCTCCGCATCGAAGGCTGGCTAGATGGGAGGACCATTCTGCTCTGGTCTCTTGCGTTGATAGTGCAAGTTGTCATAGGCTGACTTGTTCATTTTTTTTATGTTACTTGCACATATTAGTCTTGGTCTGCTTCTTTTACCTTGTATTTTCCCCTCCAAGATTACTTTTAGCAGGATGCTGTGTCTTTTAACATGCCCCAAAAATCTCTTTGTCTTGTTTAAATTGTGTTTAATAGTTTTCTTTTTAAGTTGTTCACACTTCACCCTTTGTATTTTAATATATTATAAGAAGACGAAAAAAACTATATAAAAAGTCAATATTTTATTTTAATATTGGTTTTCTGTTGGCCGTTTCACTTTCAGCATGTTACTGTGTCTATTCATTAGTAAACTTTACTTTAAAATAGAATTTATGTAGAATTTATTTGCAAGGAAAATGGTGTAAGGAACAATTATAAAGACTATTCATTTGCTGTGAAGGAAATTAGTTCCCTAAGGAAGATTATAAATAGAAATCAAGTGAGTAAATAAAAACCGTATGTCAGGATAAAGGTTTGAAGATTAAATATAAAAGAGACCTTAGACTAAAACACTGCACTGAGCAGCAGTGCACAGGAGTGACAGTACTATCAAGAAAATTTGCTCTGAAGTGAGACCTCAAATAGAAATAATATCTGCAAGTGGCTGCACTGTTTGAAGTGGAGACAACTCAGTCAGACACTCCTTTGGTGTGAAAGTAGTTGCAGACACTGAGGATGAATAAATGTATCTAAAAATAATGCGACGATTTGGTAAGTATTTTTACACATCTATCTTCTACATGTGATGAGAAGAGATAATAATCGAATAGCAAAGCAAGCCCTCATATGGGAAACAACAGGTAAAAGAAAAAGAGGAAGACCCAGGGAGACACTGAGAAGAACATTGATGAGAGAGGCAAGAGCAGCAGGAATCGGCTCCCTCAATGAGATAGAACTGCTTGCACAGAACAGAGACAGATGGCGAGATTTGATAAAATATCTTTAAAAGAAAACTGCTAGAACAAAAATTCATATAGGAGAAGGTGTATCTTGGTCTACGCCCTATGGGCCGGTTACGGCTCGAAAGGTCAATAGATAGATCTTCTACTACTACCGGATAATTCAACATCATTTTTAATAGCAAATGAGTAATTAATTTATGTTATATTTCAAACTATTTTCCATTTCTAGGTCATATTTCACATTTTTTGGGGGTCATAAATGCAAGCATATTTAGATGATTTTTAGTTAATATTTGACATTTTAAAGTCATAAAAAACCTAGCCCTAGTTATCACCAAGACTTTGATATCAATGAAATGTGGGACTCACAGAGCAAAATACTAATGACAGCAGCAGAATCAAGTGCCGGACTGAAGAAAATGGAAAAACGAGCATGGATTTCAGACACTACATGGAAATACATCAAAGAAAGAAGAGAAGCAAAGAGAGCCATGACTAATGTAAAGACAGATCTTGGAAAGGTCCTGGCAGAAGCAACATACAAAGAATTAGACAACAAAGTAAAAAGTTTAGCAAGAAGAGATACAAGAGCATATATAGACAATTTGGCAGAGACAGCTGCATTTACAGAAGACAGCAAAACTCTCTATACTGTACAAAAGATGCTGACAAACACCTATACATCCAGTGGAACACCAATTCTAGACAAATCTGGATTAATGCTAACAACAAGTGCAGACATAAAATCCCGTTGGGCGAAACACTTCAAAGAAATTCTTAACCGTCCACTACCCCACAGTTTAATAGATTTTGAGGATGAAACACCAGCAGCAGAATTAGGTGTAAATTTAGATGACTTCACCTTGAGCGAAATAGAAACTACCTTAAAGCGTATGGCCAATAACAAGGCTGCTGGAGAGGATAAGTTAACAGTTGAGATACTCAAGGCAATTGATAGCCATAATTTAATACATCTCCAGAAAATGTTCAACATCATTTGGAAAGCAGAGAAGACGCCTCATAAATGGAAAAAAGGAATCATTGTTAAGATTCCAAAAAAGGGCGATCTTAGAGATTGTAACAACTGGAGAGGCGTGACACTTTTGTCAGTTGCCTCAAAGTTATTCTGTAAAATCATCCTAAATAGAATAAAGGATTCTCTCTCTCTCTCTCTCTCTGCAATCAGGACTCAGTCAGAGTAGGATTCCAGACTCCCACATGAAGTCAGGTGTCAGGTTAAGTGTGTTGATCGCCCCCACAGACAGAACGTCACATTTAGAGTCCGCCAGATTTACTCTGACTGAACACCCGTTAATACGTTGCACTGTGTTCTGCGCCAGTGGCCCAGTGCATCCGATTTCAGCCAGCATTTTTTCAGGTTTGCTTTCCTTAGCCTTTGATTGTCCCCAATCTTCCTGCAAGGCAGCAGATTGTCTTTTCTGTAGGGGGATTCTGCCCTTAGATGGTCGGCCCTCCCAGGTTTACGAGCACCATCTGCCCGAGTCACTAGAGGTGACTAACACAGACATGCACACACAAAGATATGAGAATAAAGGATTCAATAGATACAGTAATGCGTGAAGAACAGGCTAGTTTAGAAAAAGGAGAAGCTGCCTTGACCATATTTTTACTCTACGACTTATATTGGAGGAACACATTGAGAAGCAAAAACCTGTTGTACTTAACTTCTTCTTTAGCAGTCTGGTATCTTTTCTCTTTGCTTTCCTCCAATCTCTTTGTCCCTCAATTTTCCCAGTTGTCATAATATATTCCAGCTGTTCCCTTCTCATAAAATGGCCAAAAAATTATAACTATTTCTTCCTAATATTAGAAATTAGTTTGTGACCCAGGCTGGTCTAAATGTCTAAATGCATTATAATATCTGAGCACTGAAGAAGAAAAGTTTGAAGGAAACATTTGTCAGCTGAAAGCTGATGACATCTCCATACAGCTTGCCCAATTTAGTACTGGTGACAGCCACAAGAGTCTTATCTGTTTATCATAGCAAATATTTACTGGTGACAGCCACATGAGTCTTATCTGTTCATCATAGCAAATGTTTACTGGTGACAGCCACAAGACTTATTTGTTCATCATAGCAAATGTTTACTGGTGACAGCCACAAGAGTCTTATCTGTTCATCATAGCAAATGTGTACTGGTGACAGCCACAAGACTTATCTGTTCATCATAGCAAATGTTTACTGGTGACAGCCACAAGAGTCTTATCTGTTCATCATAGCAAATGTGTACTGGTGACAGCCACAAGAGTCTTATCTGTTCATCACAGCAAATGTTTACTGGTGACAGCCACAAGAGTCTTATCTGTTCATCATAGCAAATGTTTACTGGTGACAGCCACAAGACTTATCTGTTCATCATAGCAAATGTTTACTAGTGACAGCCACAAGAGTCTTATCTGTTCATCATAGCAAATGTTTACTGGTGACAGCCACAAGACTTATCTGTTCATCATAGCAAATGTTTACTAGGGACAGCCACAAGAGTCTTATCTATTCATCATAGCAAATGTTTACTAGTGACAGCCACAAGAGTCTTATCTGTTCATCATAGCAAATGTTTACTGGTGACAGCCACAAGAGTCTTATCTGTTCATCACAGCAAATGTTCAGCAGTCATTTTGCCTGTGCAATCAGCCACTAATAACCTTGTAGCCAATGTCTGTGTCCTTTTTCCATTCTGGGTGCTAGCATTGAATGCATTCACACACACAAAAATATAATAGAATATGCATGTGGTTTATATTTAATTTGGAGAGACTGAGCATGAATATTAAGGCATTGAATCACAGATGAAACACAATGCAAATCGCTAGGTTAACAAAAAAGAATATTACAAATTATTCATTTTTGACACTTTATTTGGCTGTGACATACAACCTATTATTTTATTTTTAGCCATCAAGAGTTCTTGATATTTTGTGCTCAAAGTGAATATAAGATATAAGATTAATTAAAAATCTGAGAAAAACACTGTCAGTCCTAACTGATGTCTTTTGGTGCTGGAAGGATCAAGAATCTGTGATAGTGAACTGCTGAGGAAATAAGGTATGGTTCAATCACATTAAATGGCTTCTACGTTCTCTTATGAGCTTAAAAGGGCATAGAAGATTTTTCTGAGAAATAGTTTTGGTGGTATTGGTGGTATTGGTGCAGTGTAGACCATATTACCCACAAAATGGGGGCCTCGATAGCCTAGTTGGGAAAACCACCTGACTGGACTACCGACGTTCGGACAACCATGTTCAATTCCCGCTGGGAGCAGTGTGAATTGTACTGGTGGTTGGGAAAAAAAAAATACCCCCACGGTTGACCCAGCCGTTGGCAGAAATGGGTACCCCAGGGTATTACCCTGGGAAGGTGAGGAATGTCGCCTCGCATCGTGAGTTTTGATGCTTGAAGCAACACTATACAGAAATTTCCGAACATTTCTGGATAGATGGCCGAGCACATATGGGTGGAAACTGCTAAGATGCCGGTTCAAGTCTCGTACCTTAACCTTTACCGTAACCTTTTACCCGCAAAATGTGCTGATGGTTGAAAATGATGGACACAAACACCATATTACCTATACACCACACACCTAGTTTCAGAGAGTTCTTTCTTTCTTCCTGTAAGTTGGAACTTAATATATCACACTGTGAGAATACCCTGATCATTATATGAGAAAATACTTAACATTCTATGAGAATACTCTGATTATTCTATGAGAATACCCTCACCATTATATGAGAAAACCCAGATCATTATATGAGAATACCCTGATCATTATATGACAAAACCCTGATCATTATATGAGAATACCCTGATCATTATATGAGAAAACCCTGATCTATTATATGAGAATACACTCTCATTCTACAAGAAAACCCTAATCATTATATGAGAATACACTCTCATTCTACAAGAAAACCCTGATCATTATATGAGAAATCAAAATAAGTACTTTAGAGAGAAAGTGGTTGAACCTCAAAGTCACAAGCACATCCCATGGCTTGGTACTGTGATATTAAAGTATCTCATATCCCTACGATTGTGTATATTATGAGGCTATTTTTATAATAAATCTGATCACATGGATAGATTCCCCCCACCCCAAATAAAAAACTGTAAAATGTGGTATGTTTTCCTTCTTCATTTGCCGTTCAGCATTGGGAAGGGAGAATGCCTGTAGTCCTTTGCTCTTTGTTGGCATTTAGTATTGTTATATTTATATATAACATCACACAGCACAGAGAGCAACATTGCCTACAAAGCAGCCTCGGCCAAAAACAGACATGAGGTCATGATATCAGTAAGACAGAGTTGGATAGACAAAACAGAGAGCCTTAATCTAAACAAAAATGGTCATAAACTATGGAAGCTTGCGAAAGCTCTGAGCGATGAAAACAACTGCCAACCTCCAATATCATTAGCACACAATCAGAACATCCTCACAGGCAAAAGGGCAGCAAATCTACTGATAGAGACTTACAAAAACATTAGTAGAATAAACATTCCAATAGACAAACAGAAAGCTGCAAGACGTGAAAACCAAGATGCAAAATACATGCACCAGAAGAGCATCAGACGACCATCTTTACCCCAACTGAATTAGATGTTGCCCTCAAAGGATTGAAGCTGAAAAGTTCCCCTGGTAAAGATGGAATCTCCAACGAAATGATACTAAAACTGGGACAGAAAGCCAAGAGCCAGCTTCTAAGGATAATAAATGCTAGCTGGAAGAGAGGTTATGTGCCGGCAATCTGGAAAGAAGATATTATGGTGCCCATCCTCAAGTGTGGAAAAGACCCACTAGACCCAAGTAGCTATAGACCAATTAGCCTACTGAGCTTCCTGAGTAAACTCATTGAAAGGCTGGTTAACAGAAATCTTATGTGGCATTTGGAGACAAAACAACAAATCGTACCACAACAAAGTGGCTTCCGTCAGCACAGATCAACTGAAGACCTGGTCACCTACATTGCACAGGAAATAGAGGATGCCCTACAAGAAAAGAAACACACACTGGCAGTGTGGGTCGACATGGAGAAGGCTTTTGATATGGTTTGGCGAGAGGGTTTAAAGAACAAGCTTTTCAGACTTGGCATCCAGGGTCGTTTATTCAATTGGGTCTCTCAATATCTTCAGGATAGAATGGCCAGTGTACAAGTTCAAGGTCAAGTAAGTAAGAAGGTCTCTATCGAACAAGGTGTCCCACAAGGCGGAGTCTTGTCCCCAACACTCTTTTTATTTTTCATAAATGACATTCCACCCAGAATACACTCAGCAATATACGCAGATGATCTGGCGTTATGGGCTCGCGAGGAAAGTATGTCGGTGGCTGGACCCAGGATGCAAGATGCCCTAGGTGAACTTGAAAAATGGACGAACACCTGGTTCTTACCAATCAACGAAAAAAAAAACTACATATACAATTTTCAGCCTATCAAGAAACACACTCTCTGCAAATTTGAAGATAAAAGACCATACACTCCCTATTGACCAAAACCCAACATATCTTGGCGTCACCATGAATCGCAGAATGACTTGGAAAAATCAGATAGACAGAGCAAGGAAACAAGCCAGAAAACGAACAAATATTATGAAGAAATTGGCAGGAACGGACTGGGGGGGCAGACAGCAATATTTTGAAAAGACTATACGTAGGAAGAGTCAGACCAGTTCTAGAGTATGGAGTCACAGCCTGGGCTATGGCTTCCAACTCACACCTTAGCAAAATTAACAGAACACAGAACCAAGCTGCCTGTATCATCACTGGTGCTATGAAATCTACACCTATCAAGACTCTAAAAGCAGTAACAGGTTTACAACCCTTAGATGACAGACGGGTCACTAAAGTATTGCAACAAGCGGAGAAATATAGAAGGCTCCATAGCCACCCCATGCACCAAAGAATAACTGCTTCCGGAATTGTACGACTAAAGAGGAGCAATTTCACTGCAATTGCCAATGAACTAACTACTGGAGACCCAGTACGGATAAGATTTTAAATGATCTTAAAATGATCAAGAAAACAGAACAGAGAATTGAAGCCTTTGAAATGTGGATATATAGAAGAATAGGTAGAATTGGATGGAATGAAAAGAAAACAAACGATGAAGTCCTAAAACTAAAAATGAAAAGAGAACTACTAAACACAATTCAAACAAGACAAATGTGATTTTTGGGCCATGTTAAAAGACACAACAGCCTAATAAAAGTAATCCTGAAGGGGAAACTACAAGGTAACAGAGGCAGACCAAGATTAACATGGACGAGTAACATCAAAAGATGGACAAACCATCATATGATGACCTGCACCATCAAAGCAAGAGACAGCAGAATGGCACTCCATGGTAGCCAACCTTCGTTGCGGAGATAGCACTCGTTGATGATTCTAGTATTCCACACACCTGTTTTTTTTTAAGAATACCTTTTCATTCTGTTGTTTTTGTAATGTTGGTTGATAGCAGTGTTATCACATTTAACTGTTTTTTGTTGTTGTTGTCACATGAACAAACCATTTATGTAAAGCATGCTTCTTTATATATTCTGTTGTGATGAAGGTTTCTAGATGTCTTCTTAGTTAATATTATTTTTGAAAAATAAAAATAATACAATCTAGGATTATCTTTTGCATAAGTAAAAGATTCTATACTATTTAACTCATCATCATTATGTACCATACCGGTTGGCGTAATCGATCATGTCCTTCCACAATCTTCTATTTACAGTGCATCGTATCAGTTCTGTTGTTGACTGCTTTCCATGCCATGACATCAAGCTATCCAGTATTTTCTCTCTTTGTCATCCGCGATCTCTCTTTCCTTTTATTTTGCCAGTTGTAACCAAGTATTCCAACTTTCCTCTTCTCACGATGTGCCCGAAAAATGTTGATTGTTTCTTTCTGATGTTTTTTAGGAGCTGCCTTTTTGTGTTATATCTATACCATTTAATAGATATATTAAAAGAGGAGATAGAAGAAGACCTTGTCGTAGGCCCAGAATAAGATGGGCTGACAACATACAAGAAACACTACACCATTAAATGGCAATGGTCGAGGTGGCAAAAACGGCCTGAACTTTATATCCCCTTGACACCCAAAAGGGTATAAGAGGATATGAAGAGAGATTTATAAATGTGCACGCAAAACTGTAGTGAATATTCAGAGTGATAATTGATCCTGTCTGAATGATAATGATGATATGATAACTACTGAAAGAATAGTATGAGTGTGATAAGTCATGCTGGCTGCATGGACATTGGAAGAATATTGTATTCATTGGACTGCACATACTATATGAAGACTTCTTGATGAGATTAGACTAAGAGATAACTCAACACTTCACAACAGTGAAGTCTTCTTCAAGACACGAAATGATGCTACACAGACACAAGCAACTTGAATTACTTATAGAAAACTGCAACAGATGGCAGGTGGCTATTGAGTAAGAAATCCTTTGCAGAACATTGCTTTTACCACAGCCCTTCTGAAAGAATCTTTGTTTCTAGCCAGATCTCCCACTTCCTCTGTTGTTATGTTCAAGGTCTCTTTGTTTTCTTGAAACCATCTTCTTCTTGGTCTGCCCCTGATGTGTCATCCAGGAACCATACCTTCTAAGCAGGACCGTAACAGGAAAGGTATCTCACATGGGGGATTAAAAGTCATCACAGAACAGGAAAGGTATCTCACACGGGGGATTAAAAGTCATCACAGAACAGGAAAGGTATCTCACACGGGGGATTAAAAGTCATCACAGAACAGGAAAGGTATCTCACATGGGGGATTAAAAGTCATCACAGAATAGGAAAGGTATCTCATACGGGGGATTAAAAGTCATCACAGAACAGGAAAGGCATCACACACAGAAGATAAAAAGTCATTACTTTAAGAACAGACCAGGTGTTACAAACATGAGCTACAAGCTTCAATGTAGCATATATCATCAGGACTGCCACTCCAAAATGGCTTGGCACGCAAGGTTTCTGTTTTTGAGATTGTAGTTCTGCCCTATGTGCCGTCTTCGGCTCGAAAGGACTATAGATAGATAGATAGATATTTGGTCTAATCTTTTTTCAAATTTTAAATGCCAAGAATTCATGAGACTGCTATGATGACCTCACCCATGACTGACCAGATTTGACACCTTGCAACATTAAAACCTTATATATGATCTACTATAAAATGAGGTTTTATACATTAAAACATTACCAGTAGAACACCTGTACACTATGCTGAAGTCGGATGTGTTGAGTTGAAAGGCACAAATGTCACAGTTTTACTACAAACCACATATTGCACAAGGGGAGCCACAATAGTTCAGTGGTTAGTGAACTGGACTACAAAAGACAAGAGGTAGGGTTCAATACTGATCTACGGCTTCTGGGTTCACCCAGCCTTAAATGGGTAGTGGATTTTTTCTGGGAAAGTAAAGCGGCAAGGGCGTAATACAGACCACATTACCCCAAAAATCATGTGCTGAAGGTCTATAAAAATTATGGTCATTAACACCATATTCCCTAAATGCTACTTGGCGTGACGGAGTACTTTACTTTTTTTTTTACATGTGGCACAAAGAAATCCAAAACAAATGCAGAAAAACAAATGACGGATGGTTAATGCAGAAAAGTGAAGAAATGGAAAAACAACAAAAGAAAGGCTCACAATTTATGCACAATCAATTAAATAGATTAACAGGAATAAAAGAAGTCAAAGTTTCAGGATGTGTGAAATCAAAAGAAGGAAATATAATAATGGTACAGAAGAAGGTAATGGAAAGATGGACAGAATATATCAGTCAACTCCATGATGATGAAAGTCGAAGACAACTCTATGATGATGAAAGACCAGAGTGAAACAATTCAAACAAAGTCACAGGACCACCAATAATACACACACGCCCATTTCACATCTTTTTAAGGACGGGTGATGAGAAGGTGTATTCCTTTAATCATCGGGTGAATGCAAGCAAGTAAGTAAGCACTGCCAAGAGTTCTTTAATATGTGTAGAGTGCTCATGGGTCCTCTTGTTTTTCAGCTTTAATTAAGAGATTGGGGGAGAGAGGGGGGGGGGGGGTGTAAAGCCAAGAAAAATGCACATTTTATAAAAGAAAAATATCTGAGGCAGATTTCAGTCCCAGGTCCTTGTTGTCCAGAGGCTGACATTTTACCTTTAGACCACCCAGCTTATGTCTAACATCTTAGTTATCATTTAAAGGACTGATAACGATGATGCGATAATATTGTTATCTCTGACAGAATTATTAAAAATTCAGAAGAATTAATCATGTCAATGCACAGATGTCGAAGACTAAGATGGCTGGGGCATGTCCAGCAAATGGAAGAAAAGCGCATCTCCAGGCAAATACTATATGGCGAACTAACACACGGAAAAAGATAAATCGGCAGACCTAAACTACGCTATAGAGATATCTGTAAATCATCTCTGAATGACTTCTCCATATGTGAATATGACTGGGAACATCTGGCAAGTGATCACACATCATGGAGAGCATGTATAAGGAACGGTATAACATCTAAGGAAAAACTTAGAAAAGACTCATGAAGAAGGATGGAAAACCCTGTGGATCAGTGAGCCTGACTTGTTCATTCTGTGGTTGTGTGTGTTTGTCAAACATTGGTAGAATTAGCCACGAGAGAAGCTGTTCGACAAAAGCAAAACCTAAAAAAAATACACAATAGCCTCCACTAGAATGTCTGACAAGATGAAAAGGGACATATATATGACAGAATTATAGTGATACAACAAAAGAATGTGTTCATCTACCAATACTGTAGCTACCTCTGACAAAATGGTAGTGAACTAGTTAATATGATCATATATATATATATATATATATACTAACAGAAACAACAAATTAAACAGTTTGGTTTATGGCCAAGACAGAAGCAGCTAAACACAACCAAAAAAGATAACACTTTTGAAAGCAATAAACAAGTAAGGAATCCTCAAAAAAAGAAGACAAATGAAAACCATCTTGTGCTAGAAATATATATCAATAGATGTGAGAAAGAGAGTTTATCAGCTCTATATAGAGCCAGTTCTGACCTATGGAAGTGAATTATGGACAGTTGGTAAACAAATGAAAAGATAAATAGGGGACAGATGGGATTTCTCAGAAGAATGTTGAGAGTCTACTGGACAGCTAATAAGACAAAAGATAAAATTCTCAACGAGGCCAAAAAGAGAGCGTCTAAAAAAAACATAAGAAAGAAGCAATTTACATATTTCTGTTGCATTATGAGAAGATAAGAATAAGTTAGAATACTTGTTTACAACTTTCAAATTACAGGGAAAGAGAGATCGCAGGTGATAAAGAGAGAAGATACTAAATAGTTTGGTGATATGGCACTGTAAACAATCAACAACAGAATTGATATCATGCACAGTGGACAAGGAGTTGTGGAAGGACATGATTGCCTATGTCAACCGGTATGGCACATGATAATGCTGAGATGAAATATTATAAACATTAGGAAACATCGCAGCAGAAGAAAATGGCGCTGGGTAGGACAGACAATGTGGAAACCAACTGAGAATGCTACACAATAAGCCCTTTTTTGAAATCCCCAGGAGATGAGACAAAAAAGAAAGCCAAAATATAATTGGAGATGCAGAGATGAAGAGGGTGGGGAAGATGTTGAATGACATTAAAAGAATTGGCACAAAACAGGATGGCTTAGAAAGTGTTTGTTGAAGACCTAAGCTCACATGGAGTTGAAATGAAGTTGAAGAGGAAGAAGAAGAGAACCAAAAAGAAAAAAAAACGGACCATCTCTTTGAGATTGAGTAATAAATGAGGAGGGAAAGAAGAATACATGTTGACAGAATGATTGACAAGATTGTGGTCACCATCAATGAAATTGTAGCTGTGTAACAAAATAATGGTGACCAATGGCAGAATGATTGACAAGATTGTGGTCACCATCAATGAAATTGTAGCTGTGTAACAAAATAATGGTGACCAATGGCAGAATGATTGACAAGATTGTGGTCACCATCAATGAAATTGTAGCTGTGTAACAAAATAATGGTGACCAATGGCAGAATGATTGACAAGATTGTGGTCACCATCAATGAAATTGTAGCTGTGTAACAAAATAATGGTGACCAATGGCAGAATGATTGACAAGATTGTGGTCACCATCAATGAAATTGTAGCTGTGTAACAAAATAATGGTGACCAATGGCAGAATGATTGACAAGATTGTGGTCACCATCAATGAAATTGTAGCTGTGTAACAAAATAATGGTGACCAATGGCAGAATGATTGACAAGATTGTGGTCACCATCAATGAAATTGTAGCTGTGTAACAAAATAATGGTGACCAATGGCAGAATGATTGACAAGATTGTGGTCACCATCAATGAAATTGTAGCTGTGTAACAAAATAATGGTGACCACTGACAGAATGATTGACAAGATTGTGGTCACCATCAATGAAATTGTAGCTGTGTAACAAAATAATGGTGACCAATGGCAGAATGATTGACAAGATTGTGGTCACCATCAATGAAATTGTAGCTGTGTAACAAAATAATGGTGACCAATGGCAGAATGATTGACAAGATTGTGGTCACCATCAATGAAATTGTAGCTGTATAACAAAATAATGGTGACCACTGACAGAATGATTGACAAGATTGTGGTCACCATCAATAAAATTGTAGCTGTGTAACAAAATAATGGTGACCAATGGCAGAATGATTGACAAGATTGTGGTCACCATCAATGAAATTGTAGCTGTGTAACAAAATAATGGTGACCAATGGCAGAATGATTGATAAATTTGTAGTCATAATCAATGAAATTGTAGCTGTGTAACAAAATAATGGTGACCACTGACAGAATGATTGATAAGATTGTGGTCACCATCAATGAAATTGTAGCTGTGTAACAAAATAATGGTGACCACTGACAGAATGATTGACAAGATTGTGGTCACCATCAATGAAATTGTAGCTGTGTAACAAAATAATGGTGACCACTGACAGAATGATTGACAAGATTGTGGTCACCATCAATGAAATTGTAGCTGTGTAACAAAATAATGGTGACCAATGACAGAATGATTGATAAGATTGTGGTCACCATCAATGAAATTGTAGCTGTGTAACAAAATAATGGTGACCACTGACAGAATGATTGATAAGATTGTGGTCACCATCAATGGAATTGTAGCTGTGTAACAAAATAATGGTGACCACTGACAGAATGATTGACAAGATTGTGGTCACCATCAATGAAATTGTAGCTGTGTAACAAAATAATGGTGACCACTGACAGAATGATTGACAAGATTGTGGTCACCATCAATGAAATTGTAGCTGTGTAACAAAATAATGGTGACCACTGACAGAATGATTGACAAGATTGTGGTCACCATCAATGAAATTGTAGCTGTGTAACAAAATGATGATGACCACTGACAGAATGATTGACAAGATTGTGGTCACCATCAATGAAATTGTAGCTGTGTAACAAAATAATGGTGACCAATGACAGAATGATGGTGATTTAACAAGATTGTGGTCACCATCAATGAAATTGTAGCTGTGTAACAAAATTATGGTGACCACTGACAGAATGATTGACAAGATTGTGTTCACCATCAATGGAATTGTAGCTGTGTAACAAAATAATGGTGACCACTGACAGAATGATTTAACAAGATTGTGTTCACCATCAATGGAATTGTAGCTGTGTAACAAAATAATGGTGACCACTGACAGAATGATTGACAAGATTGTGTTCACCATCAATGGAATTGTAGCTGTGTAACAAAATAATGGTGACCACTGTCAGAATGATTGACAAGATTGTGTTCACCATCAATGGAATTGTAGCTGTGTAACAAAATAATGGTGACCACTGTCAGAATGATTGACAAGATTGTGTTCACCATCAATGGAATTGTAGCTGTGTAACAAAATAATGGTGACCACTGTCAGAATGATTGACAAGATTGTGTTCACCATCAATGGAATTGTAGCTGTGTAACAAAATAATGGTGACCACTGTCAGAATGATTGTGATTTAACAATATTGCGGTTAACATTGATGAAATAGTAGCTATTTAACAATATGATAGTGATCAACTGACAAAAGAGAAGTAATGAGCATAAAACCAATCTCAACAATAGAGACAACAAATAAATAAGCTTGCCAATCTGAAGACAATGCTTTGTGATTCTGTACTATACCATACAAGGTACATATAAGAAGAGATGAACATGGCTGGTTGTTTTAATCTCAAAAAAGCATTTACACATCTGGTTGTTTTAATTTCAAAAAAACATTTACACAGCTGGTTGTTTTAATTTCAAAAAAAACATTTACACAGCTGGTTGTTTTAATTTCAAAAAAACATTTACACAGCTGGTTGTTTTAATTTTAAAAAAACATTTACACAGCTGGTTGTTTTAATTTAAAAAAAACATTTACACAGCTGGTTGTTTTAATTTCAAAAAAACATTTACACAGCTGGTTGTTTTAATTTAAAAAAAACATTTATATGGCTGGTTGTTTTAATTTAAAAAAAAACATTTACACAGCTGGTTGTTTTAATTTCAAAAAAACATTTACACAGCTGGTTGTTTTAATTTCAAAAAAAAGCATTTACACAGCTGGTTGTTTTAATTTAAAAAAAACATTTACACAGCTGGTTGTTTTAATTTCAAAAAAACATTATACGGCTGGTTGTTTTAATTTCAAAAAAGCATTTATACGGCTGGTTGTTTTAATTTCAAAAAAACATTTACACGGCTGGTTGTTCTAATTTCAAAAAAACATTTATACGGCTGGTTGTTTTAATTTCAAAAAAGCATTATACGGCTGGTTGTTTTAATTTTTAAAAAAACATTTATACGGCTTGTTGTTTTAATTTTTAAAAAACATTTATACGGCTGGTTGTTTTAATTTCAAAAAAGCATTTTTTCCCCAGTCGTATATATTTTCCAGCACTTATGTTATATCAGTTTTTCTATACGCTTGCAAAACATGGATCCTTACACCAGAGCTACAGAAAAAAATACAAGCTGTGGAGATGAAATGTTATTGTAAGATTTCGGGCATCTCTTACTTAGATTGTACCACAAATGAAAATGTTCACAAAAGGATACAACAAGCAATCAGAGTACATGATCATCTTTTGATTATTGTGAAAAAGTGATATTCACACAAAAGTCAATCCCTTGGGGTTTCATTAGAATATTAAATGCTGCTTGGGGCCTCAATAACCGCTCGACTGGGCTACAGACGTTCAGACAACCCGTGTTCGATTCCCGCTGGAAGCAGTGTGAATTGTACTTGTGGTTAGAAAAAAAAATCCCCCTGCGGTTGACCCAGCCACTGGCAGAAATGGGTACCAGGTATTACTCTGAGAAGGTGAGGAATACCGCCTCACATCATGAGTTTTGATGCTTGAAACGGTACTATTCAGAAGTCTCAGAACTTTTCTGAAAGATGTGAAATGGGCGTGTATGTATTTTGCTGTTGCTGTGTTGTATATGTATTATTGGTGGTCCTGTGTCTTTGTTTGAAGGCTTCAGAACATGGATATTTAAATGCTTGTAATACTTTATAAAAAAACAAGATGTTTCAAGCAGCATGTTGGTTTGATTGATGTTGAGATCTGTGGCTGCATCTTTCATTAACTGGATGAAGATGGGCATTTATACATGTGGAAGAAAGTAGTTTGCATAATACAAGGATCTCACTGTCCAGTGACCGAAGGAGGGTAAATAAACAGCATTCAAATCAGAGCTGACAGCTGTAACATATTCTATCGCAGGTTAAGACAAAAATTTGTTTAAAACATCCTGTGACAATTATGTAATAGCAGTGTGGGGGAGTACCCCCAATGTAATACAGTAGGGGGGATGCAGAAACACAAAACTTAGAGTATTCAAATCAAACGTACTATCAACCCTTACGTATGCGTGTGAAATCTGGAAAACAACAAGAGACATAGAAACAAAGTTGAACGCATTCGAAAATAAATGTCTAAGGAAAATACTTGGTATAGAATGGAACGAATTCAAAACAAATGAGGAAATTATAGAGAAATTGCCAATCAACCACTAATATCTTCAGTAATCAAGAAAAGACAATGGTCATATGTTGGACATGTGATGAGGAGAGATAATAATTAAATAACAAAGCAAGCCCTCATGTTGGAAACAACGGGTAAGAGGAAAAGAGGCCAACCCAGAGAGACATTATGAAGAACATTCATCAGAGAGGCAAGAGCAGCAGAGTTCGGCTCCCTGAATGAGATAAAGTTGCTTGCACAGAACTGAGACAAATGGCAAGATTTGATAAAATTCCTTTACAAGGATTGAAAACTGCTAGGATAAAAATTTAGATAAGAAAAAGAGTATCTGGGTCTATGCCCTATGGGCCGGCTACAGCTCGAAAGGTCAATAGATAGTGGGGGGAGGGAGTGAAAATGTAATAATTATGTAATAGCAGTGGGGGAGGGAGTGAAATATACATTTTCATCACAGTAGACTGCAGCATTTCTCATCCTTGCTACCACTACATTTTTGTCACCTATTTAAAAGATAATATTTAATTAATCTTCATTTGTAAAGGGGTGCAGCTTATACCTATCCTATATTTTACCTATAATTAAACCTTTTGACAGGAAATTTCTCAGAATCCCTTCTATACTACAATATTTTCTAAATCATCCACAATGAGACAGTTTTCTATAGATTTGACCTGCTTTTCTGTGCTCTGTGAAGCATCCGAGCACGAGATTTCTTTAGATAAAGACCCCTTTAAGATGGACGCCGTTGGTGATTGTGTCCTAGTCTGGCAGTGCTCAAAATCTACAATTGCTCGCGAATAGCCTGAATTATGAACACCAAGCTCTTTCGGAGACTGGAGGTTATCAGAAACTAGTTGGAAAGATTCTCTATTTACTGTAGATCTGGACTTAAGCTCTTGTGGATAATTTCTTGGTTTTAGTTTTGAGTCTTTAAATTTATCTTGATTGACTTCTTTGAAGGCAATTGGCTTGACTTTTGGGGATGATTTTTCTTGAAACAACTTTGCTGACTCCTTTGAACAAAAAAAAATGGCACGTATATTTGTTAATGTTAGCACAAAGTGTGAAATATGACAATGGGCACAAATGAAAGATAAAGATAATGGATGTCAAAGACAAGAATACTAGACAGCATAACACAGAAAAAATGTAACAAAGTACAGCATAACACTGAAAAAAGTTAACACTGTACAGCATAACAGTGAAAAAGGTTAACACTGTACAGCATAACACTGAAAAAGGTTAACACTGTACGGCATAACAGTGAAAAAGGTTAACACTGTACAGCATAACAGTGAAAAAGGTTAACACTGGACAGCATAACAGTGAAAAAGGTTAACACTGGACAGCATAACAGTGAAAAAGGTTAACACTGGACAGCATAACAGTGAAAAAGGTTAACACTGTACAGCATAACACTGAAAAAGGTTAACACTGTACGGCATAACACTGAAAAAGGTTAACACTGTACAGCATAACACTGAAAAAGGTTAACACTGTACAGCGTAACACTGAAAAAAAGGTAACATTGTACAGCATAACAGAGAAAAAAGTTAACGCTGTACGGCATTGACAAAAAAAGTAACATTGTACAGCTTAACACTGAAAAAAGGTAACAGCAGAATATGTGGAGATCAAAGATGAATATGAAGATATATAATACGTATGGTGATAATAATTTAGCAATCATTATGTGAAAATTAAATTCAAGACTAATCAAAAATAAGAGAAATGACAAACCAAAAATACCACCTATGCTCAAGAGAAGAAGGTGGTTATATGCTGGCCACATGATGAGAAGAGACAAGAGAATCTCAAAGTAAGCCTTCAAAGGGGAACTAGAGAGTAAAAGAAAAAGAGGCTGACCTAGAGAAACACTAAAAAAACAAACACTGAGGCAAAAAGCAACAACAGCAGGCAATAGTTTTGTTTCTGAGGTTGAAAGTCTCGGCCAGAACAGGGATATATGGCACGATCCCAATGCAGGTCCTGTGCAAAGTCTGGCACTTGATAGCAAAGATTGTCGGACATGGAGAGTCTAGAATATCTGCCCTATGTGCCATCTTCGACATGAAAGAACAATAGATAATTATGTGTTAAAAGCAAAATTATAAATTTAAATTAATTTAAGGAGCATAAATACAAATTTAGATAAGATTGCACATTTTTCAATATACTAAAATAAAGGAATGACAAGTGGAGATTTCACAGGAAAAGAAAACTTGGTAAATTTTTAATATTGTTACAAAAAAATACAATAATTTGACAGGCTACTGATGTTGTTACCAAAAAAAATAGTTCAAACATTCTAGATGCTTAATATATGTTTGCAAATTAGGTTTGCCTCGCTTTGTTACTTCACTCTCAACCATAGGTATTGTCTCCTTCACCTATTAGCAAGGGAGGTATTATTGTCATTAATGGCTAGTAAAATAGAAACTGAAATCAACCATGAAGACAAAAGTAATGAAAAATCAAATTTGTCCAGAAGAAAATATATACCTTGAAGGAAAAGTAGTGGAAAAAGTAGATCATTTTGTATATCTCAGAAGCTGCATACTTCAAGAAGGAGACACAAAAAAAGAAATTAAAACCAGACTAGCAAAGGCAGCAATAACTTTCAGAGACTTTGATAAAAAAAAAAAACTATCTTTACGACACATAGGACCAATGCTGGTGTATGTCGGGGGGCAACGATAGAACCAGAGGGATAAAGGCCGCTTGGTCAAGCAGTCGCCATGACGTGTGAGACTCAGGATTTTTATTTCACCCCCGATAGAAAAAATCCTTTCTGTCTCCCGCGGGCTTTGAACACCATACGCCGGCTTTTCAGCCAGCGGAGCAGTGGTTTTAGCCGCTTGAGAGACATTGATAAAATGTGGAAATCAAAATTACTAAGCACAAAAAACAAAGCTCAGGGTTCTCAAATCAAATGTGTTATACATCCTTTCTTATGTATACAGGAGCTGGAAAACAACTAAGGAAATGCACATAAACTTTGAAAACAAATGCCTCAGGAAAATATTTTGCATCCTATTGAATGAATTCAAGACTTGTGCAGAAATAAGAGAAATAACAAAGCATCCAAAAAATGTCATCCATAATCAAGAGAAGAAGGTGGTCATATGTTGGCTATGTGATGTGAAGGGACAACAAGAGAAGAAGGTGGTCATATGTTGGCCATGTGATGTGAAGGGACAACAAGAGAAGAAGGTGGTCATATGTTGGCTATGTGATGTGAAGGGACAACAAGAGAAGAAGGTGGTCATATGTTGGCCATGTGATGTGAAGGGACAACAAGAGAAGAAGGTGGTCATATGTTGGCCATGTGATATGAAGGGACAACAAGAGAAGAAGGTGGTCATATGTTGGCCATGTGATGTGAAGGGACAACAAGAGAAGAAGGTGGTCATATGTTGGCCATGTGATGTGAAGGGACAACAAGAGAAGAAGGTGGTCATATGTTGGCCATGTGATGTGAAGGGACAACAAGAGAAGAAGGTGGTCATATGTTGGCCATGTGATGTGAAGGGACAACAAGGTCTCGAGACAGAGAGGTTGTGAGTTCAAATTCCGGCTGCATATGTTGGGATTTTTATTTGTGATTTCTCTCTGCAGCAACCACTCCTGGTCTCAGCAATGAAGTCCAGCTTAAAACATCAATTACTCATTGATGGAAAAAATATCAGTGCCTCTGAAGACAGTGTTATCTGCCTGTGAGGTGAGGGACCCCTATACATATGGCAGCCAGGGAAAAATGAATTAACACACAAAATTCAGTTCTTAGTCTCTAGGGACTTCACCAGATGTGAATGCTGGCGAATGCAGCAAAAAAAAAAAAAAAAACAACAACCATTCTATGCCATTTCACTGTTGGGCTTCTTCTTGTTCTTTAGCCCCCTGGCGTCTAGTGAAGAGCTAATCTCAGTAGTTGTCTGAGGGTTTCTATAAACATGACAACTCCAGCACAATCTTCTTGATAAGACTTCTGTAGTGATGTCATTTATGCTGGTTTCCATGTGAAGATCTTTGTTCTATTTAAAATTAGACCAAATACAAACAATATTCTGGGAAGACATATATTTAGACATGCCTCTAGTTTGATTCAACTAATAGTTTCAGTGACAATGTTTTTTTTAACAGAATTTCTTTCCTTCTTTCTTTCTGTCAATTCACCCAATGACAACTAAAGGCGTTGATTGTTCTCTTTATCATCCGTCCTTAGGACGTTAAGTGAACGTAGATATGTTGTGTTATAGTTTGCAGTAAAACTTATATTTGCGCCATTATGCCCAACACATCTGACTTCAGCATGTTATATTTGACTATCGGATTATCTTCGCCCTTTGATCCCTACTCACTTGGTCAGACTAGACAGGTTAGTCTGTTTTTCGAGCAACATGAAAAGATGAAGAAGGGTCTGGATGATTCTGGTTCACTGATCCTGGCACAAGCCATCAGCTGTGGGCCCCTGGCAGCTTCCTGCTCTGCAATTGTGAGGCGCCTTTGCCTCCTTTTTACAGAATGAGATTGTTAGTATTATGCCCAACCCCCTCCTATTTTCACTGGCATTGGGCAGGCTATTTTATTCTATTAACGAAATCAGTTCAATTGCAGCCGGAGCATCCCCATATCCACTCCACCGCTCATTCCAGCATTTCTCAAAGCATATGCTGACTAATTGTCCCTGTAAGGTCTACATATATCTGCTTTTCCCACTAACAATAATGAAATCAATCAGACCCCCTTTTCCACCTCTAGACTCATGAGTCTCTCAATATATACATTCTTGAACCAGCCATCATCCTCATCTTCTCTTACGGACAGAAGAACAAACACAGTGATGTCCTCTTTATCCAAACACAGGTCACACTTAGAGCCAGAGTGGCCAGTAAGCTTATCGATAGACTGCTTCCATCAAAGAGGTAAACAGTCAAAGCAACTTTTCAGACTGGATGAACTCAGAAGCCATGTCATTCTACAAAATTTGCCACATCTGAGAATTAATCCCATTGGGAGAAGGAAAGTATATGGGAGAACACCCAGACAGAAACCACAGGCCAGATGGATCCAATGGCATTCACAATACGAAAAGGAAAACTCCTTCATCAAACCTAGATCCAGCCTGCTGGAGACAAGAGTGTGTCAGCCATGGTGCAGGTTTAAGGGAAAAAATCAAGACACATACACATATACTGGGACTGATCATGCAACCAGCTCATCATGTGTCATGATGTTGCCCGTACCCTTCCATCATGAAACAGGACAAAGGGACAAGTTTGTATGATCACAAAACTTGAACACTGAAGAAGAAACTCAAACCCACCTGAACAATAGATGAGCACTCTAACAGCTACCATAGAACAGCTTACATTTGTACTTACTGTTTCTTTATCCTGTTTTTGCTGTGCTTGCTTTTGATTTAAAACTATTGGATTAGTTTTGATGCAAGGACTAGATTCTCTGTCTAGTGACAAAGATTCATTAACTCTGGCTTTCTTTTCCAGCAGCTTACTCAGCTTGTCTTCAAACCTGGCCTGAAAATGTTTAGAGAATGTTGATATAAACATCATTTTAATTCCTAATTTATATTTAGCACTTTCAATAAGATGTTTTTCTAGAAGGCAACAAAAGATGGTTGTGATGAAGTTGGCATTCTCATTATACCCTGACCTTGAAAAAAAAAAAAAAAAAAAAGAAGAGAATTTGACACAAAATAACATGTGGCACAATACCAGCAAAGCAGAATAATTAAAATTACTGTGGACATGTATCTTCCCCAGAGCAACAGATAGTTGTGAATCATGGATAATTTCACAAACAGCAAGGAACAAATCGATTCATTTGAAACCAAATATTTTTTTTAAATCCTTGGATCTGAAAAAGAGCAACGAAGACATATTAAAAGATTTATACTGACTGATAAAAACCATTCTGCAGCTGAAATTAAATACTATGGCCATGTCAAAAGACGCTGTAGGCTGGAAAGAACAATAATGGAAAGCACGGTTCATGGAGGACACATCAGAATCAAGAAGAGGGTAGTTCAAAACATCAAGGAGATCTTGAACATGACAACAGAAGAAGTGGGAGATCTGGCTAGGAACAGATTCTTTCTTATAGGCTGTTTTGAGTGCAATGTTCTGCAAATGACACACAATCAGATGATGATGGACACAAAATTGCAACAGAAAAATCATCCTGCTCATCATCGAGTGCCATCTCCGCAACGAAGATTGGCTACCATGAAGCGTCATTCCGCTCTGTTTAGAATCATCCATCCTGCTTCATCCACACATATTTCCAATTTGTGACAACACACAAAATTATTTTCCCAGGTTAAGAGAATGGTTTGGTAGGAAGACAACAACAGAACTGATAAAGAACTACAGAAACAAAAAGTTATGGAAAGACATGGTTACTTACACAAGCATACATGCTAAACTATGGTATATTCATATATGTCTTATTGCAGGGCACCCTGACAGCAACAGAGCTGGAAATGACACATAGTTGATGGTTTGTGCCAGGACAGATGAACCAGTACTGTCCAGACACTACTCCACCTCTTTGTGGTATCTCTAGTAACAGATTAACCAGTCTAGTCTGGCCAAGCATGTAGGGATTGAAGAGGGAAGACAACCTGGCACTCAAAAATGCAGGGCTAAAGTTGAATGTGTTGGGTAGAAAAGGCACAAATAGACTACAATACAATGCATCTACTTCCACCTAGGGGGCCTCGGTAGCCTAATTGGGAAAACCACTCGACTGGATTACCGATGTTTGGACAACCCGTGTTCGATTCCCGCAGGGAGCAGCATGAGTTGTGCTCGTGGTTGGGAAAAAAATACCCCCAGGGTCGACCCAGCCATTGGCAGAAATGGGTACCAGGGTATTACCCTGGGAAGGTGAGGAATGTCACCTCGCATTGTGAGTTTCGATGCTTGAAGTGACACTATTTAGAAATCTCCTAACATTTCTGGATAGGCGGCCGAGCACATATGGGTGGAAACTCACGTGCTAAGACGCCGGTTCAGGTCTCATACTTTTCCTTTACCTTACCTTACTTCCACCTAATGTCCTTTTAAGAACAGATGATGAAGAGACTATCCATCCTTTTAGTAGTCATCAAGCGAATACCAGAAAGATAAATACATAAATCTTATAAAAGTTGCATGACACAGATGAAAAAAGAAAAACAGAATTTATATAAATACAGTTTATCATCAGCGTTGCTGCACTTCTTGTCTAGTTTCAGTTGTTTCAAATACTAAAGAGCTCCAGGAATTCCAAGTTTGAATTATTTTGAAGAAAGCAGATAGTTTTCCCATATAATTGCAACTCTACATGATAGTGATGGTTAAAATAAGTATCTTACTTCACATAGAACTTCTATCAACTATAAAAAAGTAAGGGAATAGTTGGCCGATAGATAACTTATTGGACTGCAAGCTAGGAGAATGCAGGTTTGAATCCTGATAGGGCTAAAAGATTTTTTTCTGAAATAAAAACTCAGACCTGAACACCTTGTGGTGACAGCATTTGGGCAAGCTGCCTTTATTCTCCAGTCCTATGAGTCTACCCTGGCAGACCCCGGTAATGGAAAAATGCTGTAATGATATATATATATATATATATATATATATATATAAATATATTTTTGGTTGTTGTTGTAAAAGGCACGTGAGCCACTGCAATGCAATGGTTAAAGGACCGTAGAGACAACAGGATAAGAGCTCAAGTACAATCCTGACTGGCAGTCTCTAGGGTCTCTCTCTTTTCACTTTCTCCTCCTACACTCCTTTGGGTGTCGAGGGAGATACAAAGCCCTAGTTTTTGCCCTTCTGGCAGTCTCAACCATTGTCAATTGATGTTGTAGCATTTCTCGAATGATGTCTGTCCATTTTACTCTGAGTTTATCATTGGCTCTTCTCCCATTTTCTCTTTCAACATATATTTTTGTATGAGAATCTCTTGGCATTCTTTTCATATGAGCAAACCATTTAATTTATTGTCTCTCTATGTAGTTTACAATTAATTCAAAGCCCAATTTCTCTTTTACAACAGCATTTCTGATTATGTCTCTCCTTCTCACTCCTAGCACCTCTTGCAAGCATATCATCATATCTATGGAGATCAGGTTCTAGGTTCACCCATTTTTGTAGAAAAGAATGACACATGATAATACTGATCATATGACCCAAAAATGTGCCAATGGTAATTTTAAAAAAAGGAAAAAAGGTCACTGAAGCCATATTTCCTAAACATCCCAGGGCATCTTGGGTTTATTTATTTCATTTTCTTAATATTAAACAGCAATGGTGATAGTAGGTAAACCTGTCTTTCTTCTTTTATTGACATAAAAGCAACAGTTTATCATCTTTTTATTCTTACTGTAATACTTTGCTATGTTTGGTACAATGCTGTAAAATTATTCAGCTACTTCCCTTGCATTCTGAAAGCTTCTTAATATCAGATGGTCAAATAAAGTTATAAATTAAAACCTTTGGGAAAGAACTGTCTAGAAACCAAGAGGCACGGAGATCAAGAAAAATAAATGGGGATGAATTGACCACACACTGCTTGAAGACTGACATTCAATATTGCAAGACAGTCAACAAATTGGAATCCAGAAGGAGCTAGAAAAGTTGGATGGCCCAAGCTACTACCTAGGGAGGTACCATCAAGATAGAAGCAAAGGCTGGAGAATGGATGTGGCCTCAGTTAGAGAAGGTAGTATAGAAATGGGTCTATTGGAAGAGGGTGGTTGCAGCCTTTTGCTCCACAAGCAGCTGCAAGACATAAGTCAAGTCCCTTATACTCCATAATCTTTGAATATAGTTCAGAGTTAATTCCTACCTATTCTGTCAGACTACGCAAAAGAAAACTTCTGTGTTAAGCCCCTCTTGTAGACACTTAGTGGGTAACGAAAACAAGGAGGCTAAAAGAAACTCTAAGAACAATTAATAGGGAGCTGAACTATGGGCCTAGGAACAAAACAAGAGCTACAAAACTTAGCAGCAAATTGCTAGATATGGAGCTATGATTTCTGCCCTGTCTTTTATCTGAGTGGAACTAACTAATTTTGACAAAAGAAATGTACATGAAACATTATGTACATGAAACATTATGCAAATTACAAATATGGTAATCTTCTTTAAGTGGGTGTGATTTGCGCTGTTGCGCTAGTTCATGGCGAATCCATGATATCTGCACCATTTCCTCCGACAAATCTGTCCTGGGTTTGGGTAGCTCTGCTTAACAATTTTTGTTCTGTCATTATAGATCACTCTATTCAATTTTTAACTAACAAAGGTTCTTTACAGCATACAAGTGCATACATGACCTCCTGTTTTTTGCCATAATTTAAGAAGGCTAGACATTTTCTAACTACACAGAGACCAAGGGTGAGTAAAGCCATGACACAAAGAAACCACTAATTCCAAATGAAAATGCCCACTATCTATGGTGGGATTCGATCTTCCTCTCCAAAGACCAATGTCTTAACTCAAGACCACCCAGTCTCCACATAATAACCTAAATATGGACTTACCCGACATTTAAGAAGGTTCTGCTCCACTAAGTGTTCCTTCATAAGCTGAGCAGAGCTAGCCCGGTTATACTGTAACCACATTAAGTGGTTACACTGATCTAGTATTCTTTTGTCCAAATCCTTCAGCCTTTGCCTGAACAAATGTACATAATAAATCAATAACTCATTAGCCATTGAATTTAGCTACTATCATTTCTTCTTTTCTTCTCCTTCATTAAGACACAAGAAGAGCCAGTCTTAAACTGTAAAAAAATAGCAAAATATGAGTTTGGATATCATCATCATCATCAGGTTGTGTGTCTTTTGCATTCACAACAACTCGTCTGAAAGAATCTCTGTCTCTAGCCAGATCTCCCACTTCTGTTGTCATGTTTAAAGTCTCCTTGATGTCTTGAAACCACCTTCTTCTTGGTCTACCCCTGATATGTTGCCCAGGAACTATGCCTTCCATTATTGTTCTTTCCAACCCGCTTTGTCTTTTAATGTGGCCATAGTATTTTAATTTGCTCTGTAGAATGGCGTTTATAAGCCAGTTCTTTTTAATATTTAAATCTTTTAATGTGTCTTCTTTGCTCTTTTTTTCATTATCCAAGGTATCTTAGGGATTTTTCTATAACATTTTGTTTCGAATGAATCGATTTTCTTGCTTACTATAAGTTTTATATATACTAATATAAGTAAGTAAAGAGCCGCGTCACGCCAAGTGGTGCATAGGGAATATGGTGTTAGTGACCATACATTTTACAGACCTTCAGCACATGATTTTTGGGGTAATGTGGTTGATATCATGCCCATGCTGCTTTACTTTCCCAGAAAAAAATCGGGTACCCATTTAAGGCTTGGTGAAACCGGAAGCCGTCAGTTGGGATCGAACCCTACCTCTTGTCCTTTGTAGTCCAGTTCACTAACCACTGAGCTATCACGGCTCCCTATACTAATATGGTGCCAGTATATTTGCTAGTCTACAAGTATTATATATCACTAACCAAAATCATTCGCAAATTAAACAATGTGCGACACAAATTCAAACTGTCCCACTTCTTAAACTATTTCAGAAGACTGCATCTAACTCCTAACAAAGTCACTCTAAAACTTTAGTATCTAACTCCTAACAAAGTCACTCTAAAACTTTAGTATCTAACTCCTAACAAAGTCACTCTAAAACTTTAGGATCTAATTCCTAACAAGCTAAGTCACTCTAAAACCTTAAGATCTAATTCCTAACAAACTTTGCAAAATCCCATGAACCCTATAAGTCCTACCTTTAATTATCCTTTTTCCTAGGGCTGTCAATCATTACCGTTTTAACTCCATAAAAGCATAACAGCAGTTCCCCTTTCCAAGAAATCTATCAATCTCTACTATACTACTTCCTAGAGTCAGTGCCGGCCCTGCTGGACAAATCAGAGGAGTGACTTCCCTGGACTGACGAATGCCTTCACCTGGAATAACCTTTAATCTTGTATGCTGGATTCAACTTTATGTCATATTGTCCGTACTCTTGCAACGTTTACCTTCAGGAATGTTTCCTTCCTACCCCAGCTTGTCTCCTCCCATGCCAGCTTGAACAATAGGTATATCAGTCTATCCAGCTGTCCCTAATAACCCAGTCTAATATAAATATATCTGTACACTGTTTCAACACACAAAATGTACAGAAAATGAAATGCTCAATAGATAGATGGTTATATTAATGCTGCAACTGCAACACACATGTTGCTAACAACAATCTCTCTTGCAACACTACTTCCTACCTAATATGATGTTCTGTGCCTTTAAGTCTCTGCAAATAGATGTTTTTACCATGTTGATTTGATTGCACCGGCAATTGCTGTCTTAGTACATTCAGTTTCTGGACCATTCTGCTAATGTTCTTTACGTTTGCTCTGTCACTGTAAGATAGACAACCATCTCCACGGTATGTATGTGTATTCTGGCTTGCTTCACAACCTAACTTTGTCAAGCCAACTGAATCAACTGTTGAAAATTTCACTGAAACATGCAGTAACACAGAAATCATGAAAAGTAAACACTTCCAGGATATGAGGTAAGAGGAAGTTGTTTAAGATAAAAATGATATCATATAGGAATGGATCAGCTAATATTATAAGATAATAAGTTTTTTAGAATGGAGCAGCTAATATTATAAGTCAATCAATATTTGTAGAATGGAGCAGCTAATATTATAAAGAGAATCAATATTTGTAGAATGGAGCAGCTAATATTACAAGACAATCAATATTTGTAGAATGGAGCAGCTAATATTATAAGATAATAAGTTTTTTAGAATGCAGTAGCTAATATTACAAGACAATCAATATTTGTAGAATGGAGCAGCTAATATTATAAGATAATAAGTTTTTTAGAATGCAGTAGCTAGTATTACAAGACAATCAATATTTGTAGAATGCAGCAACTAATATTACAAAGACAATCAATATTTGTAGAATGCAGCAACTAATATTACAAAGACAATCAATATTTGTAGAATGCAGCAACTAATATTACAAGACAATCAATATTTGTAGAATGCAGCAACTAATATTACAAAGACAATCAATATTTGTAGAATGCAGCAACTAATATTACAAAGACAATCAATATTTGTAGAATGCAGCAACTAATATTACAAAGACAATCAATATTTGTAGAATGCAGCAACTAATATTACAAGACAATCAACATTTGTAGAATGCAGCAACTAATATTACAAAGACAATCAATATTTGTAGAATGCAGCAACTAATATTACAAAACAATCAATATTTGTAGAATGCAGCAACTAATATTACAAAGACAATCAATATTTGTAGAATGCAGGAGCAAATATTACAAGACAATTAATATTTGTAGAATGCAGGAGCTAATATTACAAGACAATTAATATTTGTAGAATGCAGCAACTAATATTACAAAGACAATCAATATTTGTAGAATGCAGGAGCTAATATTACAAGACAATTAATATTTGTAGAATGCAGCAACTAATATTACAAAGACAATCAATATTTGTAGAATGCAGCAACTAATATTACAAGACAATCAATATTTGTAGAATGCAGTAGCTAATATTACAAAGACAATCAATATTTGTAGAATGCAGCAGCTAATATTACAAGACAATCAATATTTGTAGAATGCAGCAGCTAATATGACAAGACAATCAATATTTGTAGAATGCAGCAGCTAATATTACAAGACAATCAATATTTGTAGAATGCAGCAACTAATATTACAAAGACAATCAATATTTGTAGAATGCAGCAACTAATATTACAAAGACAATCAATATTTGTAGAATGCAGCAGCTAATATTACAAGACAATCAATATTTGTAGAATGCAGCAGCTGATATTACAAGACAATCAATATTTGTAGAATGCAGCAACTAATATTACAAGTCAATCAATATTTGTAGAATGCAGCAACTAATATTACAAAGACAATCAATATTTGTAGAATGCAGCAGCTAATATTACAAGACAATTAATATTTGTAGAATGCAGCAACTAATATTACAAGACAATCAATATTTGTAGAATGCAGCAACTAATATTACAAGACAATCAATATTTGTAGAATGCAGCAACTAATGTTACAAGACAATCAATATTTGTAGAATGCAGCAGCTAATATGACAAGACAATCAACATTTGTAGAATGCAGCAGCTAATATGACAAGACAATCAATATTTGTAGAATGCAACAGCTAATATGACAAGACAATCAATATTTGTAGAATGCAGCAGCTAATATTACAAGACAATCAATATTTGTAGAATGCAGCAGCTAATATGACAAGACAATCAATATTTGTAGAATACAGCAGCTAATATGACAAGACAATCAACATTTGTAGAATGCAGCAGCTAATATGACAAGACAATCAATATTTGTAGAATGCAACAGCTAATATGACAAGACAATCAATATTTGTAGAATGCAGCAGCTAATATTACAAGACAATCAATATTTGTAGAATGCAGCAGCTAATATGACAAGACAATCAATATTTGTAGAATGCAGCAACTAATATTACAAGACAATCAATATTTGTAGAATGCAGCAACTAATGTTACAAGACAATCAATATTTGTAGAATGCAGCAGCTAATATGACAAGACAATCAATATTTGTAGAATGCAGCAGCTAATATGACAAGACAATCAATATTTGTAGAATGCAGCAGCTAATATTACAAGACAATCAATATTTGTAGAATGCAGCAGCTAATATGACAAGACAATCAATTTTTGTAGAATGCAGCAGCTAATAGGCCACTGGCATCATCTTACAAATGTAAATAGCAACATAAGCCTTTTCTAGTCATCATATAGGGTTTTTCTAAAACAAATGTTCAATTATTATACAAATGCTATGATCACATTTATCAGAGGTTTTTAATCTCATCATTGCCAGGCATATTGTATTGAGATGACATCCATTAAATAAACTCGAATAGTGTAAACATAATGAGGAGTCACGCTATTAAATATTTGGGAATAACATTTGATGGGACCCATTCTTTCAATCACCACATGGTTTCCTTGTGGCTTTACCTTCTTCCGGTCCCTGAGTTGTTTCATTCAAATGGTTTCCTTGTGGTTTTACCTTCTTCCGGTCCCTGAGTTGTTTCATTCAAATGGTTTCCTTGTGGCTTTACCTTCTTCCGGTCCCTGAGTTGTTTCATTCAAATGGTTTCCTTGTGGCTTTACCTTCTTCCGGTCCCTGAGTTGTTTCATTCAAATGACATCCGAGCGATACAAATCTTGGCCAGGAAGAACCTCCAACAATCACTGTTATTCCTACTTATGCAGACTTTGGTGTTATCAGGGCTGGATTATGGTTTGGGTATGCTCACTCTATCGTCAACACAGATCACATGGTTGGAAAGGTTTCCGAATGAAGGTCTACAGACAGTGCAGTGATGCACCAAAGATACATCTACCTGTCCACTGCGGTACTTACATAACTTACCTAGCCATCGTAAATGTGGCACAGGTATGCTCATGTTCGGACCTATTTGAATGCATCCCTTGCATTTGAAATTGTGTGCAACCAACACTAGATGCCTCATGCAGAAAATCCTGAATGGCTGAGGTGGAAGAGTCCATAAAGGAAGCATGTGCTCTGAATGACATTAAGACTGGCAAGGATTATGACTGATGTAACAGCTAAAAAGTAGTCTAACCAAAGCAATTATTCAGTTTGGCAGGGAGTACCACAAATGGGCACACTGGGCTCCATAGGAGCTACTGAGGTTATGAGAAATTTTCATCACCTCAGGAACCATCGTCTACATGAATGGTTCTGTGTACCGCAGACAATATAACAGGGAACAGGCAAATAAATGCAGTGCTGCGGTAAAGCTGGTAGCAAGGAGCCAGTAGTGGGATGTAACTTACACTCCTATAAGGTATGTAGTTTTACAAAAAAGGAACACAACAAAATATTGATGTTTCGGCCTACATGCGATCTTCTTCAGAAAACGAGGACAACAACAAATGTTGAGACACAGATACCTATCACCACATTAAGGATGATTAAGTTAGGGAGGAGTGAATCAAGGGACAAGAGATGGGACAATGAGACGAGAGAGAGATGTGTTACATGATCATCATCATCAAGTACTGGGCATGCTGGCGTAGGTGATCATGTCTCTCCACAACTTTTGATCACGACAGTTATTTATCATTTCTGTTGTTGACCTTCTGCCAAGCCATTCTCTTAAGCTGTCTGGTATCTTTTCTCTTTGTTTCCCTCTATCTCTTCGTCCCTCAATTTTCCCAGTTGTTACAATATATTCCACCTGTTCTCTTCTCATTACATGGCCAAAAAATGATGATTGTCTCGTCCTAATATTGGAAATTGGCTCTCTTTTTGCTTAACAGAATGTGTGGTGATAGGATGATTAGTTACACAGAATGTGTGGTGATAGGATGATTAGTTACACAGAATGTGTGGTGATAGGATGATTAGTCACAGAATGTGTGGTGATAGGATGATAATTTACACAGAATGCGTGGTGATTAGTTATACAGAATGTGTGGTGATAGGATGATAAGTTACACAGAATGTGTGGTGATAGGATGATAAGTTACACAGAATGTGTGGTGATAGGATGATAAGTTACACAGAATGTGTGGTGATAAGGTGATTAGTTACACAGAATGTGTGGTGATAGGATTATTAGTTACACAGAATGTGTGGTGATAGGATGACAAGTTACACAGAATGTGTGGTGATAGGATGATAAGTTACACAGAATGTGTGGTGATAGGATGATAAGTTACACAGAATGTGTGGTGATAGGATGATAAGTTACACAGAATGTGTGTTGATAGGATGATTAGTTACGCAGAATGTGTGGTGATAGGATGATTAGTTACACAGAATGTGTGGTGATAGGATGATAAGTTACACAGAATGTGTGGTGATAGGATGATAAGTTCTGTATCTATTCTCAGCATATAGTAAAAAAAATAAATAAAAAAAAGTAAAGTGCCCCCCGTCACGCCAAGTGGCATATAGGGAATATGGTGTTCGTGACCATAAATTTTACAGACCTTCTGCACATGATTTTTGGGGTAATGTGGTCGGTATTACGCCCGTGCTGCTTTACTTTCCCAGAAGAAAAAAATCCGGTTCCCATTACAGGCTGGGTGAACTGGAAGCCGTCGGTTGGGATCGAACCCTACCTCTTGTCCTTTGTAGTCCAGTTCACTAACCACTTGCGGCTCCAATTCTCAGCATATGATCTATCCGTAATCAGTATCTGTCTAATCAAGAAAAGTAGGTAAGACCTATGTTGATCATGTGATGAGAAGAGAAAACAAGAAAACCTCAAAACAAGCCCTCCAGTGGGAATCAGAGGATAAAGGAAAAAGAGATTGGCTTAAAGAAACACTAACAAGAATACTGAGGTGAAAGGCAACAACAGTAGGGATCAGCTCCCTTTGCTGAGATTGAGAGGCTCATCCAGAACAAGGACATGTGGCGAGGTACAATACAGGTCATGTGCAAGGTACAGTACAGGACATGCGGCGAGGTACAATACAGGTCATGTGGCGAGGTACAATACAGGTCATGTGGTGAGGTACAATACAGGACATGTGGCGAGGTACAATACAGGTCATGTGGCAAGGTACAATACAGGTCATGTGGCGAGGTACAATACAGGTCATGTGCAAGGTACAATACAGGACATGTGGCAAGGTACAATACAGGTCATGTGGCGAGGTACAATACAGGTCATGTGCAAGGTATGACAATAGCAAAGGTCATCGGACACTGAGATTGAGAGGCTCATCCAGAACAAGGACATGTGGCGAGGTACAATACAGGTCATGTGGCAAGGTACAATACAGGTCATGTGGCGAGGTACAATACAGGTCATGTGCAAGGTATGACAATAGCAAAGGTCATCAGACACTGAGATTGAGTCCTGATCGCAGAGAGAGAGAGATTGTAGAATTTCTACCCTATGTGTCATCTTCAGCTCAATAGGATGATGGATGGATTGATTGATGGATGAGTGGATGGATGGGTGGATGGATTGGTGGGTGGGTGGACAGATGGATGGAAGGATGGATGGATGGACAGATGGATGATTGGGTGGAAGGAAGGATGGATGGATTGATGGATGGATGGATGGACGAATTGATGGATGGATGAATGGATGGGTTGATGGATGGATGGATGGATGGATGGACAGACAGATGGATTGATGGATGAATGGATTGATGGATGGACAGACAGATGGATGGATGGGTGGATGGATTGATGGATGGATGGATTGATGGATGGATGGACAGATGGATGGAAGGATGGACAGATGGATGGATGATTGGAAGGAAGGAAGGATGGATGGATTGATGGATGGATAGATTGATGAATGGATGGATGGATGGATTGATGGATGGGTGGACGGATGGATAGATGGGTTGATGGATGGGTGGATGGATTGATGGATGGATGGACAGATGGGTGGGTGGGCTGGCTGGTGGGCAGACAGACAGATATATTTTCTCTATGTTATTATATATCTTGGGCAGTTATTGGTTGTTTATTTTCTTTGTCCAAATAATTATAATTATTTCTTTGAGCAGGTTGCATGAAATTATGATATTCACACATCAGAGAAACTCAGGATATGGTTTATCATGTTCTTCTTAACTTGACATACATATATACCTTTGTTGATAATACTGTTAGTATGGTTCTCACTGAGACTGTAGAACTCATCGGATATATCCACGCTGAGCTCAGAAAAGGTAATCTGCAGAGGTCTGAAATGTGTGAAGTAAACAGTCTTAAAATTAGATTAAGTATAACTTGTATGGGAGGTGTGATAGCTCAGTGGTTAGTGAACTGGACTACTAAGGACAAGAGGTTGGGTATCGACAGCTTCCAGGTTCACCATCCTTAAATGAGTACTGGATTTTTTTCTGGTAAAGTAAAGTGGCACTGGCGTAATACCGACCACTTACCCAAAAAAACATGTGCCAAAGGTAATAATTATGGTCACTAACACCATATTCCCTATATGCCACTTGGCGTGACAGGATCTCATTACTTTTACTTTACTATAACTTATGGGGGGAGGGGGGGGGGGGGGGGGGGAAAGGAGGCTGTGATAGTTTGTTGGTTAGTGAACAGGATTACTAAGGACATGAGGTTGGGTTCGATGACTTTCAGGTTCACCCAGCCTTAAATGGGTACCAGATTTTTTTTTCTGGGAAAGTAAAGTGGTATTGGCATAATACTTACCACATTTACCCCAGAAATAATGTGCTGAAGGTCTTTTTTTTTTTTTTTTAAAACGGGGAAAAAAAACAAGATTAAAAAAAAACAATAAATAAATATTGGTGCAAATATTATAATAGAGATCAGATGCATAAGAATATTACTGAATATGACAAGAGGAAACATAATCAGAAATGACATTATAAGTAAATAGGGTTACACCAGTGGTGGATCACACTAATAAATAACAGATACAATGGGCATGTTACTATGATTCTGTCATCAGAGAGTACTTATAAGAAACATACAAATGAAAAAGGTCTAGAAGATGATAGATTAATGAAATAGCAGGCATCATGAAAAGCATCAAGTGGGAGACAATGTAGAACATTGACCTGATGGATACCATGTGGGAGATATACTAGACAACACGTCCCGATAAGTGCCAGTTGGAGTCACACTAGAGAACATGTTCCGATAAGTGCCAGTTGGAGTCACACTAGAGAACACGTCCCGATAAGTGCCAGTTGGAGTCACACTAGAGAACACGTCCCGATAAGTGCCAGTTGGAGTCACACTAGAGAACACGTCCCGATAAGTGCCAGTTGGAGTCACACTAGAGAACACGTCCCGATAAGTGCCAGTTGGAGTCACACTAGAGAACACGTCCCGATAAGTGCCAGTTGGAGTCACACTAGAGAACACGTCCCGATAAGTGCCAGTTGGAGTCACACTAGAGAACACGTCCCGATAAGTGCCAGTTGGAGTCACACTAGAGAACACGTCCCGATAAGTGCCAGTTGGAGTCACACTAGAGAACACGTCCCGATAAGTGCCAGTTGGAGTCACACTAGAGAACATGTTCCGATAAGTGCCAGTTGGAGTCACACTAGAGAACATGTTCCGATAAGTGCCAGTTGGAGTCACACTAGAGAACACGTCCCGATAAGTGCCAGTTGGAGTCACACTAGAGAACACGTCCCGATAAGTGCCAGTTGGAGTCACACTAGAGAACACGTCCCGATAAGTGCCAGTGGAGTCACACTAGAGAACACGTCCCGATAAGTGCCAGTTGGAGTCACACTAGAGAACACGTCCCGATAAGTGCCAGTTGGAGTCACACTAGAGAACACGTCCGATAAGTGCCAGTTGGAGTCACACTAGAGAACACGTCCCGATAAGTGCCAGTTGGAGTCACACTAGAGAACATGTTCCGATAAGTGCCAGTTGGAGTCACACTAGAGAACATGTTCCGATAAGTGCCAGTTGGAGTCACACTAGAGAACACGTCCCGATAAGTGCCAGTTGGAGTCACACTAGAGAACACGTCCCGATAAGTGCCAGTTGGAGTCACACTAGAGACACGTCCCGATAAGTGCCAGTGGAGTCACACTAGAGAACACTGGCCTTATAAGTACCAGTTGGAGAATACTGACTTAATTATCATGTGTCAGACAAACTAGAAAACACTGACCTAATTATCATGTGTCAGACAAACTAGAAAACACTGACCTAATTATCATGTGTCAGACAAACTAGAAAACACTGACCTAATTATCATGTGTCAGACAAACTAGAAAACACTGACCTAATTATCATGTGTCAGACAAACTAGAAAACACTGACCTAATTATCATGTGTCAGACAAACTAGAAAACACTGACCTAATTATCATGTGTCAGACAAACTAGAAAACACTGACCTAATTACCATGTGGCAGACATACTAGAGAACACTGACCTAATTATCATGTGACAAACACACTAGAGAACACTGACCCAATTATCATGTGGGAGACACACAACAGAACACTGACCTAATTACCATGTGGCAAACATACTAGAGAATACAGACCCAATTATCATGTGCCAGACATACTAGAGAACACTGACTTAATTATCATGTGGTAGACACACTAGAGAACACTGACCCAATTATCATGTGGCAGACACACTAGAGAACACTGACCTAATTATCATGTGGCAGACATACTAGAGAACATTGACCTAATTATCATGTGGTAGACACACTAGAGAACACTGACCCAATTATCATGTGCCAGACACACTAGAGAACACTGACCTAATTATCATGTGCCAGACATACTAGAGAACACTGACCTAATTATCATGTGCCAGACATACTAGAGAACACTGACCTAATTATCATGTGCCAGACATACTAGGGAACACTGACCTAATTATCATGTGCCAGACATACTAGAGAGCACTAACCTAATTATCATGTGGCAGACATACTAGAGAACATTGACCCAATTATCATGTGCCAGACATACTAGAGAACACTGACCTAATTATCATGTGGCAGACATACTAGAGAACACTGACCTAATTATCATGTGCCAGAAATACTAGGGAACACTGGCCCAATTATCATGTGCCAGACATACTAGAGAACATTGACCCAATTATCATGTGCCAGACATACTAGAGAACATTTACCCAATTATCATGTGGCAGACATACTAGAGAACACTGACCTAATTATCATGTGCCAGAAATACTAGGGAACACTGACCTAATTATCATGTGCCAGACATACTAGAGAACACTGGCCCAATTATCATGTGCCACACATACTAGAGAACACTGACCTAATTATCATGTGCCAGACATACTAGAGAACATTGACCCAATTATCATGTGGCAGACATACTAGAGAACACTGACATAATTATCATGAAGAAACACTAGAGAACACTGACCTAATTATCATATAGGAGACACACTAGAGAACGCTAACCTAATTACCATGTAGGACATACATTGTAGGCATTTTCTTGATTTTTCCTCACATAAAGGACAGACACTGAGACAAGACCCGGCGCAGTCGTGTCCATAGATCCCATGTGAACAGTTGCCGTGATACGTACCGATGATGACATTGCAGTCTTTGCAACACCCACTACACACTGCACAAAACGACCAAGAATGCTCGATTCCGATATCCGATAATACATTTGATTTGAATAGTCTAAGTTTTGTGTTTGTGCTGATGAGTTTTGATTTCCACAACTTTTCAAGGCTTCTGAAAGACATTGCTGCTTTAGCTATTCTGATTCTAATTTCTTTGCTTGTATCCCCTTCTTGATCAATGTGACTTCCAAGATAGATAAAGTGATCGATCTCTTCAACTGGTTTGTTTTCCATGTATATTTTGTCGTCTGTTGGAATTAAGCTTTTCATGACTTTAGTCTTGTCATGATTGATCTCAAGTCCAATTTTGCTGGCCATTGATGATAGTTCATTTGTGTTTTCTTGCATCGTTTTTATCTGACTGTTGATGAGAACTATGACATCAGCAAAGTCGAGGTCCTCCAAAAGGTCTCCTTGTATCCATTCGATGCCTTTACTACCAGTGCGGCATTTCTTCATTATGAAGTCCATAACAACTCCAAATAACAAGGGCGATAAAATACATCCTTGTTTAACCCCAGTCTCTATTGGGAAACATTCGCTCAATCCTTCCTCTGTTCGAACTGCACATGTGTAACCATCATACATGTCTTTGATAATATTTATGATTTTTTATGGTAAGCCATATTGCTTCAGCATTTTCCACAAAGAATCTCTATGAATACTATCAAATGCTTTTCTGAAGTCGATGAAGTTAAGTACAGAAGGTTTTTGCTTTTCAATGTGTTCCTCTAATATAAGTCGTAGAGTAAAAATGTGGTCAAGGCAGCTTCTCCCTTTTCTAAACCCAGCCTGTTCTTTCATGCATTACTGTATCTATTTAATCTTTTATTCTATTTAGAGCTTTAAAAATGCAAATGAATTTTATCTTTATTATATTTATTCATTTTTGAAATGCATATATAAAGTACCCAAATAACACTAGGGATATGAATAAATTAGAACAAGAAAATATTTGCACAATTATGATGCAGAAATACAAACAATAAAGTTGGCAATAGAAAAACTGCTGAACAGTAATCTTAGCCCACAGCCTGTAGTGTTTTTGACAGATGCAAGATCAGTACTCCAGGCACTATAATCCAGGAAATTACCACATCTGCAGACCCTATTGACTGAACTCTGCAAGCACCATAGGGTTGCCCTGAAGTGGATCTCATCTCACTGTGGAATACCAGGAAATGAGAAAGCAGATCAGTTGGCAAAGGAATGTTCAACAGGCACACAACTAGATACTCCAGTTACATACCATCATAAGAAACAGATAATCAAATCAATCAGAGGACCACAAGCCCCCAAATCAGGATGCCTTCCATAATATGAATAGATATGAACAAGTTATCATTATATGCCTCAGAACAGGACACAGTCGACTCCATAGTCACATGTATACAAAATTCAAGATAGGCACCTCAACTACTTGTACATGTGGACAGGCGCCCCAGACTGCTGAACACATACTTCAAGATTGCACTGAATATAGTAGACTGAGGAAAATCCATTGGCCGATAGATACAACACTACAGACAAAATTATATGGGCCACTGCAAGAATTACAAAAGACAGTAAAATTTATACAGGAAACGACATTGCAAATATAGACAATACTTCAGGCGAATGAAAGAGAGATTATAAAGACTGACCTAATTACCATGTGGCAGACACACTAGAGAACACTGACCTAATTACCATGTAGGAGACACACAAAAGACACTGACCTAATTACCATTTAGGAGACAAAAGAACACTGACTTAATTACCATGAAGGAGACACACAAAAGAACACTGACCTAATTACCATTTAGGAGACAATAGAATACTGACTTATTTACCATGAAGGAGACACACAAAAGAACACTGACCTAATTACCATTTAGGAGACAAAAGAACACTGACCTAATTACCATGAAGGAGACACACAAAAGAACACTGACCTAATTACCATTTAGGAGACAAAAGAACACTGACTTAATTACAATTAAGGAGACACACAAAAGAACACAGACTTAATTACAAAGAAGGAGACACACAAAAGAACACTGACCTGAATGCTAAATGTTTCCTTAAGGCTGAATAGAAAACAGACACAAAATAAATTAAATACTCCATGTTTAGCAAAATTCTTTGAACTTTACTTACCGCTGCATGCCAAGAATGACCGGTGGTCCTACTTCTGATATGGTAGAGACAAAATTATTACACTGAGGGTTTTCTGGCTTCAGTTTAAGTGTGCCTTCGGAGGATTGTGCTGGACTGACTGTTAATTGTTGATTTTGCTGCATATTTAATGGCTGGGAGTATGATGTTTGGGCAAGTAGACACTGTTGTTTTAATAGGCACAAACATTCCAGAAAGTGGTACTGGTCATTGATACCTGTCAAATTGAATAAAATATACAAGTGTCCACATAAACACAAATCGGCAGACCTAAACTACAATATAGAGATATCTGTAAATCATCTCTGAATAATTTCTCCATCTGTGAAAATGACTGGGAACATCTGGCAAGAGACCGCACATAATGGAGAGCCTGTATAAGGAAAGGCATCACATCATTTGAGGCTATGCTATGGCAAAACATGGAAGAGAAAAGACTCATGAAAAAGGATGGAAAACAATGTGAATCAGTGGGTCTAATTTGTTCATTCTGTGACCGTGTGTGTTTGTCAAACATTGGTAGAATTAGCCACGAGAGAAACTGTTCAGTAAAAATAAAACCTAAAAAAATACACAATAGCCTCCACTAAACCATCTGACAAGATGAAAAGGCCATATATACATAAACACATGTTGATTTCAAGTAGTGATAAACTCAAAAATTTTAATGTTTATGAATACTGATAATTATTATTAAATAAAAAAAAAAATAATGACAGACTGCAGATAAATTAACTGACAAATTTTCTTTCTTGTCCCACAAAATCTCTAAGCACTTCTACCTCCACCAGAGGACAGTGGAATCCAAGATGGTGCTCACCCAACAGCAACACAGCTGGTGCATGCTGGGATTTGCTTCAACAGTGATGTGACTCCTGCATTTTTTAAATGCAAATGTAACATGCATCCCTCTACTAATAAGTTCATTCCGATGTGGTACAACCTGGATGATCTGCAGTAATGTACCACTGAAGCTGTGAACTCAATCATGCAGAGTGTCTGTTCCCTTTTAGATTATCACTATCACATATTGATGTTTGCCGAGTAATTAGTGGGGTGCACATTGGGTGTGTGCTTCAATTTTATTTTTATTTTCTGTTGTAAAACAATTGTATCATCATTATCAACAGTGAAATGATCTAATTAAGTTAGCATTTTTAAAGCTCTAAATAATTTGGTAAAATAACTTTATAAACAAGTAATTTAATAATAAAATCTAAGTAAGCGAGTAATTTAATAATAAAATCTAAGTAATTCTTTTAAAAATAAGTAATTTTGGAAAGTTTAACTCTTTCCGTACATTTCATCGCACTGTGTGTCCTGCCGATTTCGGCAGCATATGTTTCGCCGCATAGTGTGCCACTCTCAATTTTATTAGTGTAAACCGTCATCACATTACAAAAATTCATATAGGAGAAGGTGTATCTTGGTCTACGCCCTATGGGCCGGTTACGGCTCGAAAGGTCAATAGATAGATAGATAGAAACCGTCATCAAACCATATTATTTTTACATGTCTTGTATCATCTTGATAGTGGTGAAATCTAATACCTTCTACAATTATCTAAAAATTCATATATAATATGTTATATGTTAGATAAATATAACTATGTAGATTGATTCTTAAAACCATGAAAAATTTAATCTCTGAAATCTCTTCCACTGTATCCATAAAAAGCTTACGCACAGAAAGAGTTAAATAATTTTTTTTAATGGCTAAATAAATATAAATAATAAACAGGCACTGATGTGGAACTTGCCAAATGTGCATTAAATCAAAAGTTAAGTTTGCTATTTAGCAGACAGGAAGTAAGTATCCAATGTGACTGGTCACAGAAAGAAAATAAAAAATTAATTCACACTAGAAATGCACAGTAATTCTATCTATTGAACTTTCGAGCCGTAACCGGCCCATAGGGCGTAGACCAAGATATACCTTCTCCTATATGAATTTTTTGTTCTAGCAGTTTTCTTTTAAAGATATAGCACAGTATTAGAATTATGAAAATATATTTTTAAAATTAAGGTAAGAAAAAATTATGACTTTCTTTTGAATGGCAATAAATGTACCTGCGCTCACAGGATCACGAATAACCCCTTGCAAGAATCCTTGCATAATTTTTGCACAATCTGCTTTCTCTTTTACTGAAAGAGCCCCTGTTGAGCTTCTATTATAGATGGTGGATGAGTCAATCTTTCCCTGGAAAGATAAAATTTTTATATATACAGGAAGTATTAATCTAATTCATTCATGATGAGGTTGTCCTGTACAGAATGTTGCACCCACCACAACCCTTCTGAAAGAGTAACTGTTTCGAGTCAGATCACTCACTAGCTCTACCCAAGATGCAGAACTGTGATTCAGTCAATTCCATCTCACTGCAATATTCCTGGAAACGCAATGAGGCAGATGGGTTGGCAAAGGAAGGTGGAAAATTATACCAGCCAGATCAAACACTTGAATAAATGAATTACAGAACACAAGGGCTACCAGAAAAATGCTGCCTAATACCAGCTCATCAGAAACGAACAAGTACACATTTTTGGACTCCAAACAGGCTGAAGTACCACCTTTTCAAGATCCTAAGTATAGGAACCTCTAATAGATGTGACTGTGGCACAAGCAAAATGACTGCTGAATATCTGCTACAATCATGCCCAACATATGATGAACAGAGAGGGTTCTTATATATGGCCATCACTGGTATCATATCGGGACAAGATGTATGATGTTGTTAACAGCCTTGAGCTTACAAATTCTTTCTTCAAACTTATTGACATTTACAGGTGTACAAAGTAGAAGAAGATCATGCACTTCTGTTGCAATATTGAATGTCTCTTTCTTGTCCTGAAACTACCTTCTTGGTCTGCACCTGATGCATTGTACAGGAACCATGCCTTCCATTATTGTTCTTTCCAGCCCACCGTGTCTTTTGACATGCCCATAATATTTTAATTTCCTCTGTAGAATGGTGTTTAAAAGCCGGTTCTTTTTTATATTTAAGTCCTATAATATGTCACAGCTCTTTTTTCAATATCCAAGGTAACCAAGGATTTTTCTACAGCATTTTGTTTTGAATGAATCAATTTTCTTCTTTGCTGTTTGCGAGATTTCCCATGATTCACAACCATCTAATGCATTATATATAAATATATACACAAAGATACTCTGGACATATGCATAATCTGATGAGCCTTCAACAAGAACACCAAAGAATAAACGGTGAAAGGAGTAGCACACAAGAAAACAAAATGACTTCAAAATTGTAATATCAGCAGCCACAGTAAAATCTTTAAATATTTTCAAAATGGGGTAATGCCCATAAATGTTAATGCCTTTTCTCTTCACCCAGTTTTAGTCTCAAATTCTCTTCTCAAAATCAAATTAACACACACATGCACTTGTGGACCTATCCTTCTGTAGCACCTCACAAAACAACCACTTGAGGTAGGGTTCTTATTCTTTCATACACAAGCTTGTTTATTGTAAAAGAACATCTTAAGTTTGATACAAAAGAAGCATACTATTTATTCTTTATCCAGGGTAGACCAAATGACAATCATCAGATTGAGAATAGTCCAATGTAGAAAAGAACAGAACCCCCAAGATGTCCCATGGCAAATAGGATATTGAGTTATTTGCTGGTCATCATCATTGCACTCTGACCATTGTCCATAGGTGCTCAGATCCCCTCCTCAGCAAGTCTCGCAGTGTCCAGCGACTGACGACTCCAGTTCTGTTTTGGTTGATAAGTCTTCTTATATGCCCACTAAGTATCTCATTTCTGGTTGTGCCCATCTTAACTTCAATCGCTTTCATCCAAAGAGCTCATAGTTGTCAAAGTCCTGTGCCCTTCCCACATCTCGGAGGGCATTGATGATCCCGTCCGATCCATTGGTTGACTGTCTTCAACAACAGTGCGGCTAGCCAACCTGTCCACTCTTTCATTTCCCTGTACTCTCACATATTCAGGGACGTAGACAAAGTCAGAGACGTAGACAAAGTCAGGGACGTAGACAAAGTCAGAGACGTAGGCAAAGTCAGGGACATAGACAAAGGTGACCCTACATATTTATTACTGTTGCTATTACGTGTTGAGCTTGCTTTACTGGCTTCTATTTCTGCCTTTCTCAATTATGATGACACATGGATAGTGATCACTTCCGTGGAATCCCAGTACACACCACCTGCAAACCGGTGCAAAAGGTGGAAGACACCAGTGCCAGATCTAGGACACTATCAGAGTCCCCTGTTCAAGTGGCCATTCTGGTTGCCCTTCCATTATTCAAGCACACTAAATCAATCAACACCAGTGTGTTCTCTAGGTCTTCTCCCTGCTTGTTGATTATGATGTTACCCCACTGGTTGCCTCTAGCATTAAAGTATCCACTGAAAATGACGTTCTCCTCTTTGAATGTGAAGAGATTCTGCCATTGTTGTGTGTCCATCTTCACATTACAGGCGTACACATTTACAGCCATGAAAGGAACTGGGGTCTGCACCCTAACAACATGTGTTTGCAATGTTCTGCACTGTTCCACGTAGACATATCAACCTCAGCTGCCACCATGTTATTTCACACAAGGATGGCCTGTCTAGGGTGTCATCTTTAGTAGAAACAGTGAAATCCAGGGGCACTAACTGTCCTATCACCAAGAAGAGTTTCTTGCAAAATCATTAGATCGGCGCCACATAGTAGCTTATCAAGAATGTGCCATCATTGATTTATGGAAGCACAGTTCCTGTATGTAATGTGAACATACTTTAGGCCAAGCCTATTGCACTTCAACTGTTTCTTGCATATTTTGGCATGTTTGCCTTTTTTTTGTTTTCCTTCTTTGATGTTGTCATTTAGGCTTCATCTGAAAACTTCTTGCCTTCATTGTTGATTTTGCAGCTGAAAGTCGATGGCTGTGGATGGTCTAGACTCACGTGCACTCACTCAGTCGCACGGACAGGAACCCATTTTCACATTATAGACTGGCAAACCTTAGCCATACAGCTCTTCGGCACATGGATACACCATGAGCTTTTCATTCATTCAGAATCACACAGCAATGAAATCACACTTACTTGCCGACAAAGCGGTGAAAAGACACCACCATCATGGGTTGCACAAGAAGCACAACCTTGTCAAATAGGATATATGATGTTAATGCCTATATTTATTTTACCATCCCCATATTTTTGTATAATGTAGTCAGAATTACACCAGTGCCAATTTTCTTTCCCTGAAAAAAAAAATCAAGTACCCATTTATGGCTGGATGAACCTAGAAGCCATTGATTTGGGATCAGAGCTGACCTTTTGTTTTCAGGAGACCAGTTTATTAACAATTGATCTATCACAGCCAATGCAGACTAAATAACTATGGCCATTTTCACTTTTAAACATGACTGCAAGTTTTTCTTTCCTTTATTTCCAAATATACACATCTACATTTACATTTTCACTTTTCTTCTAACCACATGTCCTCCACAAGGCAGGTAGAGCTAATGAGTTTGTACCTTACTGACAAGTAAAATAAAGTAAAGAACCCCCATCACGCCAAGTGGTGTATAGGGAATATGGTGTTAGTGGCCATAATTTTTACACACCTTCGGCACATGATTTTTGGGGTAATATGGTTGGTATTATGCCAGTACCGCTTTACTTTCCCAGAAAAAATCCGGTACCCATTTAAGGCTGGGTGAACCCGTAAGCCGTCGGTTGGAATCGAACCCTACCTCTTGTCCTTTGTAGTCCAGTTCAATAACCACTAAGCTATATGAATCCCATGCCAGTACAGTCCTTCACCAAATTTGGCCTCATTATCATGAGAATGCCAAACCACTTCATTTTCTGTTTCTCTGAGGGTTTGATGCTGGCTCCATCTATTATTTTTTCTGCTGCCTTCACTTCTCACTGTCTCTCTAATGACCACCAAAAGTTTCTCCTCAAGAATCTCATCTCACATAACGTGAACTTTCTCTCTGGTGCCATGTTAAGTAACAGAAATAAAAACAAAAGTTGGCATATAATCTATCTATCTATTGACCTTTCGAGCCGTAGCCGGCCCATAGGGTGTAGACCAAGATACTCCTTCTCTTATCTGAATTTTTGTTCTAGCAGTTTTCAATGAGCGAATGTTTCCCAATAGAAACTGGGGTTAAACAAGGATGTATTTTATCGCCCTTGTTATTTGGAATTGTTATGGACTTCATAATGAAGAAATGCTGCACTGGTAATAAAGGCATCGAATGGATACAAGGAGACCATTTGGAGGACCTGGACTTTGCTGATGACATAGTCCTCATCAGCAGTCAGATAAAAACGATGCAGGAAAACACAAATGAACTATCATCAATAGCCAGCAAAATTGGGCTTGAGATCAATCATGAAAAGACTAAAGTCATGACTAGTTTAATTCCAACAGGTGACAAAATTATACATGGAAAACAAACCAGTAGAAGAGATCGATCACTTTATCTATCTTGGAAGTCACATTGATCGAGAAGGGGATACGAGCAAAGAAATTAAAATCAGAATAGCTAAAGCAGCAATGTCTTTCAGAAGCCTTGAAAAGTTGTGGAAATCAAAACTTATCAGCACAAACACAAAACTTAGGCTATTCAAATCAAATGTACTATCAACCCTTACGTATGCGTGTGAAAGCTGGAAAACAACAAGAGATATAGAAACAAAGTTGAACGCATTTGAAAATAAATGTCTAAGGAAAATACTTGGTATAGCATGGAACGAATTCAAAACAAATGAGGAAATTAGAGAAATCGCCAATCAACCACTAATATCTTCAGTACGATGGTCATACGTTGGACATGTGATGAGAAGAGATAATAACCGAATAGCAAAGCAAGCCCTCATATGGGAAACAACAGGTAAAAGAAAAAGAGGAAGACCCAGGGAGACACTGAGAAGAACATTGATGAGAGAGGCAAGAGCAGCAGGAGTCGGCTCCCTCAATGAGATAGAACTGCTTGCACAGAACAGAGACAGATGGCGAGATTTGATAAAATATCTTTAAAAGAAAACTGCTAGAACAAAAAAATCCATATAGGAGAAGGTGTATCTTGGTCTACGCCCTATGGGCCGGTTACGGCTCGAAAGGTCAATAGATAGATAGATAGTTTTCAATTCTTTTAAAGATATTTTATCAAATCTCGCCATTTGTCTCTGTTCTGTGCGAGCAGCTCTATCTCATTGAGGGAGCCGATTCCTGCTGCTCTTGCCTCTCTCATCAATGTTCTTCTCAGTGTCTCTCTGGGTCTTCCTCTTTTCCTCTTACCTGTTGTTTCCCACATGAGGGCTTTCTTTGCTATTCAGTTATTATCTCTTCTCATCACATGCCCAACTATGACCATCGTCTTTTCTTTATTACTGAAGATATTAGTGGTTGATTGGCGATTTCTCTAATTTCCTCGTTTGTGGCATATAATAGTTTTACGAATGTAATTATTTAGAGCAAAATGTATCGTTGTCATACTGTGTTCTATACTTTCAATACGTGCATCCAAAATGGGATGGTAGTTTTTTTTTTATTCACTATCTATCTATCAAAATTGTCAAAATTGACAATCACGAAGATACAGACTTTCATTAATGGATGCTTCATCATCATCATCGAGTGTCCTCTCCGCATCGAAGGTTGGCTACCATGGAGCGCCATTCCACTCTGTCTCTTGCTTTGATGGTGCAGATTGCCATAGGCTGACTTGTCCATCTTTTGATGTTATTCGTCCATGTTAGTCTTGGTCTGCCTCTGCCTATTTTACCTTGTATTTTCCCTTCTAATATTACTTTTATTAGACTGTTGTGTCTTTTAACATGACCAAAAAATTTCATTTGTCTTGCTCTAATTGTGTTTAGTAGTTCTTTTTTCATTTTTAGTTGTTTTAAAACTTCTTCGTTTGTTATCTTTTCTTTCCATCCAATTCTACCTATTCTTCTATAAATCCACATTTCAGAGGCTTCAATTTTCTTTTCTGTTTTCTGGTCTAATGTCCATGGTTCTGCACCATACAGGAATATTGAGAAGATGTAACATTTTGCTATTCTTAGTTTCAGCCCTGGTGTTATTTGTTTTGATGTTAGTAATGTACACACGAATCCATAGTAGTAATGGATGCTTACGCAGAGTAAAAGGATGGAAATGGCAGGACAAAATCACTAACATAGAATTATGGAAATGTACCAGTCAAATACCAGAGGATGAAGAGATACAGCGAAGATGATGACGCTGGATCGGACACACACTACGGAAGCCAACTGAGAGTATTACACAACAGGCCCTTTTTTGGAATCCCCAGGGGAATCAACAAAAAGGAAAACCAAGGAATTCTTGGAGAAGACAGATAGAAGCAGAGATGAAGATGATGGGGAAGACATGGATCTTAAAAGAATGGCAAAAAACAGAACGACTTGGAAAGTGTTTGTTGAAGACCTATGCTCCACTGGGAGCTAAAAAGGTAGAAGAAGAAGGAAGAAGATCTATCTATCTATCTATCTTTCTATCTATCTTTCGTTCGCCCGAAGTATTGTCTATATCTGAATTGTCGTTTCCTGTATAAATTTTACTGTCTTTTGTAATTCTTGTAGTGGCCCATATAGTTTTGTCTGTAGTGCTGTATCTATGGGCCAATGGATTTTCCTCAGTCTACTATATTCAGTGCAGTCTTGAAGTTTGTGTTCAGCAGTCTGGGGCGCCTGTTCACATGTACAAGTAGTTGATGTGCCGATCTTGAATTTTGTATACATGTGACTATGGAGTCGATTGTGTCCTGTACTTAGGCGTATAATGATAACTTGTTCATATCTATTCATATTATGAAAGGCATCCTGATTTGAGACTTGTGGTCCTCTGATTGATTTGATTATCTGTTTCTTATGATGGTATGTAACCGGTGTAACTAGTTGTGTGCCTGTTGAACCTTCCTTTGCCAACTGATCTGCTTTCTCATTTCCTGGTATTCCACAGTGAGATGGGATCCACTGCAGGAAAACCCTGTGGTGCTTGCAGAGTTCAGTCAATAAGGTCTGCAGATGTGGTAATTTTCTGGATTGTAGTGCCTGGAGTACTGATCTTGAATCTGTCAAATATTTACCTATTGCTATTTTATTCATATTCCCGTGTGTTACCGGGACCTCATTATGAGTAAAGAATAGTGACACTGTGTCCTTCCAAGCATGTCGTAAGAGGCGACTAAGGAGGTTGATCAATGGCTTGACAAGCTGTCATTGTAAAAAGTATTGTTATGAAACAGAACCATAGATTTTAGAAGCAGTGATCTCTGCAATATGTGCCATTTTGGCACGCAAGGTTTCTGTTTTTGAGATTGTGGTTCTGCCCTATGTGCCGTCTTCGGCTCGAAAGGACAATAGATAGATAGATAGATTTTATTCATACCCCTAGTGTTATTTGGGTACTCTATATATGCACCATGCACCTGCTCCCCCATGCTTTACTGCATTCTGTGCTGATCCATCTGTGTACACATGAATCCATAGGTCTTGTGGGTATTCTTCATCCAGGAAACTGAGAGTTATTGTTTTTCGCTGTAGACTATTCTGTTCTTCTTTGTCAACTATTTCTTTCACTTCTGTCCATATTTGTATTGATAATCCTGATTCCTATGTCCAGGGAGTCTGTTCTGGTATGGGCAGTAGGGGATTAACAACTCTTGGCATGTCTGGTGTTTGTCTACTAATACGCCTGGCTTGGTGGATAAAACTGCTTCTCTTAAGTCGTCCCAATGCAAGATTTTGGAATCGGTCCTTCATTGGATGTCTCGGCATGTATGCAAATTTTTCTGCCTGTATCAGCACCTGTGTCCCTCCGTACTCTCAGTGCTGGTATCCTCCACCATGACCCTAAGTGCATGGTTTTGTACTTTATCCAGTTCTTGCAGTGTGGTGTTTGATGCTGAGCACCATGCAGATGATCCATATTCTAAATGTGGACGTATACTCTGTTGGTAAACTTTACTGAGTATTTTCCCACTCGAACCCCATGTGGTTCCACACAGCTTTCTTAGAATAGCCAATTTCCTCCTTGCTTTTTGGGTTTCCTTATTTATCTGCTGTTTCCAAGATAGTTTGTTATCAAATGTAACTCCGAGATATGTAGCTTGTATGTCTTCTTTCACAGGCTCATTGTTTATGTAGATGGCTCCTGCTTTTTGTTTTGGGGAGAGAGTGAAAAGTGTAGTACTGCATTTGTCTGTATTGATGCTGATACACCATCTATTTGTCCATGAATTCAGTGCATTCATAGCTCTTTGTAGCAATTTGGAGGCCACAGATGCCATGTGGTAGTTCAGTAACTAGTTCATTGATGTAGATGAGAAAAAGTGTTGGAGATAGTACCCCTCCCTGTGGAACGCCCTGGCGCAGTAAGACCTTCTTACTCTTAAGACCATCCAGTTGCACTCTGGCTCTCCTGTTATGCGTTATGCAGGTATGCTTTGACCCATTTGTACATCATGCCATTTACTCCATAATTTCTCAGTTTTTTCAAAAGCCCTTCCTTCCATACCTTATCAAATGTTTTCTTTAGGTCTATCCATGCTGCTAGTACCAGTTTCTTTTCTTGAAACGCATCTTCAATTTCCTGGGAAAGATAGGTTGCCTGATCTTTGGTAGAGTAACACTGTCTAAAGTCTGCTTGTTGTGGGACAAGGAGATTTTCACTTTCCAGGTACCACTGCAGACTGAGATTGATTATACGTTCGATTGTTTTACACAAACAGCTTGTAAGGCTGATTGGTCTATAGCTGGATGTCATTGAACCATCTTTTCCTTAGGGGGCCTCGGTAGCCTAGTTGGGAAAACCACCCGACTAGACTACCGACGTTCGGACAACCCGTGTTCAATTCCCGCTGGGAGCAGTGTGAATTTTACTCGTGGTTGGAATAAAAAAAATACCCCCACGGTCGACCCAGCCGTTGGCAGAAATGGGTACCAGGGTATATTATCCTGGGAAGGTGAGGAATGTCGCTTCGCATCTGAGTTTCGATGCTTGAGGCTACACTATACAGAAATATCCGAACATTTCTGGATAGGCGGCCGAGCACATATGGGTATATACTCGCGTGCTAAGACGCCGGTTCAAGTCTCGTACTTTACCTTTACCTTTACCTTCCTGGCTGTAGTAATGGTATCATAATTGCTTCTCTCCATGCCTGTGGCACTCTACCTGTGATCCAGCAAATGTTGTAGATCTGCAGTAGTTTTGCTTTAGTTGCAGTTCCCAAGTTCTTAATCATTTCATTGGACACTCCATCACTGCCTGGTGATTTTTATTCAGAGACAAGTTTTCTCAAAGTGCTGACTTTTCTCAGCACATGATTACACACTGTAAACATAAAACTCAGAAAGGAGAAAACTAACTTAATTTCCAAATATATCTAAAACGAAGTAAACTTACTTTTAAAAAAAATATATCTAAAATATTGAAAAGGAGAAAAAAACTTACTTGTGCTTTAAATGCAGCCACTTTACGCTTCAAACTGAGAATTTTTTGCTTTAATATTTTGATTTGGGTCTTGTCATCTATTATTTCATTTTTCCTGTAGGAATTTATTACAAATGGATGGATATCAGGAGTTTTTTTCAGACTGTAAGATAAAAAAATAATAAACGGTGCTTGGCATGTCTTGTGTTGTGTGAGGATAGCAGTGTTGGGGGAGTACAGTGTTTTTGAAGTATAACATTCATGTCCACATTTTTTTCTGTGACCACATCAATATTGTAGGTATGTAATAAGTATTATGTATGTATTTCCCCTATTACCCCCCTACACCCTAAAAAAAAATAAATAAATAAGATAATTAATATTTCTGATTACCATTTTCAGATTCTTAGCCTGAAGCCATGTCAGTAATAAAAATTAATTAATTACAACAAAGGGACTCAACTTTGAACCTTGCGGTCAGCAAACAAGATTAATAATCACTTCATCACCTCAGACTTCAAATGGTATGGGTAGGCTACTATACTCTATTGCACGGCAATTCGAGGCACAATATCTTTTTATCTAGAAATATAGCTAAAATGGGAGCCGTGATAGCTCAGTGGTTAGTGAACTGGACTACAAAGGACAAGAGGTAGGGTTCGATCCCAACCAATGGCTTCTGGTTCATCCAGCCTTTAATGGGTACCAGATTTTTTTTCTAGGAAAGTAAAGCAGCACGGGCGTAATACTGACCACATTACCCCAAAAATCATGTGCTGAAGGTCTGTAAAATTTATGGTCACTAACACCATATTCGATATACGCCACTTGGCGTGACGGGGGTGCTTTACTTTTTTTTTTAATAGCTAAAATAAAATTTTGACTGCATTTCTAGAGGCAATGTTTTGCACCTATAAACAGAGCCTAAATAAACCAAGTTTTTAAATCAATTAATCTTAGTAAAAGATCCTCTGAGGACATAAACAAGTGGATCATGTTTATTGTCGACCTGTACACCACAACAATTTGACATTTTGATGGAATAAATAAAGATCAAATAGCAAATTTTTAAAAATAAAATATAAACTAAAATTAATTTTTTTAAAACTACTGATTAGTTCATGTGTTGAAAGGTCATCTTTACTTATGGAAATTCAAGAAAATTTCTAATTAAAAGAACTGACTTCACAATTACTTAAGGGAGCTATATTTAAGTTGAGCTCTTTTAAACTGATGAAGCATAATACATTTTAACATAGCCTTTAGCTTGTTGTTAATTAACATCCTTGATATGTCCACTCAATGACCAACATGGGGATGTAGTTGTCATTTTTTTTTCTAACATCATTATCGAGTGCCGTCCTCCGCATCGAAGGTTGTCTACCAAGGAAACCCATTCCGCTCTCTTGCTTTGATGGTGCAGGTTGTCATAGGCTGACTTGTCAATCTTTTGATGTTACTCATCAATGTTAGTCTTGGTCTGTCTCTGACTCTTTTACCTTGTATTTTCCCTTCCAAGATTACTTTTAGTAGGCTGCTGTGTCTTTTAACATGCCCCAAAAATCTCATTTGACTTGTTTGAATTGTATTTAGTAGTTCTCTTTTCATTTTTAGTTGTTTTAAGACTTCATAGTTTTCTTTTCTTTCCATAATACATTTTTCTAGTAAGTATAATTTTTCTAACATGTCACACTAATCTTTGACTTAAATTCCTGGTTTTGTTATTGTAGGTTAGTTAGTTAATCTTTGGATTTATCCTCATAGCACATCGAATAACTGTCCAGAAGAGATCAGATTCCAGCAAATTGCACAGTGTGAAACGATAAACTGGTACACAAGTCCTCCCCCAGTCTCCTTTAGCTCTTCTGAATTTAACAACAGCTCTTTTGACTTACATGAAAATCAGGGAGCTACACCAGGACTGTAGATTTATCAGTAGCATCTAAATCTTTATCATCTCACCCTTCTTTTCAAGCATATAGCCAGATTAAAGTGGAACCTTCGATTGACTTGGCACAATGATCTATATGAATGAGTTTAATGTAACTGAAGCTGAACAAATCAAATGGCGGTTATTATTAGCAGCTCTCAATGTCATGACATAAAACGCATATCGACTTCATGACACATGACAGGGGAAGGTGACACCACTTTATTCGCCACAAAGGGCAGCTGCCAAGCACACAAACACTGAAGCACCAGAATGAATATGTAAATTGGAACATCTGGTTTACTTTAACACAGTGATCTACATTAGAAAGCTGAAATCTCAGTCTCCAAAGGCAAATCCTGTAGCGGTGATGAAACACAAACTATCATCCACCATTTTGGAACTGGAAGTCCCTGTAGATCTAAGTTGGTTAATTTGTCCTGTCATTTGGTGCTCATATTTCACAAGACAACAAATGAGGAAACAACTTAGTCCTTGTTATATGCACTATTATATAGTGAAAACAATTCAAAGATAAAATTGAAACAAGTTTTGTAATATTGACAAAATTATGGCTCTTACATTAAATAACACTATCACAACAATAACTAGAATTGCCAAAACATTCATGAATGTTAATTAAATGATGACTAATATTATTAAAATATTAACTAGTTCATTCACAAATTCATGCCCACAGAGTTGATCAATTATTTCGGAAACTGTTTGATGAATTTCTGTAATTCTTTTTCATGAAATCTTATTTTTTCACAGATCTTCAGATTTTATAACATTTATGTACAAAGGTAGTCTGAATTTTGTACAAATCGTTTTTTGTTATATAATTTTAGGAAAATATCAAACCGCGTGCTCTAAACATTAGATTTTACTGTAAATTATGTTAATTTTCTAACAATGCAAGTCAAAGGCGTATCCGTATTACATTGAATAGTAGTATAACCAACCCCTTTTAGATTCCTTGCAAAAATGCCTGTACAATAACACAGTTACCTTTTGCATAGTGATGAATTTACACTTTAAACTCTTCATGGTTTTAAAAATCAAGTAGTCACTTCACAACAGCTTAAAAATTATCACACATACAGGAATATTCATTAATAGTAAATATTTTGTCAAAATACGCCTCTGGACCAATTTAACAAGAAACTGAAAATGAAATTACAAAAAAAAACCTCGGAGTGGCGCGCGTCTTACAATTTAAGAGTACGAAACGGTGCTAAGATTGTGTGGTGTGCATGTGAAATTTACCTTTTTGATTGGTGAGTTGATTACAACAAATGTGGTATTGTAAAATCCTAAAATTTAGGACAAGCAAGAAAATCATATTTTTATATACCCCAAATAAACAAAAATCTTTCCTAAATGCACGACAGTAGGGCAAAAAACCAGACTGAAGGTCGGTGAAAAAATATAATTTCATGAAAAAGAATTACAGAAATTCATCAAACAGTTTCCAAAATAATTAATAAACTCTGTGGGCACGAATTTCTGAATGAACTATAACACTGATATTGTGAAAATATTCATAAATAATAAAGCATTATTATCAAACCATTAACTGAAAATACAAAAAGAAATGAAATAAATAAATAAATCTCGTTGAAACTTTAACTAACGTTGCTGTAATACTGATACGTGTTGTCAAAACATTAACCAGCACTCCCATGATATTAATCAATGTTGTCAATATAATATTTAAAATTTATTAGCAAACACTGTCAGAACATTAAGTAACATTGCTGAACATTAACCAACATTGATCTTGACCCTTCCTGTGGAATACATGTCGCATAGGGCTCATAGTGTTTTTCACCATCCATCTCTATTCTTGGCGAGATGTTTGACCTTATCTAATGAGTCTATGCCTGCCAACTTTGCTTCTCTTATAAGTGTTCTTTTAAGTGTCTCTCTTCCACTTTTTCTGTATCCTGATGTTTCCCATAGAAGAGCCTGTTTTGGAATTCTTTTATTGTCTCTTTTTAACACAAGCCCGACATATGTCTATCTTCTGTTCCTAATGAACATTAATGAAACAATTTTGCCAAAAACATTAACTAACGTTACCTAAATATTAGTAAACATTTCTAAAACATTAACTAACATTACCTAAATATTAGTAAACATTTCTAAAACATTAACCACCATTGTCAAAAAATGAAACATTAACTAACAAAGCTGTAACAACAACATTATCAAAATATTAATTAACAGTGTCAAAACATTAAATAACGTTGCGATAATATTAACCAACACTATAAAAACTACATTTTAACAAATGATGCTTTAACGTTGATCAATATTGCTGCTATTACATTAATAAATATTTCTGAAATACTAACTGCCACTATTGAAATATTAACTAACATTGTTGCAACAATAACCAACATCAATGTTATCAAAGCAGTAACTAACATTGCTGAAACATTAACTACCAAGGCCAAAACATTACACACCTGGCCTTATTTGATATTTGTGCTACACGCTGGGCAAACCGACAAGTGGATATTGATTCCCCCAAATTTTCAGGTTCCAAGGAAATTGTGGCTATCATAGCCGTAAGACAATTCCCACCTCAAGAGAGTTGTAAGACATTTTAAACATGAAACTAAATATAGCTTTTTGAAATCGGCATGTAATAAAAAGCTGCTGGAGTGCAAGAGTCAGCTTTTTTAGAGAAGGATGATGCTTTTTCAGACTGCTAGTTTGAATGTTTCTTCTTCTGCATACACCTTTAGACATCAATTTTAATAAGTTTGAAGAAAACATTCATCAGCTCAAGGCTGGTGACATCACCATACAGCTTGTCTCAAAATGGTACCAGTGATGACCACAAGAGCCTTCTCTGTTCATCATATGTTGGGCATGACTGTAGCAGATGTTCAGCAGTGAATATTTTTTTGTCTAGCTATATTGCCTTCCTCTGTGTGTCTGTTGACTGTTGGAAGTACTTGAATGTCTTGATCCTACAATATTGTAGGTCATCTCCCTCCCCGCTCCTTCTCCAAATTCTTGGAACATAACCTTTATTATTGTTTTTTTTTCAAGGTCATTATGGCATTTTGTATGGTCAAAAGATGTCTTCAAGGTGAGAATTACATTGCACTGTTATAGCCCAGTGCATACAATTTCAACAAGTTTGTGTTTAACTTTTTTTGCTCCTACAGCCCTTTGATCTTTCCACCTTGGTGGTATTGCTCCCACTAGAACAGCCCTTGGGGATATGGGCACACAGGTTCCTCTACCACTTTGTGGTGGATAAACATCAAAAAGTAAATTTGTACAGGCGTTGTACTGGTAAAGCATCAAATGCATAAAACCTCATTTTTATAGTACAACATCAACTGGATTATAAAGCTGCATAAAGCCAGATCTGATTGGTCATGGTTGTTGTAGCTGATTCATGCTAACCAAAATATGTGAGTTTTCTTTCCTTAACTCAATTCACTAGCCAGTTTTTGTTTATTTTCTGCTCTCCAAAGATACATGTTCTGTTGATTCTTTTATCTGTCCAGAATATTTGGAAAATTCCTTTGTAAAATTTCATATCAAATAACGACAATGTCTATTCCGCTGCCTGAGTTAGTGTTCAGGTTTTGTCCCTTTAAGTACAATTAGAAAAATACAATAAAAGTGTTATAAAACAGTGTTTTGTTACAGGTTTTTCAATTTTGTTTTATTTGTGAAGCAAGTGCCGATATCTTTTTAATCTCTTTTAGGCAGTTCCCATTTTATTTTGAAACTCAAAATGTAAAGAGTTTGGCTATGGATCTCGAATGTCTGGCATAGCAAAGACCATTCTACAACGAACTGCGAAAGGGGACAAGAAGGAGAGGTAGACAGAGAAAGAGATGGGAAGATAACATCAAAGAATGGACAAACCTTGATTTTACAATTTCAAATAATAACTTAGGATAGGAAGAAATGGGGAAGGTTGTCGAAGTCTGTCAGTGGTGCACCAATGACAAATGAGGTTATGGGATGATTAAGTAGAAGAAGAAGGCAGTTTCCTTTGTTAGTGATGAATGGTCCTAGACATTCAGTTTCCAGTTTGGTGTTTGTAGTTGCTATCTTCAAAGTTTTGTTGCTGTTTGTCAAAATCTTTGTCCTCTTTGTACTGAGATAATTTCAACCCTTTGGTCTGTTCAGCTCAAGTCATTTTTCTGAAGGTTCAGGTTTGGATCCAGTTATTGGTGAATGATATTTTTTCTTCAAATTAATGGCTTCTTCATGGCTTTACCTTCGCCTGGTCTTTGGGTAGTGGGATCTGATGTCTAACTTTCTCAGATAAAAGAAAAAAAACCCATGTGCATTCTGCGCATGTTAAAGGACCTTTGGCAATTGGAAACCAAAAGGAGTTGGCCAAAATTGCTAGCTGTCTGGGCAAAATTGATAGAAAATATCTAACAAAAACATCAAAACTCTCAACAACAAAAAATTAGAGTACCTCTGAATTAGGAGAATATCTGCCTGTATGACAAAGGGCACCTGATCACAAGGCTTCTCATCATTATCGTAATATGCCATACTGGTTGGCGTAGGCGATCATGTCCTTCCACAATCTTCTATCTACCGTGCATCGTATCAAATCTGTTGTTGACCGTTTTCCATGCTATGATACCAAGCTATGTAGTATTTTCTCTCTTTGTCATCTGCGATCTCTCTTTCCCTGTATTTTGCCTGTTGTAGCCAAGTATTCCAAGTTTCCTCTTCTCATGATGTGCCCAAAAAATGTTGATTGTTTCTTTCTATTTCTTAGGAGCTTCTTTTTTGTGTTGGCTTCTTTGAGAAATTCCTTGTTGGTCTTTTTAGCTGTCCAGGGAACTTTTAACATTCTTCTAAGAAATCCCATCTCTGTGGCCTTTAATCATCGTTTCATTTGTTTGTTTACTGTCCGTAATTCGGTTCCATAGGTTAGAACTGGTTCTATTATTGACCAGCATTACACAAATAGTCTTGTCAGTTCTATATGATTGATAAGTAATAAAACAGAATGATCTCAGTTCTACATAAATGTTATTGGTCAGTAATAGACAAATGAGAACAAATGACAACTTCCTAGTTCTGGAGAAACATGAACAACCAGTAAACTATTAGGATGGTCCTCACCTAGAGAGTCCTTGAGAACCATAGTAAGCAGAGAGTTCCTATATGGCACAAACTTACTGGGCCTGCTTCCACTTTCACTTGAATGACTTGATGTGATGGAGGTAATGCTGTAAAAGGTCAATTTAAATATAGTGAGTAAAATAAAGAGCTCCCGTCACACCAAGTGGCATATATGGAATATGGTGTTAGTGACCATAATTTTAATAGACCTTCGGTATATGCATTTTTGGGGTAATGTGGTCGGAATTACACCCATGCTGCTTTACTTTCCCAGAAAAAATCCAGTACCCATTAAAGGTAGGGTGAACCTGGAAGCCATTGATCAGGATCTAAAACGACCACTTGTCAATTTGTAGTCCAGTTCACCTAACCACTGAGCTATTAATTTAAATATAAAGACCTGAAATTATTGTTGTCTACTGATGCTTATTATGTTATTATGTTAGATTATGTTTGGTTTACATGTATGAAAACATTGTTTGACATAAAATTACACTGAACAAAAAATTAGATTTTCTTAAGTATTACATTTTCTTTTCTTGAATTAATTTACTCTCCATTGTTGCACAAATCATCAACAAGAGCTCTCCAATAATTTATCTCTTTTGTAGTCTACTTTAGTTTTTCTTTTTTTTTTCTGTCGTTCACCTGATGATTGCTAAAGGAATGAATAGTCATCTTTATCATCTGTCCTTAAAAGGACACTAAATGGGAGTAGATGTGATAGTCATCTTTATCATCTGCCCTAAAAAGGACACTAAATTGGAGTAGATGTGATAGTCATCTTTATCATCTGTCCTTAAAAGGACACTAAATGGGAGTAGATGTGATAGTCATCTTTATCATCTGTCCTTAAAAGGACACTAAATTGGAGTAGATGTGATAGTCATCTTTATCATCTGCCCTTAAAAGGACACTAAATGGGAGTAGATGCATTGTGTTGCGGTTTGCAATATAACTGTGATATATGCAATTTTTGGCTCAGCATTTTAGAGATCAGCACAGCGTTTTTGAGTACAAAGTTACCTTCTCTCTTGATCGCTACTCGCTTGGCCAGACTAGAGTAGTTAGTATGTTTCTAGGAGCGCAGTAAAGATGTGGATTTAAATATAGATAACTCTTGTTCATTGATCCTGGTTGGTGACTCAACTATTTTTTTTTCTGAGTCACTAACCAGGATCAATGAACCAGGTTATCTCTGGTTCATTGATCCTGGTGCAAACTATCAGCTATGAGTTACTGACAGCTTTCAGCCTTGTTGCTCACTTGTGTCTTCAACTCCTTTCAGTCTTCTCCAAATGTAGTTACACTTTGTGATTTCATTGTCCTTGTTTTTCCAACAGCAATATGGTATCTATCTATCTATTGACCTTTCGAGCCATAGCCGGCCCATAGGGCGTAGACCAAGATACTCCTTCTCTTATCTGGATTTTTGTTCTAGCAGTTTTCAATTCTTTTAAAGATATTTTATCAAATTTCGCCATTTGTCTCTGTTCTGTACGAGAAGCTCTATCTCATTGAGGGAGCCGAATCCTGCTGCTCTTGCCTCTCTCATCAATGTTCTTCTCAGTGTCTCTCTGGGTCTTCCTCTTTTCCTCTTACCTGTTGTTTCCCACATGAGGGCTTGCTTTGCTATTCGGTTATTATCTCTTCTTATCACATGTCCAACATATGACCATCGTCTTTTCTTTATTACTGAAGATATTAGTGGATGATTGGCGATTTCTTTAATTTCCTCGTTTGTTTTGAATTCGTTCCACACTATACCAAGTATTTTCCTTAGACATTTATTTTCGAATGCGTTCAACTTTGTTTCTATATCTCTTGTTGTTTTCCAGCTTTCACGCGCATATGTAAGGGTTGATAGTACATTTGATTTGAATAGTCTAAGTTTTGTGTTTGTGCTGATGAGTTTTGATTTCCACAACTTTTCAAGGCTTCTGAAAGACAATGTTGTTTTAGCTATTCTGATTCTAATTTCTTTGCTTGTATCCCCTTCTCGATCAATTTAACTATATAATATGGTATGCATAAACAATATATAACAGTATATAACATGAAAGAACATGGGGAAATGAAAGAGTGGACAGATTGGCTAGCTGCTTTGTCACTGAAGACAGTCAACCAATCGATAGGGCAGACATCATCAATGCCCTCCGAGATGTGGGAAGGACACAGGACTTCGACAACCATGAGTCCACATCACTGCATTGGATGAAACAGATGGGAGTTAAGATGGGCATAGCCAGAAATGAGAAACTTAGTGGGCATATAAGAAGACTTATCAACCAACACAGAACTGGAGTCGTCATAACTCAAACTTGAAACCCCTGCTAAAAGAAAGTGATGACATCCCCCAGCTCAGACAGGTCTAACAAAAATAACCCACACCAGCCAGAACTTAAAGCCAAATCTGGCCGAAAAAAATAAAGGCATACTACAAAAATTGTGCGGACACTTCAAAGACCTGATGAAGACTGCCACCTTAATTTTGGTGACAGGTAAAAATAAATAGCATGACCAAAAACTACTCGAACATGAAATAAAACAGAGATATTCTAATTAAATGACTGAAAGATAATAATCTTGTTATTTACCTGTGCTTCTGTTGAGGGGAGTTATCTCCCTTGCTCCTATCATCTCCCCCACATCCACTGACATTATCTGTTTGGAGTGCAATTATCACTGTCTCGAGATGATGTAGTGACAGATTAATAGACTTGGCTTCTGTTAACTGCTGACCATCAACCCCAGTCTTTGACACACGTTCAGATCCAGCTAAATCCACTAGATGAAGTTTTGAACTGAAACAAAACAATGAAAAGATGCCACTAATTAAAAGATTTTGATAGAGCAGATGTATTAAACTCTTTCATCATCATCATTGAGTGCCATCTCTGCATCGAAGGTTGGCTACTTGGAGGACCATTTCGTTCTGTCTCTGACTTTAATGCTGCAGGTTGTCATAGGCAGACTTGTCCATCTTTTGATGTTACCCATTCATGTTAGTCGTGGTCTGCCTCTGCCTCTTTTACCTTGTATTTTCCCTTCCCAGATTACTTTTAGTAGGCTGTTGTGTATTAAACTCTTTACCTTAGAGAAACACTCCCAGAAATAGCAGATTCAGATGAATAAAAAAGTAACACCTCGCCTTTGATGTATATAAATAGATTTAACTCGTTAACCAGATAAAGTAACCTACAGCAAAACTGTTTTTGGGGATGTCATGGACACCAGTTCTATTTAACCCTTCACCTTACAGAAATGCCCCTGGACACCAATTCTATTTAACCCTTCACCTTACAGAAATGCCCCTGGACACCAGTTCTATTTAACTCTTCACCTTACAGAAATGTCCCTGGACATCAGTTCTATTTAACTCTTCACCTTACAGAAATGCCCCTGGACATCAGTTTTAAAAGCAGATTAAAATGGATCAAAAATGTGGGCCTCAATACATATCATTTAACTCTTTAACTAGATAACCTACTCCATTACTGCCCATGAGGAGTGGAGAGTTGTATAGTGTTCTCTCTTTCTTTTTCTGATGTGTTTCCATCAATGATCAAAAGGGCAGATAAAGAAAAATCTATCTATCTATTGACCTTTTGAGCCGTAGCCAGCCCATAGGGCGTAGACCAAGATACTCCTTCTCTTATCTAAATTTGTATTTTAGCAGTTTTCAATTCTTTTAAAGATCTTTTATCAAATCTCGCCATTTGTCTCTGTTCTGTGCAAGCAGCTCTATCTCATTGAGGGAGCCGATTCCAGCTGTTCTTGCCTCTCTCATCAATGTTCTTCTCAGTGTTTCTCTGGGTCTTGTCCTTTTCCTCTTACCTGTTGTTTCCTACATGAGGGCTTGCTTTGCTATTCGGTTATTATCTCTTCTCATCACATGTCCAACATATGACCATCGTCTTTCATCAAAGAAAAATGCCCAGGGTTTTTTTCCAGGTGGGTCGGCTGGAAGGTGCATGCTAGAAACCTTATTGTTTAGCATAAGAAGTGATAAGTTTGATAATTCTTATTCAAAGATAATAAGTTTTCAATAACTTATTTAATTGTCTCCATGGCTGGTGTTTCATTTCAGTTAACTCTTTCCGTATGTTTCGCCGCACTGTGCGTCACTCTCAATTTGATTAGTGTGAACCGTCATCAAACCATATTCTTTTTACAAGTCGTGTATCATCGCAGTATTGGTGAAATATAATACCTTGTTCAATTATCTAAAAATTTGCATATAATATTTTATATGTTCAATAAATATAAATATGTAGATTGATTCTAAAAACAATGAAAAATGTCTCTGAAATCTCTTCCGTTGCAATGATAAAAAGTTTCCGTACGGAAAGAGTTAATGGCAAAGAATTTGCAAAGTGACACTTCACATGGATAGTGAAAAGCACAAATATTAAATATAACAGATAATAATTTATATTAATCATGTAACCAACATCTACATAAATCCTGGCCACTGTCCCTTTCCACCACTTTTTAGATCAGTGTTTTGTTTTTATGCTTGGATTTCTTTATCTAATTTAAATAGTTTGTGTTTTATACCTGACGAAGGCTTTTGTCGAAACGTCATAGTTCGTCTTGTCTTTCCATTAGTTTAGCTGCCTCATACTGTTTTACGTTTATTTTACACGATAGTTCACATAGTTTCTTAAACACACTTATCAGAGGTTCTAGACCTTCATCTGAAAATGAAAAGTGGAAACAGCAAAGGCCAGAAAGATTTGGAGAGTTTTTTTTTAAAAAAAGGCAAGGAATAGAATAGAATAGAATTGAATAGAATCAAGTGCCATGAAATGTAAAGGTAATGTACAAGACTTGAATCGATGTCTTAGCACATGAGTTTTCACCCATATGTGTTTGGCCACCTATCCAGAAGTGTTCGGAGACTTCTGGACAGTGTTACTTCAAGCATTGAAACTCACGATGTGAGGTGGCATTCCTCACCTTCCCAGAGTACTACTACCCTGGTACCCATTTCTACCAGCGGCTGGGTCAACTGAGGGGATATTTTTTTTTTTCCAACTATGAGTACAACACACACTGTGTCCAGAGGTAAATAACACAGATTGTTTGAACGTCGGTAGCACAGTCAAGTGGTTTTGATAAGTGTTCACAAAAGTGCTTAAACCTCTGTCTCTCGTGACTAACGCCTTGTCACCACCAACTACAATCATCATCACAAATAAATAAATAAATGAGGGATAATGAAAGATATCAGCTTACTCACTTTACTACCATTTTTGAGTCATGTTTACGCACTTGCAAGTACACTGTAAAAACAGCATGGGAACGAGATGACCGTTGATTCACTGGTGTTTCTGCAACCTTACGATTAGCCTGACCCTGAAGGAGAAACATCTGGGCTATCTCTTCATTCGCTGCAAGATGCAGGGACAAGCCTCTCAAGATACATGAATCTTGTGGTCCTTCAAAAACTGTCACCTGGAAGTAAAACATTATAAATGTACAGGTGTTTTTTTTATTTATTTTATTTTACAAAAGAATTATTGCTTCAAATGTATGTCCTTCGGTGTCTTGACAGACAGTTGGTGGCAAGAAATCATAAGTCAGTAGTGTGGTAAAATATTAGTGCCTTATGCTGGATGCTGTTTTTACTGAACAGCTTCTCTAGTGGCTGAATCTGCCAATACTGGATAAACATATTTGATCGCAGAATGAACAAGATGTATTTGTGGGGCCTGGCTTCATCTCCTTTCTCCTGCGCCTTTTGTCTTCTGAACATAGTATTAACACTGCCTCGAATGCTTCAAATATACAAATGTTAAGTCTGTGTTTAAAGATGTCTTGAATTTACCACATTTATCTCTTTTCAGCAATTGATATTTTCTAGCGCTTCTTCTATCTGGAGTTCACTTGTTGAGTGGACATGAATGCATTGTGTCACGACCTTATGGCAAAGCCGCGATATCTGTGCCTTTCAGTTGAACACATCCATCTCCAGCATGAATAGATTTGCTTAATAATTTTGTTTGGGCAGCAGACATTTATGTCCTACTCTTTTCATCTTTCAACTGCCATGGGTTCTTTAATGTATGTGAGATCACATGGAACTTTCTATTTTTTGCCATTATCCCAAAGTGCTAGACATTAGATCTCACTACCCAGGGAACAAGGGAGGGCTAAACCATGAGGATACCATGGATTCAAAGAAAAAAAAATTCCTGCCACCAGTGGCAGTATTCAAACCCAATACCTTCCTGTCTAAAGGTCAATGTCTTACCTCTATACCACCCAGTTTTCATCAACATCATCAAGTACCATGCCTGCTGGCGTAGGTGATCATGTCTCTCCACAACTTTCGATCTCGACAGTTATTTATCATTTCTGATGTTGACCTTCTGCCAAGCCATTCTCTTAAGCTGTCTGGTATCTTTTCTCTTTGCTTCCCTCTATACAATATATTCTAGTTGTTCTCTTCACATTACATGGCCAAAAAATGATGATTGTTTCTTCCTAAAATTTGGAAATTAGCTCTCTTTTTGCTTTGGCCTCTTTCAGAACATTTTCATTACTCTTCTTAGCTGTCCATGGTACTCTCAACATTCTTCTGTAAAACCAACCAGGGGGTACATAGGTCCATTTAAACTAGGGAATCATATCAACCAGGGTTATGAATTAAGAGGGCTTATATATACTTCTTTACAATGATGATAAGCGCTGTGTTCTTTATGATGATGAGGGTGGTGTTATCGTTCTGTCTGCTGTGATGTAATGCCGGATCTAACCAAACATAACACCTATCCTTGACTTCTACCGTGGACATTACAGAACTGGACAACAGTTGTGGACATCAACAATCAAGGACAACTCCATTATGAAATATCTAGAGTATGGCACAACTAGCCAGTACTCTAACAGGTTTAATGGCATAAAACATTGTAGGCCCACAATTACAGACATGCAGAACTTATAAGTCCTTTAAAACTGTCCAGAACAGGCCAAAAATTTCTACATCATTCTATGTTTGGCTGATCTTTCTATTTCTTTTCTAGCTATCTATTCTTCATCAATTCTGGTAATCAGCCATTCTCTCCAGATGATATTCATCCCGCCTGTGCCTTTGCCTGGTCTAAGTTTATGTCTTATCGCTCTGAAGTACTGACAGAAACTGAACTAGTTCAGTACTTTAGCCTGGCTCGTTGAGTTTAGTCACATGACTAACTCAATCATATGATCATGAGACATCCTTCAAACTGACCAGTTCTCAGCGTGGCTGAGTAACTTAATGTCTCTTGGTCATTTCCCATGTTAACCCTAATAACTCCCACTCTCCTAGTACACTGTTTAACTCTCTAAACCCCAAGATCTGGTGCACATTACAGAAGACACCAGCATATCATTGAGTAAAATGACAAACTATCTACAAACTTTCAGCCACTAATCTGACCTCAGAATTCACTTGTAAATCCTTTCCCACAAATGGGCACAGCCACAAGACAGTGGAAGAAACTATAAACATTATTAGTAAACAAAGAAATATTAAAGAAAGAGATTGTGCAAACAAGCTCAACCTACTCTTGTAAATGGAACCACAGGAACTGATGTCCTAGAAGCGGGATTGAGCAGGTCATAAGCAATTTCTTGATAAATTTCAAGGTAGGAAATGTACACGGATATATGGCCATCTACACGGTCCTCAAGCTGCTGGTAGATCATACTCAAGGCTCTGAAAAATATTTATGTTATTTTGTAGTTTGAAGTTTACACAAAAATTAAATTACATTTGTAGTTTGAAGTTTACAAAAAAATTAAACTACATTTGTTGTGTGAAGTTTACAAAAAAAAATTAAATCAAATTTCCACTTTTTTAATCTCTGTGTTTATTGAACCTAACATGTACTTCTGATGTTGCTATAGAGCTACACATGGTAGAGATTAATTCATGAAGAAAATAAAGGTGTATAAAAAATTATTTGAAAGTAAAAAATAACAGAATAATGATTAATAAACATGCCAATTATAACATACTGATGATGCAAATTAGTGGGGGAAAAAAACACACACATTTTCTTTTTTTCATAAAGTTATATATTGTGTGATACTATAGCTCGTTTCAAATCACTTGCCCAACTTCAAAACGCTATTACTCAGTAACCGTTTGTTAAAAACTGTTGAAATTTTCCAAATGTTATTAGAATGCAAAAGACCCTTTAAATCTATATTTAACAAATATCTTGCAGCTGCAGTTTTCTTAAAGCGGCGAATTTCTTTGATGTTTGTCAAAATTGTAAATTGTGAACCCCTAAATAATAGAAATTACCGTAGTTGCTGGTCTATGATTAATTTTCACTAGGTAAAGGCGTGGCCGTAATGGTGAAATAACCTAATAAGACAAAACACCAGGAGAATTATTGTCTTCTCAGTTCGAGGACGGACGATAATATCAAGGTATACCTGTATGTCCAATTTTCATAGTTGTGTGGTCCTGATAAGGACCGTTTGTTGAACTAATTTAAGGTAATATAGGGGCCAACATTGTGGGGGCTATATACTTTCATTCTGAATCAGACGAGTCTAAAAGATTAATAACTGTTTGGGGTTGAACATTCCACAAACCATCATTTTTCCAATATTCCTCTTCCTGTTTTAAGATGTGGTCTTCACATTTAGCCCAATAATCTTTGTCTATATTTAATAAAGCGAGATTAGCAAGAGTCTTTACATCGCATATTTTGAATGTTGTATTTTCATCTGCCACTTGTCCTTTTAATTTTGCCCAGATTAGTTCTATTGGATTTAAATGAGCATGGTAAGGTGGCAGCCTCAAACTTATATGACCGTGCTCTTGGATAATCTTATCTATTTGAAAAATCTTTGTCCTTTGTTTTTGCTTTACTAGAGATAGTAATTCAGGTTTTAAGTACATGTTATTAAATTGTATGTGCTCCTTTGTGAGCCATATCTTAATAACATCTTTTGTACTGGATGACATCGGGACTTTATCTTCAAGTGCAACAATGTTGTGGTACGCTGCATTGTCCATTATTAGGCAAGATAATCCCAATTGTCTATGGATTTTGAAAGAAAAATGAGCTCTGCATTCTGTATTAGTCCATGTTGTCGACTACCAGCATGAGCAATTATCAAGCGCTGTCCTTTGCTGCTAGGTATTAATCTCTTAATCTTTCCATCTGATGACTGCCATTCCCTTTGGTTAGTGTGGTGAGCATTGATCCATGTTTCATCCAAGTACACAATATCATAACCTTGCTTGCGCACCTCTTTTACTTCACGTAAGTACTTGCTTCTCATTACTATATGTGGCTTCTCACAGATGATGTTTCGTCCATAGGAATACTTTCTGAATGTAAAGCCTGCAGCTCTCACATTCCTCCATAATGTAGACTTTGATATTTCAATATTGTTGTTCTTTTTCAGCGATACTTTTAATTTTCTTATTGTAACAGTTTCATTCATATCCAACATTTTGCGAATTTCACTTCTAATAAGTTCACTGTCGAAATTATCCAACATTTTTGCTCTTCCTTGTGATTTTGTATATTTTGAACATTGACGGTCACGTGCTTGAATCCAGCGATTAAATTACCGTTTAGATAAATCCAAAATGTGTCTTGTCCTATTCTCAGGGTTTTCTAAAGAATGAAATAATCTTCCTCGTTTAACCTCTTTGCAAAAATAGTCATACAGTTTTATTGCGATGTTTTGTAAACTGCAGAATTTCATTTTAAGACTCATGATAAATGTTATCGTTCCACGTCTCAACCTATGAATGAACGGAAATGGAACACACAATTTCTCGTGTTTTTTACAAGTGTCTAATTGTGTCAAAAAACCACTGTAAAAGCGTGCAAACACGTCAATTTTACCGTGTATGGATTTTTACTCGCTATTTTTAACTTAAAATACTGTAAACATTAAGTTTTGACTACATCAATGGGTCGTTATAAATTTATATAAATCAAATAAGCAACAATAATAACCAAATGTTTTTTTTTTAATGAAATTAATTCCCTGTTGGGTTCTAATTATTATAACTTTACATGCAAATTTTGAACAACTTACAACAAGCGGTTAAAAAGCTATCGATTTTAAAAGTTGGGCACGAGTTATGAAACAAGCTATAGTGTCATTTTAAGAGCAGGTGATGAAGAGGAGTAATTCTTGAGTGGAGGGAGGGAGGGTATGTAAAAACATCAAATACTATGCAGGGCTGTGAATAAAGCTGCATAAAACATAAAATAAACATACTATGGTATTGAGATGGGAGCCGCGATAGCTCAGTGGTTAGTGAACTAGACTGCAAAGGACAAGGGGTAGGGTTCGATTCCAACCGACGGCTTCCGGGTTCATCCAGCCTTAAATGGGTACCAGATTTTTTTCTGGGAAAGTAAAGCAGCACAGGCGTAATACTGACCACATTACCCCAAAAATCATGTGCTGAAGGTCTGTAAAATATAGGGTCACTAACACCATATTTCCCTATACGCCACTTGGCGTGACAGGGGTGAAAAGGGGGGGGGGGGTATTGAGACACTTGATTAACAGAAAGACAAGGCAAACTATGACGTTAACCAGGCTCTAAGTAAACCCTGGAAACCATTTCCCACAATTCTTTCCACCATTTTTTAGAGCTGTCATTGTGTATTCTGACTTGGTATTTTGTGTTTAATGTGTATAGTTTGTTTTAATTGATGAAGGCTTTTGCTGAAACACTGTAGTTTGTTTTATCTTTCTGTTAATCTAGCTGCTAGCTGCATGTTTGTTTTATCTTTCTGTTAATCTAGCTGCTAGCTGCATGTTTGTTTTATCTTTCTGTTAATCTAGCTGCTAGCTGCATGTTTGTTTTATCTTTCTGTTAATCTAGCTGCTAGCTGCATGTTTGTTTTATCTTTCTGTTAATCTAGCTGCTAGCTGCATGTTTGTTTTATCTTTCTGTTAATCTAGCTACTAGCTGCATGTTTGTTTTATCTTTCTGTTAATCTAGCTGCTAGCTGCATGTTTCTTTTATCTTTCTGTTAATCTAGCTGCTAGCTGCATGTTTGTTTTATCTTTCTGTTAATCTAGCTGCTAGCTGCATGTTTGTTTTATCTTTCTGTTAATCTAGCTGCTAGCTGCATGTTTATTTTATAGATCTGATCATCAATGAGGACAGACAAATTCATTCAATTATGTCTTTTCCACAAATTCCCTTGTGATCAATCTTCAGAAAGTACATAACATTCTTCAATCTTGCAATTTATACAAGTCATTAGGAGACAAATTCTTGCCCACTGAAAGGGCTCTGAAGCTTCTTAATGAGCTGCCCATCACAGTGGATGGTCTTTTTTATTGCAAAAATCTGTATTGATGTCTAATATTTCCCACAAAAGAAAATGCTGGGGACAGAAACCAATGTACACCATGAAATGTTGTGGAGAGCAACTTTTTGTTTGATTATTAACCACAGACCAGAACATTGTGGTAACTCCAATGTGAAATCAATTCTATTAAATAGCTGTGAAACATGGTGAACAACAAAAGTGACAGTCATGAAAAATACAGACTTTCATTAATGGATGGGAAAGGCAGGACAAAAATATTAACTTAGAACGATGGGAAAGTACCAGACAAATACCAGTTGACAAAAAGATAAGACAAAGATGATGGAGCTGGACAGGACACACACTGCTGGTGTGATCTGAGAGTATTACAAGACAAGCCCTTTTTTTTTCATCCTCAGAAGAGGAGACAAAGGGGTAGGGCAAAATATGCTTGGAGAAAACAGGTGGAAGCTGAGATAAAGAAGATGGGAAAGACATGGAACGATCTTAAGACAATGGCACCGAACAGGATGGCTTGGAAAGTGTTTGTTGAAGACCTATGCACCACAGGGAGTTATACAGCAGAAGTAGAAAGTCATAGTACAGTGGCTAATAAAATGGTCAAAATAACAAAAGGTTGAGGTTTGATCCCTCCTTCTTCTTCTTCTTTCCTTCCACATTTTCCTTTCAGCATCGAGGGAGATATAATTTGCGGTGTTTTGCTCTTCTGTTCGTCTCTGCTCCTGTTATGTTTCCTAGTGCTTCTAATATTCCATGGATCCATCTTTTTCATGGTCTACCCTTGGCTCTGGTATTCTGAAAACGTTTATTGAGGGCTTGTTGTGTTGTGTTTTGATTACTCTGCCTTGTCACGTGGCCAAACCATTTTATCTGTTGATTCTTTATATATTCTATGGCGGGGGCTATTCCTAGCTTCTATCTCAGTTCTTCATTTCTGATCTTATCTCTCAGACTGTTTCCTGTCATTCGTCTGACACATTCCATCTCAGTAGATGTTATTTTTCTTATTGTTCTTGCATCTAGGGTCCAGGTCTGGCATTGGTAGCACAACGTTGGGATGAAGATTGTATTGTAGAGTGCCCATTTTGCCTCTAGAGTTATTTCCTTGTTGGACAATAGTGGTGATAGCGGTATAATTGTTTGACAAGCTTTGATGCATCTTGAGTCTATCTCTGCTGTACGTGAATTGTCATTTGTCACTAAATTTCGAAGGTATTTGGATTTCTCTACTTGCTTTAGTTGACTGCCTTCTATAGTTATGTTGATCTTCTGTTTATTTTTGGCGACATTCATGACTTCTGTTTTGTAGATGTCGATTTTCATGTTTTTCTTTGTGCCTGAGCTGTTCTTCTACTTCTGTTGAGTTGATTTAAATGCTCTTGTAGGGCTTACATTTATTTCATGTATTAATGCCTGATCGTCTGCAAATAAAAGCTCATTGATCTCCTCTGTCTCTGGTGGGTTGGCTAACTTGCATATATAATCCATGTATGTAATGAACAGTAGGGGGGATAGTACGCACCCCTGTCTTACACCAATCTAACTTTAAAGTGATCCATGTAGCCTGCTACTGTTCTGACTGTGCAGCTGCTGTTGATGTAGAGACTTTTAATTAGGTTGGTTAGATGTTGGCTTACTCGGTATATTGTTAGTATCTCCCACAGTTATTCTCTATTGCTTGCTTGCATTCGCCCGATGACTAAAGTATTCTAGAGTATTCTAGTAGACTACAGATTACTCTTCATCATCCGCCCTTAAAAGGACGTTAAGTGGGTGTGTCTGCGTTGTGTTGTGGTTTACAGTAATTCTCTATTTACTCTGTTGAATGCTTTTTCCTGGTCAATGAAAGCTATGTACAAATTTTGATTGCACTTTGTACTTTTTTTTAACTGTATTTTGATCCCTCCACTGACCTTAATTTGATGCAGGAGATTTTTTCCTGGGAGAAAAAAGATGGCTTGGCAGAATGCTGACCACATTACCCCACAATGTGCCGAGGGTAAAAATAAAGTATGAGTACTAACACCATATTTCCACGATGGTAAAAATAAAATATAAACACCACAATTCCTACACACCACATTCAAAGCTTCAGGAGTTCTTTCATCTAAATTACAGAATACAACAAATATATGTTAAACACTAACATCTCTTTACCTTGTTGACAGTCCTCTAGTGTGGTAGAGAGATGTGTTACCTTCTACTGTATAGGTTTTGCCTGTGCCAGTTTGCCCATAAGTGAATATTGTCCCATTATAGCCATTTAAAAATCCTTAGAATAGAGGAATGATAATATGGTAACATTTAGAATCTTTAAAATAATTATTACAAATTATTAAATGAGGAAGATACCGTGCAATCCATTTTTGACAAAAGAAACAAGAAAAAGAGTTCTTAAATGTTGTGTAGTCTATAAGTGTTATGTCTTAATATATGGATGTGAATCATGGACAATAGGACAATAGACTAGAAAATTACTGGTGGCTGTAGAAATGTGGTTTTACAGAAGAATGTTGGGAATACCATGGACAGCTCAGAAGAGTAATGAAAACATTATGTAAGAGGCCAAAGCAAAAAGAGAGCTATTTTCCAAAATTAGGAACAAAAACAATCAATTTTTTACCATGCAATGAGAAGGGAACAGCTGGAAAATATTATGACAGCTAGGAAAATTGAGGGACAAGGAGATAGAAGGAAGCAAACAGAAAAGATTCCTGATAGCTTCAGAGAATGGCTTGGCAATAGGTCAACAACAGAAATGATAAATAACTGTTCAAATTGAAAGTTGTGGAGAGACATGATTACCTACATCAGCAGGCATGGTACTTAATGATGATTACAAATTATTGTAAACATTTCATTTATTTATCATTTTCAGGTTGCTGGGTGGTCTAGAGGTAGGACGCTGTACTCTGGACAAAAAGGTGTATGGTTTGAATCCCACCAAAGACAATGGTAATTTTTTCTCTTTTCACCTGTAGTTTCTTTATGACTTTATTCTCCCTGGTCTCTATGTAGTGAGATCCTATGACTAGCCGTCTCAGATAATGATGAAAACAGGAGGTCTCATGTGCACTGTGTTCATGTCAAAGAACTCTAACAGTTGAAAAATCAAAAAGAGTAGGTCAAAATGGCCACTACTCTGACAAAATTGTTCAGCAATGAAATGCCAAAGATGAATGTGTTGGGTTGAAAGGGCACAAAATTACAACTTGCTGCAAACTAGCAACACTATACATCCATGACTACTTAAGGAGCAAAAACGAAGAAGATTAATCTTTATCGTTGCTTGGCAGAAGGTCAACAACAGAAACAATAAATAACTGTTGAGATAAAAAGTTGTGGTGAGACATGATCCACCTACACCTGCAGGCTTGGTACTTGATGAAGCTGATGAATTACATCATGTAATATTGATGACACTAAGTTTAGCCTTAAGGTTCAGGTCTTGTATATAATCAATCTGGCCCTTGGTCAAACTTAAGATGGCCACCACTGCTCTAGACCACCCAGCCCTCTAGCAGAAGTAATACAGAGAAACAAATAAAGTCAATCCAACACAAAAACCAAACTAAGAATAAAATGAGTATTTTGTTTGGATTATAGTTTTATCATTATCTACCTTGTTCCTGATGGAAATTGGTTCCAATGTCAGCTACTCTGAAGGTTTCTCTGTTCTGCATGAAGATGTTAAGCTTCTATACAGTCAATCACAGCTCATCTGTGATATGACCCACCTTACTCATGGTCCTTCTCTCGCTCATGTACCTGAAACTATGACCTCTATAACTACCTTCTCTAGACCATAATTTCATTTTACATAACCACAAAATTTTATTTTCCTTGTTTTTATGTTCTTCATTAACCGGTTCTTTGTAATTTTAAGTTCTAGCAAAACTGACATATTCGTATGTTTAGAAGAATAATAGAAAAAAAACATCAATACCACCATTAATTCTTACAACCTGAATGAGAAAAATTATTATTATATTTTGGCCAAAATGATCAACAACTAAGAACTGCCCAAAAGCCAAAAGTGCAACCATGAGGAAATGCAATTTTGGTTGACAAATGCAGGAAATGAATAGGCCACATACTCAGATGAGACCTAGAAGACTATCACAAAAACTGTAATGGAGCGGACTATGGAGTAAAGGCAAAAGAGAAATAGAACAAAGACAAACTGGTGGGAAACAGTGGCCACTGATATGCACCAGTGTGACCTAGACTTGGGGCACCCTCTGAATATTGCTACTGACCAAGCTTGGTCAAGAGAGAAATAATAATAATAAATGAATATTATTATGAACAAAAATTTCTCATTTGACAAATCAACAAATAATTTTAGGGGATCTAGATAACTTAAAACAACAAAAGACATAGAAACAAAGTTGGACGCATTTGAAAATAAATGTCTAAGGAAAATACTTAGTATAGCTAAGCGCTATGGCGCTACGCGAATTTAAAAAGAAAACACAAAGAAATTAGAGAAATCATCAATCATCCTTTAATATCATCAGTAATCAAGAAAAGACGTTGGGCATGTGATGAGAAGAGATAATAACCAAATAGCAAAGCAAGCCCTCATGTGGGAAACAACAGGTAGGAGGAAGGGAGACCGCTCTAGAGAAACACTGAGAAAAACATTGATCAGTGAGGCAAATAGGACAGGAATCGGCTCCCTCAATGATATCAAGATGCTTGCACAGAACAGAGAGAAATGGTGAGATTTGATAAAAGATGATTGCAAGGATTGAGACTGCTAAAAAGAAAAGTTTGAAACAGGAAAAGGGTATGTGAGTCTATGCCCTACGAGCCAATGATGGCTCGAAAGGTCAATAGACATATAGGTAACTTAGTTGGTAGTGCTCTGTAATGCAGGTCTCTCAAGGCAAGGTAATGTTTCAAGGAGTATAGGTTTGATTCTACCTCGGGGTGTCTGTTGTTCTTTGTGTTTTTTGTTGTTGTTTATTGTGGATTTTTCTAAGTGTTATAAAATACATGTCCCCAAAAATTATTTGTTGGATAAAGAAACTCTGTTGTTACGATAATAGATATAAAATATCAGTTCCCAAATGTGGCCAATTGTTTTTTACCTTTCAAGGCTCAACCTGGCTCTGAAAATAGGTACCAGAGACATTTTTTGGTGGGATATTATTGTGGCCTGACATGCTACTTACCACATAACTCATAATATACATCACTGATCATAAGCAAATGTTGGCAATGGCACCATATTCCTTAAAACACTTTAAGATAGAGTGAACCTTTGCTTATTTATATTATAAATAATTTGGCATCTCAGACAAAAGACACTTTAAGTATGCCACCAAGGATAAAAGAAAGAATAACATCAAAATTGGTTCTTGGAAGTCATGGTATTGAATTTTTAACCTAGACTGCAGTTCACAGTAGAAAATCAGTTTATAAACTTACCCGCAATTATTTCTTCAGCAGCAATACTAAATACTTCCCCTTGTGTTGCTTCAGGCCTGAATATTTCTGTGAACACTATTTCATAGTTTAGGTTACTTCGGAATAGCTGCTGACTGTCTGTAGCCAGAATATCTTTGTTCTCTGGGATATGAATCTTCAGGATATTATCACAGATCTCATAACCTTGGTATGCTCTTTTAGAAGGTTTTAGACGTGCATATGTTTTTATATGTGCCATGTCGACAGCTGTCTTGCCCTACTCTGCTCCCACCAGCAACTGAGGTTATTCCCAACCTCTGACCATATATATGAAAAAGCAACAACCTAAAAGGGATGACAGAATACATATATTTGTTAACTGTATTCACTTAAGCAAAATAATTCATATTAAAATGAAAATGGACACACAGAATCAGACCTGACAAGCTCTACTCACCATGTTATACAGATCCAAACACAGACAACCTGACACACACAATCAGACATGACAAGCTCTACTCACCATGTTATGCAGATCTAAACACAGACATCCTGACACACACAATCAGACATGACAAGCTCTACTCATCATGTTATGCAGATCTAAACACAGACATCCTGACACACACAATCAGACATGACAAGCTCTACTCACCATGTTATGCAGATCTAAACACAGACATCCTGACACACACAATCAGACATGACAAGCTCTACTCACCATGTTATACAGATCTAAACACAGACATCCTGACACACACAATCAGACATGACAAGCTCTACTCATTATGTTATGCAGATCTAAACACAGACATCCTGACACACACAATCAGAGATGACAAGCTCTACTCACCATGTTATGCAGATCTAAACACAGACATCCTGACACACACAATCAGACATGACAAGCTCTACTCACCATGTTATGCAGATCTAAACACAAACATCCTGACACACACAATCAGACATGACAAGCTCTACTCACCATGTTATACAGATCTAAACACAGACATCCTGACACACACAATCAGACCTGACAAGCTCTACTCACCATGTTATACAGATCTAAACACAGACATCCTGACACACACAATCAGACATGACAAGCTCTACTCACCATGTTATACAGATCTAAACACAGACATCCTGACGCACACAATCAGACATGACAAGCTCTACTCACCATGTTATACAGATCTAAACACAGACATCCTGACACACACAGTCAGACATGACAAGCTCTACTCACCATGTTATGCAGATCTAAACACAGATGGGCTGGAAATGTGGTTCACATGCTAATCAATATCAATCAAAGGATCTTTTATGGAGAACTGGAAAAACGGGTAAAAATAGCAGAAGGTAATCAGAAAAATTGATTTAAGGACACGCTAGAACTGTAATCAAAACAATGTTGCTTCCATTCATGTTTAGTTAGTCTAATTTAGTTGATGGATCATCCTCATTGCACGCCTTGCACATCCATAAGTGCTCAGATCTCCTCCCCAATATGTCATGTATACATTTACACCCCATGCGCACTTCTGTTCTTATCACACCATGTGTGCACTTCTGTTCTTATCACACCCTGTGCGCACGTCCGTTCTTTTCACATTTGATTTCACATGAGGGAAGATTTTATTCATATTTTCCCTTTATTTCTACTTCTAGTTCAATTTTGTTATTATTTATTTTTTATTTTAATACATATTTGTACGTGTGTTGTATGTTTGTTCCTGCTGAAGGCCATATGTGCTGAAACATCATTCTGATTTGTGTTGTCCACTTTTTACGTGAAGCTTTAACTATACCATTTTTTTACATTTTTTTCTCTCTATATATTTTTTCATTTCTCACCAATAATGTTATCAGTGGGTGGAGACTGATTACTCTAGTTCTGTGTTGATTTATTATTCTGTGTCATCCTACACAGCGCTCCTTTCCAGCATATCCAGGATTGACCTGATGTTCACACAGTCTGGATATGGTTGTAGATTCATGATCATTGACTGAATCATTAGCTCACCCTATCTCTCTCAGTGCATTCAGAATGTCAGCCCAGTTCATTGCACATTGCCAACCATGGCAGCCATTCCAGCCAGGCTGTCAGCTCATTCATTTCCTTTCATGCTCAAGTGCCCAAGGAAGAAAGTGAAACACATACCAGTCAGTCCTGAGTTCTTTCATTTCTGATTAGATTCTGATGTTAGATAGAATTTAATAAATCATAAAAATCTAGAATAAATGAATAATCACTCTGCAAGTCAATCTCCAGTATAACATTTTCTAATCTTGGTTTGAGTTGTCTTTTGTGTTTCTGGTTGTTTTTACATTTTTCTGGGTGTTATACAATACTTGTGTAACTGTGTTATATAATATATATAATTTTTAAAAAGTAGAGTACCCCCGTCACGCCAAGTGGCGTATAGGGAATATGGTGTTCTGACCATAAATTTTACAGACCTTCGGCACATGATTTTTGGGGTAATGTGGTAATATATATAATAGAACATCATTTTCTTTGACAAGTCAAAACAATCAATACATTCATGTTCTCATTGCAGTTGATACTTCAGGTTTTATTTAGCTGCATCAGCTATCTCCTGCCCTACTCTAATGGAGAATAAAAAGCATTGTCTTTATCAAAACTAATGGACAAACAAAAATTGGTTATTAATTCTGAAGAATATCATATGGACTCTTGTCCCTTAGCTCTGGACTATTACTATGCACAATTAATCGATGGCTTGACAAGCTGTCATTGTAAAAAATATTGTTATGGAAACAGAGCCATAGATTTTAGAAGCAGTGATCTCTGCAATATGTGCCATTTTGGCACATAAGGCTTCTGTTTTTGATATTGTGGTTCTGCCCTATGTGTCGTCTTCGGCTCGAAAGGACAATAGATAGATAGATTACAATGTAGTTGAATGTTGTTTATGGGATGTCTGCAGATTTCCTATTCCCCAAGGCTTGAAGTAAGAAAATGGCTATCCTCTCCCCCACTATTGTATTTACTGCTCCAAAACAATGTATCATTGTTGTCAAAGTACATGGAAATTCCCCTTTATTGATTACTGTCAGCATATGCTGGTCATGCTCATTTCTTTACTTTACACTACAAATTACTTACAATGCAATAACAATGAATAATTAATACATATTAACTATTATTTAATATTATGATGATAGTCTATTCATATATACATATTACTATTACTACTATTAGTTAATTTTTATATATCCAGTACACACATTCTCATATACCACCCCTGGTCTCAGCAGCGAGGCCTGGCTTGAAATGTCAATTACTCATCGACAGAAAAAATATGAGTACCTCCGAAGTTGGAGTTATCCGCCTGTGCGGCGAGGAACCCCTGTGCACACAGCTGCCAGGGAAAAATGGATTAACACGCAAAATTCAGTTCCTAGTATCTAGGGACTTTGTCAGAGGTAAAAGCTGGCGAACGAAAAAAAAAATATAAATACAATTATACATAGTACTTACAAGATACATTACACTACACTATCAGGTACCTTGGTTAACCCTAATAAAGCTTTGGTGGCATGGTTCTCCCTTAACAATCATATTGTTAATATAGAAACGCCGCTGGCACAAATGGGGGCTGACAATGTGACCAGGGACAGGTTGATGATTAACCTAGGCTGATGATTAAGTTTGATCACAGTGTTTTATGGACCATGCTGGCCATGTGATAATAAAAGCTCTCAAAGGACTAACTGTCATGAAGGTCATGGCAGCCACCAATATTGAGCACAGGCTACTTACTTTTATGTTCCAGGGACTGGTCCTCACACCAACTGAGTATGTCCTAGCTAAAAAGTGGGAATCATGGGTGAGCTGCGCAGAAGAAGTCATCAAACAGGTATGTGGGTTTACCAATATCAACACTGGTAAGGGTGGATACAGGTGCCTATGTCATTCAGGGGTATATCCTTATATATTATCACACCTAACAGGAATCCAGTCGAGATCAAAGTGTAGGCCAATGCCCTAATCTGGGACAACACAGATGAAGAAGATGCAGTCATCTATACTGATGGATCAATAATACAACACAAAAGGAGCATGTGGGCATGTACAGCATGCTCTGCAGGCAGAACAGTCAAAGAAGACATTGGTGCGTATGTTGTAACCACAGGTAGCATGATGATGGAGATTATAGCAGTGATCAGGGCATTCATCTCGTTGGAGTCACAAGACTACATCCATACCTGTATACTGATTCAAAGTTCATGATAAGAAAGATGGAGGCAGACTGTGTATGCAGGCAATGGGTAGAGTCATTACAGAAGTCAACGATACACAGTCACCTTTGTCTACATTCCTGGACAGGTGGGAGTACTGGGAAATAAAAGAGCAGACAGGTTGGCTAGCTGTGCTATTGACGAAAACGGTCAATCTATGGACCAGGTGGGTGTCGTTAATGCTCCCCCTCCGGCCCCGATATGTGGGAAGGGCACAGGACTTCAACAAGCATGACTTTTAGTCACTCCTTTGGATGAAAGAGATGGGAGTAAGAAATTGGAGGCTTTCTGAGCACAAAAGAAGACTTATCAACTTGAGACCTGGAGTTGATGGCGTTAGTCGCTACACAACATGCTGAAATTTTCAGTGAAAAGGGGATCTGACTGAGCACCTCCTAATCCTGTGGACATATCATGTTCACAGTGCAATGATGATAATATTATAATAACCCCCACAGATAACTACAACTCAATAGTTGACTACAGTCTTACTAACTACATAACCATCTAATCTAAATAATGAATAATACATTATAGATAGAGTTTAATTACGAAAATGCAGAACAATGGAGAGCTGAAAGAAGCGTTTTTTTAGGCCCTACTAATTAGCCTAATGTTTCATCTCATGCCGGCAAGAGTCGCAACAATTGTCAATACCAATTACTGAATAATAAAATAAATAAAATAAATTCAACAGTCGTAATCAATAATAATTATAATATTAATTTTAATTATCATTAATGATAATGATAATAATCATTCATCTCATCATGATAACAAGACAAATGAAGATACTAAATTAAAATTAAATACTTCTTCTGAAGTATGGGCAAGCAACAATCACAGCAATGGCTAATAATTGTAAGTTTTCTGAAGGTCGTTGTAATTTTGCGCATTAATGTTTTCCTAAGGTCGTAGAGATTCAAAACCTACCCTCAAATGAGACCGATTTTGTCATTTAAAACGTTCGGCATCCTTGTCTAAATAAAAATTAAATAATTGTTCAAATGTCAAACTATCAGTTGTTTACGTATGCCATCTTGTTGCTAGCAATCCCATGATTCCGCTGTTTTCATCAAGCAATAGGCCGTCTCCGCAACAAACGAAGCTAGCTCATGTCTTATTTTTTGGTTTTCTTGTTAACCACTTACATATCTGTTACTGTTTGTGGTTTGTTTTGAGCCGAAACGTCGTTCAAATTTGTGTCATCCATTTATTGCGTAAAGCTTTAACCATATTTTTTTCTAGTTTTAAAATGTAGGTTGTAAGTTCTTCTCATCAGCTTGAGTGCACAATACAACAGTCAACACTTATTTCCTTCCTCAAGCCGCAATTCGGGGGACTGTTGAGGCGTCACTGACACAGACAGGCACAAAGTTTTAAATTATTGAATTTTTCTCTTTTATAAACATCGATCTAGAAAATATATTCTTCTAAATCCCATAAAATATGGATTAGATATGAATATCAAAAAGACTAAAACTATGATCATAAACAATGATAATTCTCAAAACCTACAAGTGGATATCAAAGTTGAAGACCTGGAGAGAATTCAGAGCTACAACTACCTTGGACATACCAGTGATGGAAAATGTACAACTGAAATAAACAAAAGAATAAGAATGGCAAAAATTAATATTAATGCCATGAAAAATACATTCATGAAAACAAATAACACCAGGGCTAAAGCTGAGAATAACACACACAAAAATGTGATATCTTCTCAACATTCATGCATGGTGCAGAAACATGAACATTAGACAAGAAAACAGAACTTAAAACTTAAGCCTTTGAAATGTGGATATATAGAAAAAGAGGAAGAATTGGATGGAAAGAAAAGAAAAGAAACGATGAAGTCTTAAAACAACTAAAAATTAAAAGAGAATTACTAAACACAATTCAAACAAGACAAATGAGATTTTTTGGTCATGTTAAAAAACACAGCAGCCTACTAAAAGTAATATTGGAAGGGAAAATACAAGGTAAAAGAGTCAGAGGCAGACCAAGACTAACATGGACGAGTAACATCAAAAGATGGACAAGTCAGCCTATGACAACCTGCATCATCAAAGCAAGAGACAGAGCAGAATGGCGCTCTATGGTAGCCAACCTTCGATGCGGAGACGGCACTCAATGATGACGTTAACTACGTATTGCATGTTATCTATTAAAGCTATCAGTTAGATATGATGAACAAACATACGGCTTTGAACGGAACACTATCGTCTCCTCTCCATAAATAATAATTAACGTTTTATCCAAGTAGTTGTAGTAGTAGTTGTAGTAGTGGTAGTGGTAGCCTCCGTCAGTCATAGTTGACTGGATTTGCAGCGCTCCTAAGATGTGTTATTTTCTTTTTTCCTTCGCCGTGTATTCTCTTTTTCTATAAATCCCGTAAAACGCAGTTTTAATTTTAATTTAGGTTAGGCGACCGTTCATCACCGCCATTGGAACAAGTCTATAAGTGCCCAGATCTCGTAGGTTTAACCCTCAACAAGTAGCAACTAACGACATCGGTGTTTGAAAAAGCTTCTTCGGGTTCTAGCGTAGCGTTCCCGTCTTTAATCTCCCACCTTGACGTTATATTCGTGCAGTCTGCTCATGATTGCGGGTTCCGCGTAATTTTTTTGTCGTTTTTTTTACGTCCAGTGTCCATAAGGACATTCCACATGTCGGACGGTCCATTACCTTTTCGTACTCATCATCAGCTAAACTGGTAAGTCTGTCAGCACGTTCATTACCTCTTACATCCGCGTGCCCTGGCCACGAAACTGAAGCAGACCTTTGTTATAGGTCGTTTCAAAATATTTTGAAGGTGTTTAAAATTCCATATCTCTGCAACCAATTGATTGATAATGCTGAAATTTTGCATATGGTCTTGTGATTTTTTGGTCCCAAGAAGTACATTCATTTCCTCACCAACAAACGTATAGTTTTAAATATTCTTTATTTGAAGTATACAAATTTAAGGCATTTTGGTCAAACCATATATTTGGAGGAATTACCGCTTCATATGAGTGAGCACCCACGGACTTGTCATCTTGAACGTAATGCGCGCCAATTTCCCTGTTTTAAGCACTAAAAAACACATAAAACGCGTCATAGTTATAATTTTATATCCGGTGCATCCCATTTCCTGTCGTTTTGTTGTGATTTATGTGCAACGGCGTATCCTAATTATTGGGTAATTTCGTTAAATTTGTGATCTGTTAGTCAATGGGTATAAAAGTAAAGTTCCTTACATTGCAATCAGTGGCAATAAAGGTGTATAAATATTTTTGCATAGAAGCTAAGCGTGGAAAACTGTATCGAAGCATCTCAAAGCCAGAAAAGAGAACTATTCACGCATTGGGTATAAGCAAACGCTTTTTCAAACAAGTGCTTAAAGCTAACGGAGTGTCCAGTTCAATCAAGACTAGGACGCTAGGAAGAAAGAAAGTAGTAGATAGTTTTGACAAGGAAGTGATTAGAAGAGCAATTTGTAAAATGTTCGATTCCAAAGAAACTGTGACTTTAAGAAAACTGAAAATTCGACTGAGAGCAGAAAATGACATTGTTGTGTCGAAAACAACATTATGGAGAACTGTTAGAAGCATCGGTTTTACGTTTAGAAAGTACGATAGTGGTAGAAATGCCATCTGCGAGAAGCCGCACTTAGTTTCTATGAGGAGTAAATATTTACGTGAAGTACGGGAAATGCGTAACCAAGGTTATGATATTGTATTTCTAGATGAATCTTGGATAAATTCTCACCACACAAGTGCAAAGGAATGGCAGTTATCAGATGGAAGTATTAAAAGATGTGTACCCACTGGAAAAGGACATCGTATTATAATGGCACATGCAGGCAGCCGAAAAGAAGGGTTGGTGAAAAATGCAGAACTTATATTCACCTCTAATTATACTGACAACAGGGACTATCACACCGAGATGAATGGCCATATATTTAGAGAGTGGATTGAAAATACTCTTCTTCCAATTCTAGACAGGCCATCATGTCTGGTAATGGACAACGCGTCGTACCACAACGCTGTGGCAGAAGAAGACAAAATTCCTACATCTACCAGTACAAAAGATGTTATAAAGATTTGGCTAAGAAAGGAAGGAATTCCATTTAACGAGGGATTTTTGAAACCTGAATTACTGTCACTTGTTAAGAAATCGCAAAAGACCAAAGTATTCCAAATAGACAAAATCATTCAACAGCATGGTCATACGTGCTTGAGACTGCCCCCTTATCATCCACAATTAAACCCCATTGAACTCGTTTGGGCAAAAATTAAAGGGCAGGTGGCAGCTGAGAATACAAGTTTTAAACTATGCGATATAAAAGGACTGACATATGCTGCTCTATCACAGATTGACAAAGATTTTTGGTGCAAATGTGAAGATCATGTCTTAAAAGAAGAAAATGACTATTGGAAAAAAGATGGACTATCGTTCGTTCAGCCCAGATTAGTAATCAATATGTTAGACTCCTCTGATTCAGAATAAATGAAATAATAATGGACGTTTTTATATGTCCGCATGATCAATCTTTAGCTAAAGTTGATAACGTTTTGAAAATGTAAAGATTCTTGATATGTGTACTGCAGGCATGCAAAGAAACTAAATCACTTTCATATGTCTTGTTTACGTAAAATAATGAAATTCCCATGGAAAGACATAAAACGAACAATGTAGCTCTTTACAGTGAAGAGGATCCCGTGCTTACATCGGACACTTTAGTCACATGCGTACCCATAAACAATAACTTTGCTTGATATGTCATGCTTGTTATCGCTCGCAACGGATAATTAATTTTTTAAAATGTATTCTTTGTTGTATATTGTTTAAATAGTTTTCATTAATGGAACTGTTTATACGCTGATTTGTTTTAGACCGTCTGTAAAGGCTATAACATTGACATTCTCATAGTATTTTAAAGAAAGTAAACAATAGAAAGTAAACAGTTGATAAACGCCTCCAACTTTCAAGTTGTGTAGAGACGCCTATGTCGAGAAGCTGATTTCCATTAATGTACGGTAAATTATTTTCTCCAGGAGCAAAAAGATCCGTAAATTCACTGAGATCAAAGGAAAGTGCTGCTTCATGATGAAGCATACATCCTACATCATTAAATTTTGTGAAATCGGTGGGACCTTGGAAAAACAAGGCCAGATGCAAAAAATCAAGTTTGTAAGTGCAGGGAAAGAGGAGATATTTCATGTTAATCGTGAACATTTAGATTTGAAACGACCAATAGACTAAACCTCCCAGGATACTCTGACCATTATCGTCGAAACCAACCAGTCGCTTAAAATTATGTTTCAAACATAAACAAATGTAACCCTTACTTATTCATTATCATCAAGTACCTTCTCCGCAACGGAGGTTGGCTACCATGGATCGCCATTCTACTCTATTTCTTGCTTTGATGATGCAGGCTGTCATAGATTGACATAACCATCTTTTGATGTTACTCATCCATGTTAGTCTTGGTCTGCCTCTGCCTCTTTTACCTTGTATTTTCCCTTCCAATATTACTTTTAGTAGGCTGTTGTGTCTTTTAACATGCCCCAAAAATGTCATTTGTCTTGTCTTAATTGTATTTAGTAGTTCTCTTTTTATTTTCAGTTGTTTTAAAACTTCATCGTTTGTTATCTTTTGTTTCCATCCAATTCTACCTATTCTTCTATAAATCCACATTTCAAAGGCTTCAATTTTCTGTTCTGTTTTCTTGTCTAATGTCCATATTTCTGCACTATACAGGAATATTGAGAAGATGTAACATTTTGCCATTCTTAGTTTCAGCCCTGCTGATATTTGTTTTGTTGTTAGTATATTTTTCATGGCATTGAAATTACTTTTTGCCATACCTATTCTTTTGTTTATTTCAATTTTACATTTTCCATCATTGGTTATAGTATGTCCCAGGTAGTTGTAGCTCTGGACTGTCTCCAGATGTATTCCCTCAACCTTGATATTTAATTGTAGGTCTTGAGAATTTTCTTTGTTTATGATCATAGTTTTAGTCTTTCTGATATTCATATCTTGTCCATATTTTTTGCCTGTTATGTTTATCACATTAAGCAATTGTTGTAGGTCTTTAGGATTTTCTGCTAGTAGAACAGTATCATCGGCATATCTTAGGTTATTGATTATATTTCCATTAATGTTTAGGCCTGGCATCTCTGAGATGTTTTTAAAGATTTGCTCAGTGTATAGATTGAACAAACTTTGTTCTTCGTTTGTTGAAGGCTCGTTGTGTTGTGTTTTGTTCTTTCTGCCTTGTCACGTGGCCAAACCATTTTATCTGTTGTTTCCTTATATATTCTATGGCGGGGCTATTCCTAACTTTTTTCTCAGTTCTTCATTTCTGATCTTATCTCTCAGACTGTTTCCTGTCATTCGTCTAACACATTTCATCTCTGTAGAGGTTATTTTTGTTATTGTTCTTGCATCTAGGGTCCAGGTCTGGAATTGGTAGCACAACGTTGGGATGAAGATGTAACCTGTATTTTATTCAAAGTAAGCCCTTTGTGCATTGATACAGCGAGTGGCACGATCTGAGAGACACTGGAACGTGCTTTGCAGTTCTTCTGTTGGTATGACCCTTACAGTCGAGGTTACGGCCCTTTGGATGTCATCAATATTGTCAAAGACGTGCCCTTTCAATGTTAAGTTTAATGTTGGGAATAGAAAACAATTACAGGGAGACAAATCTGAGGAATAGTGTGGATGGTTGAAAATACACAATTGGGGCCAAGGTTCCGCGTACAACTACCACCCGTTGAGGTGGTGAATTATTTTAGTTGTCTGCCATCCATCATTATGTTGATTCTGTTTCTCCGTCGCCATAATCATGACTTCTATTTTGTTTATTTGACTAGACTTCCTAGATATTTAAATCCCTTCACTTGTTTTAGTTAACACATAATGTAGTTTATTGTACTACGGTGCGCGGATCAAGCGGTCTTTATCCCTCGGGTTCTATCGTTGCCCCCCGACATACACCAGCAATGGCACTATGTGTCGTAAAGATAAAGACAACACATTTAAATTAAAAAAAAAAACGATGAACCATTGTCCACCATTGGAGAATGATAGAGAGATGGAAAAAAAAGAAGACAGTCCCAGGATTAAACACTGCACGTGTGGATGTGCACTTTGAATGATCATTCAATTTCCGTCTGGATGAGTCGGAGAAAGATTACACGGATTGGGAGAAAACAAAACATTCTAGGAGCAGCACGGTTTCGCAAACACGAAGCTGCACACAACTGTTTCTCGCTATAGTTAGTTGTCTAACACATTTACTTATTTCAGAAATATAACCTGTAAATGAGACAGTTTGGCCACCTATCTCGATCATGTGGTCTGGCAATGACAAGTCTACAAGGAAGTGTGAAAGGAGCGAGATGGAAAGGTAAGCAGAGAGAGATATGGGAAGATAACAATGGATGGGTCTCGGCTCATAGAGTCCCAAAGAATGACTGAGGGTAGAGATCATTGGAGAATATTGATAAAGTCTGTCAGTCCCCAACAGTCTCCGGGATTACGGAATGAGGAAGGAAGTAATGAGTCTTATATTGTGCACTCAATCTGATGAGAAGATCTTACACCCTACAATTTAAAAATAGAAAACAAATGGTAGTGTTAAAGCTTTACGTAGTTAATGGAAGACACAAACTGGAACGACGTTTCGGCTTAAATCAAAGAACACACAAAATAGATTTGCAAGTAAATAAAATTAGGCCTACATCGCTAACTAATAATTTCGAACTAGAATGAGAAATAAAAATGCTTTCCTTGCGTATTGTGCGGTGGTCAGAAGGAACATTATCGAGGGCTAGTCCACGCAGGATACCCGGTGTAATTGACCAGCTAATGGGAGGGTCAAAACATACTTCTCCTTTACAATCAGCTTTGCTGTAGCTTCGCATTTGTATGCATTTATTGCCTTGACTACCCACCCTGCATTGTAATTACATTTGTGCTGAGAATTGTCATTTTCCACATCAAAAAGTTTTAAATGATTGAACTCTTCTCTTTTATAATCATCGATCTAGAAAATATCTTCTTCTAAATCATGTAACCCTGGTGACCACTGTGGCACCACTGACACACATAGATAACCTTCTCCATATCTTCATTCATTCTTTGCGACTCTGTAAAGTTGAGGTCTATCCATTTTGTTATGTTATCTTACCATTTCTTTCTCTGCAAACCTCTCCTTCTGACTTCTTTCACAGTTTCTTGGAGTGTGGCCTTTGTCAGATCGATATATATGACCATACCATTTTGTGTGTGTCCACAAAAGTCAAGAGACCATTATGTACTCCAATTGCTTGTTGTATCCTTTTAGGAACTTTTCCATTTGTGATACGATCTAAGGAAGTGATGCCTAAAACTTATGCTAACGTTTCACCTCCCTAACTTTAATTTTCTTCAGTAGCTCTGTTGTAAAGGTCCATATGTATATATATTACACACACCCATATATATATATATCATCATCAAGTAGCGGGCCTGCTGGCGTAGGTGATCATGTCTCTCCACAATTTTCGATCTCGGCAGATATTTATCATTTCTGTTGTTGACCTTCTGTCAAGCCATTCTCTTAAGCTATTTGTTATTTTTTCTCTTTGCTTCCCTCTATCTCTTCGTCCCTCAATTTTTCCAGTTCTTACAATATATTCCAGTTGTTCTCTTCTCATAACATGGCCAAAAAATGAAGAATGTTTCTTCCTAATATTGGAAATTAGCTCTCTTTTTGCTTTGACCTCTCTCAGAACATCTTCATTACTCTTTTTAGCTGTCCATGGTACTCTCAACATTCTTCTGTAAAACCACATTTCTACAGACTCCAGTGATTTTCTTGTCTGTTGTCCTATTGTCCATGATTCGCATCCATATGTTAAGACTGGCTCTACGTAACATTTAAGAACTCTTTTTCTTGTTTCTATTGTCAAAAATGGATTGCATAGTATCTTCCTCATTTATATATATATATATATGGGTCCTTACAACAGTGTGTGTGTGTGTGTCTCTCTCTCTCAACTTGTCAGAAGGTTTAGTGGAGGTTATTGTGTATTTTTGTGTGTGGAGGTTTTGTTATTGTTGAACAGCTTCTCTCGTTCCACAAGCATGTAGAAAAACTGTAACAAGTATGCAAATCAGCCTGATTTTAGAGCCAAGAGTGATGTTCTTATCTTTCCCAAAAGGTTTTAGACTTGCAAGGGTTGTTGTAGTTTGCTCTACCCTAGTCAATATTTCAGGTTTTGTGCCTTCATCTTTAAAAGACTACCAGTTGGGATTTGTATTTCTGATTTCTCTCTGCGACAATCACCCCTGGTCTCAGCAGCGAGGCCCGGCTTGAAAAGTCAGTTACTCATCGAGGGAAAAAACATGAGTACCTCCAAAGTCGGAGTTATCTGCCTGTGCGGCGAGGGACCCCTGTGCACACGGCTGCCAGGGAAAAATGGATTAACGCGCAAAATTCAGTTCCTAGTCTCTATGGACTTCATCAGAGTTGAAAGCTGGCGAACGCAACAACAACAAATGACTACCAGAGATTATTTTTGCAAAAATTGCGGTCTGGTGTAGTGATGACCATATTACTCATAAATGTGCCAGTAGTCATTAAAAATATGAGCGCTGTTACTATATTTCCTACATGCCACACTTGAGATGTGAGGAGATCCTTCTTTTTACTCCAGAAGTTGTTCTCTTGTAAGAGTAACTTCGTGGTTATAGTTATGGTTATAGTTAGTAAAGGGCCCCAGTATCGGTACAAACGAATTAAATTCCATAATTGCTCAACCGCCCGTGCAAGTGGAATCATCTGAATTAACATCTTATCACACAGAAGAATTAAAACAAAGAAAGGCAGCTGCAGTCCCCATCATAGAAGCTACAGCACATGCCAAAAACAGATAAGGCCAAGCAACATTGAAAGTGAACGCAGCTGAACTGTCATTCATCATACAATATCTTGATTCATCTAAGCAATCGGAATATCAAAACACAATCCGGATAAAAAGTTTCCTTATGTGTGCTGGATATGACAATAACGACTGAAAGAAAAATGAGAGTAGCTCAGGCTGCACACCATTAGGAAAATGTGACTGCAAATGATAAGTGTTTTACCCTCAGGCTGCACACCATTAGGAAAATGTGACTGCAAATGATAAGTGTTTTACCCTCAGACTACACACCATTAGGAAAATGTGACTGCAAATGATAAGTGTTTTACCCTCAGGCTGCACACCATTAGGAAAATGTGACTGCAAATGATAAGTGTTTTACCCTCAGACTACACACCATTAGGAAAATGTGACTGCAAATGATAAGTGTTTTACCCTCAGACTGCACACCATTAGGAAAATGTGACTGCAAATGATAAGTGTTTTACCTTCAGACTACGCACCATTAGGAAAATGTGACTGCAAATGATAAGTGTTTTACCCTCAGGCTGCACACCATTAGGAAAATGTGACTGCAAATGATAAGTGTTTTACCCTCAGGCTGCACACCATTAGGAAAATGTGATTGCAAATGATAAGTGTTTTACCCTCAGACTGCACACCATTAGGAAAATGTGACTGCAAATGATAAGTGTTTTACCCTCAGGCTGCACACCATTAGGAAAATGTGACTGCAAATGATAAGTGTTTTACCCTCAGGCTGCACACCATTAGGAAAATGTGACTACAAATGATAAGTGTTTTACACTCAGACTGCACACCATTAGGAGAATTTGACTGCAAATATTAAGTGTTTTACTCTCAGACTGCACACCATTAAGAGAATTTGACTGCAAATATTAAGTGTTTTACTCTCAGACTGCACACCATTAGGAAAATTTGACTGCAAATATTAAGTGTTTTACTCTCAGACTGCACACCATTAAGAGAATTTGACTGCAAATATTAAGTGTTTTACTCTCAGACTGCACACAATTAAGAGAATTTGACTGCAAATATTAAATGTTTTACTCTCAGACTGCACACCATTAAGAGAATTTGACCGCAAATATTAAATGTTTTACTCTCAGACTGCACACCATTAAGAGAATTTGACTGCAAATATTAAGTGTTTTACTCTCAGACTGCACACCATTAAGAGAATTTGACTGCAAATATTAAGTGTTTTACTCTCAGACTGCACACCATTAAGAGAATTTGACTGCAAATATTAAGTGTTTTACTCTCAGACTGCGCACCATTAAGAGAATTTGACTGCAAATATTAAGTGTTTTACTCTCAGACTGCACACCATTAAGAGAATTTGACTGCAAATATTAAGTGTTTTACTCTCAGACTGCACACCATTAAGAGAATTTGACTGCAAATATTAAGTGTTTTACTCTCAGACTGCACACCATTAAGAGAATTTGACTGCAAATATTAAGTGTTTTACTCTCAGACTGCACACCATTAGGAGAATTTGACTGCAAATATTAAGTGTTTTACTCTCAGACTGCACACCATTAAGAGAATTTGACTCCAAATATTAAGTATTTTACTCTCAGACTGCACACCATTAAGAGAATTTGACTGCAAATATTAAATGTTTTACTCTCAGACTGCACACCATTAAGAGAATTTGACTGCAAATATTAAGTGTTTTACTCTCAGACTGCATGACTTGAAAACCAAATCAAGAATGTGAGCTACAATATGTGCGAGAATAATTTGATATGCACATACAAGGGACCCACAAAAATAATCTGTATGTAGACTCTTCTTTGTCTGCTAAAGGAGCCTGGATACTTATGGGCTAGCTCAGAATGCAGGGATGTCAATTCTTTATCATAATCAATGAATCCATTGATTGACTTTAAATATGTCCAGTGGAATCTCTCCCAGTTTTCTCTGTATCAGGACTGTCTTTGGTGTGCCACATATTTTATAAGTGTTTAGCTTTTGTGTTTACATTTCTTTTGTTTATTTTAGAATAATATTTGCATATTGTGTTGATCTTTGTTAATGTTTTGTCTTTGTACACGATGAAGGATTTTGCTAAAATGATCGAGGGCTAGTCCCCACGGGATACCCAGTGTAGTTGACCAGCTAATGGGAGGGTCAAAACACATTTCTCCTTTACAACCAGCTTTACTGCAGCTAATAGTTTAGCTGTTAGATACAATTTTGTTTATTTTACCTGTTTTCTGGAATTCTACTTGTGGTGCCACCTAAGTTTTAATATTTTATTTTTGGGCTATCTCCCAGTATTTATTATTTTATTGATCTCGACATATTTTACTGTTCCACTTTAAAGGCTACTGATTTCCTTTCAAGCTGATATTTTGATTAAAACATAATTTCTTCTTTTGCATTCAATGACTACTACTCTTTATCGCTTACACTTAAAAGGATGTTAAACAGATGTAGATTTACCGTGTTGTCATTTACAGCAAGATGTATTTTTTTTTTTACCTCATATATTCAATGTCAGCACACCATTTTGTAATGCCAGATTGCCTTCTTTACAAACTTGGCCAGGTAGGTTAGTCTGTTTCCACACAGTGGGGATACGTGGGATCTTGACCAGCTGTTGCCACTGATCCTGACATAAGCAGTGAGCTTGGAGTTGTCAATTACATTCATACAAGGTGCTGGTGGCAATATGACCCTCAAAATACAATTTACACTTTAAAAAAATTATTGTGTGCCATCGCCACATCGAAGGTAGGCTACCATGAAGCGCAATTTTACTCTGTCTCATGTCTTGGTAGCGCATGTTGCCATAGGTTCACCTGTCCACCTTTTGATCTTATTATTCCACTTTAGTCTTGGCCTTTCTCTGTCTCGTCTACCATGTATTTTTCTTTCCTTCAAAAAAGACCTTTAGTAGGGTATTATGTCTCTTCTCATGTCCCAAGAATTACAATTTAAAATCAAATTACAAATAAATAAATGCAGTTCAATAGCTTATAATGGTGTTATATAACATGAAAATCACATATTTATATAATAATAACAGTGTTGTATCACACTCAAGCATGTGCAGGAGTGAAGGCCATAGCTTTTCTGCATAGATATTTTGTATTTTCTTCAGTTGTTTTATGTATATATGTTTTAGTGCTGACTGAACATATTTCTGTCTGATAATTATTTGCTGGAAAGCTATTTAATTTACAGCTGAATTAACAAGATCTTCTACTGTCACCATTACTACCACAAATAATAATATTTATATTAAAACTACTACCACCACAATCATGACCACTACCACTGTTATTGTTGCTCCTTTTCTTCTTCTTCCGTGTTTGACTTATGGATGTGGCATATCTCAAAACTGGTGGATGCCATATCTCTGTTCTTTGCAGATCAGCAGTTGCTCTCCAGAGCTTGAAGATAAGTGCAGTATACTCTAGCCAATAGTGCGATAGCCACTATATTCAGAACATATTTAGCTGTGCTTCTACACAATGTGTTTGAAACTAACTCTGGAGACATCTATGTCCGTACAAGATCTGATAGCTTCTTATTCAGTCTAGCACGTCTGAGGTCAAAATTTAAAATAACTGAGACCCTAATCAAGGAGCTTCTATTTGCTGATGATGCAGCACTGGTTGCTCACGATGAATCCATCCTGCAGTCAATGATTGACAATCTAGGTAGATCATGTGATTTATTCTCCCTGTCAATAAGTATAGAGAAGACTGGTGCTTCTCAAGTAGTAGATAGTCCCGTAGCTATATCATTAAATAATACACCCCTTGAATCTGCGAGAAAGGTCTCATATGAGAGGTACTCATATTTTTTCCATTGATGGGTAATTGACATTTCAAGCTGGGCCTCACTGCTGAGACCAGGGGTGGTTGCAGCTCTGTTCTTCTCTACAGACTGAAAACATAGAGGAAAACAAAGACTAATAGCAATAGACTCCAACCTTTCATAAACAGATGCCTCCGACAGTATCACAATACTAAATGGCCAAATAAAATTACAAATGAAAACCTTTGGGAAAGAACTGCCCAGATACCAATAGGAATGGAGATCAAGAAAAATAAAATGGGGATGGATTAGCCATACATTGTGAAGAAAAGCAAGCAATATCACAAAACAGTCAACTGGAATCCACAACTGTTTCAACGACACCTGTGAACAGTCAGCCTGGAACAGTGCATGCAAGGGAAAGTTCTACGTGTCAGACTGCATTCTCAAATCTCCGGTCTACTGAACGAAACCTGCGGACAGTTAATCGAAGCCTGCGTCTCGTATGTCAATGATTCACACGTTAAGAAGAGTCTGCAGACTAACCCAAGCATATGGATACCTCAATGTGATTATGTGCTAGACTTGACTCATTTCTTGGTGTTTTTCCGTGAAGACATGACTCATATTTTAATGTTTTTCTGTGCTAGTCATGGCTCATATCTTGGGATGTTTCTGTGCTAGCCATGACTAAAATCTTAGCTCATGTGTGTGTTGTGTGTGCTAGCCATGGCTCATATCCAGATGTGTGTCATGTTAGTCATATCTCATATCTTGGTGTGTCCGTGTTAATCATGTCTCTTATCTTTATGTGCGTCTGAGTTTAGTAATATATCATAACTTAGTGTGTAACTGTGTTAGTCATGTGTCATATCTTTGTGTGTGCATGTCTGGGTTAGGGATATCTCATATCTTTGTTTGCATGTTTATGTTAGTCATATCTCATATCTTTGTGCGTACATGTCTGTGTCTGTTACATCTCATATTCTTGTGTGTGCATGGCTATGTTAGTCACATCTCATATCCTTGTGTGTGCATGGCTATGTAAGTTACATCTCATATCTTTGTGTGTGCATGCCTATGTTAGTCATATCTTATATCTTTGTGTGTATGTCTATGTTAGGCATATGTCATATCTTTGTGTGCACATGTCTAAGTCAGTCATATCTCATATCTTTATATGCATGTCTATGTTAGTCATGTGTCATATATCTTGATGTGTGTCGGTGTTAGTCATGTCTCGTATTGCTGTGTGCATGTCTGTGTTATTCACATCTCATATCTCTGTGTGTGCATGTCTGTGTTAGTCACCTCTAGTGACTCGGGCAGATGGTGCTCGTAAACCTGGGAGGGTAGACCATCTAAGGGCAGAATCCCCCTACAGAAAAGACAATCTGCTGCCTTGCAGGAAGATTGGGGACAATCAAAGGCTAAGGAAAGCAAACCTGAAAAAATTCTGGCTGAAATCGGATGCACTGGGCCACTGGCGCAGAACACAGTGCAACGTATTAACGGGTGTTCAGTCAGAGTGGATCTGGCGGACTCTAAATGTGACGTTCTGTCTGTGGGGGCGATCAACACACTTAACCTGACAGATGACTTCATGTGGGAGTCTGGAATCCAACTCTGACTGCTTCCTGATCGCAGAGAGAGAGAGAGAGAGAGAGAGAGAGAATCCACAAGGAACTAGGAAAGTTGAAAGGCCCAAGCAGACCTGGAAATGAGTTGCTGAGACAGAAGAAAAGGCTGAAGGATGGATTTGGGCTCAAAAGGAAAAGTTTGCACAGAACAGAATCCATTGGCAGAGTGTCATGGCAATCCATTGCTCCATGGGGTTCTACAAGGCGCAAGTCAAGTCTAGTATACAAGGATTTATTTTTATCATGTGGATCATAACCACTATTATTTTTCTAAAAGTGAACCAGAGTTGTATTTACTCAAAGAACAAATAACCAAAGAGGCATAATTCAAATAAAACAAATTGTTTTATCAAAGACAAATCACATTTTAGGACATTGTAACAAAATAATTCTGCCATTTCTTAGTGAAGCTTGTCAAGGGATATCAGGAGGCTCTTCGTCAGAATCAAATTCAGCAAATTCATCCTTTATCCATTTTCCACCCCAATCTCTCTTCCAACCAGATCTGAAATAAAACAGAAAAAAAGTGAAACTTGAGTAAAAGAAGAAATGAAAACAGTCTAATTATGTAATAATCTAGAAAATATCTCTTTAACCTGGGCTGTACTATTCACCATTTTATGATTTCAGTTTTCAGGCAACCATATTAAAAAAAAAACAACTCATGCTGTTCTATGAACATCCAAATATACAAACTTATATATAAACAAAAAGTCAGTGGAAGAAAAAAAAAAGAAGGAATTTATGAATCAGCTGAAAATGAAAAAAGAACTACTTAACAGTTTGAAAAGAGACAATTCAAATTTTGTGAATACATGAAAAGACATAATACCCTTCTAAAAGTGATCTTGGAAGGGATGGTACAAGACAGAAGCAGACCAAGACTAAAGTGGATTGTTGTTGTTGTTATGGATCCAGTGACCTTTGAGTTGATGCCCTTCGGTCCAATGCCATGTAGTAGTATCTGCAGGTATTTTTAAGTTCTGCTGTAAAGTGGATTGATAACATCAAAGGGTGGTCAGGTGAACGAACCTGGGACAACGTGTTCCATCAAGACAAGAGAAGTCATGTTAATAGTGCACATGTGTTAAAATTACAGATCAGCTGCTCTCTAAAAATGCAATTATAAATTATTAATTATATATTTTATATGCTATAAAAGAGAATATTTAAGAGGATAACATAAAATTGTAAAATTAATATAATTAAATTATGTCTTAAGTGCGTGCAGAAAATTATTTTAAAAAACATTTAGGAATTATATTTTAATGAGGTATAACAATCTTTGATCACCTGTGCACTGCGCTAAAACAAGGGACACAACTAAAAGTTTGGTAACAAGGCCCTGTGTTCTATTCTTCAGGATTGTATGTAGTGTGCTTGAGGAAATATGTTCTCTGCATAGTTCTGCTTTTGGTTTTAACCTTTTGTCCACTTTCGCTATAAACATCACTTTCCTTTCATTGTGATTCTGGCCATTGTGATAACAAATTTAATGACTTGAATAGATTTGAATAAGCATGTAGATAATTCTATGTGCACCAATTTTCAGTCATTATGATGAAAGCATGGGAGCTGTGATAGCTCAATGGTTAGTGAACTGGACTACAAAGGACAAGAGGTAGGTTTCGATCCCAACCGATGGCTTCCGGGTTCATCCAGCCTTAAATGGGTACCAGATTTTTTCTGGGAAAGTAAAGCGGCACGAGCGTAATATCGACCACATTACCCCAAAAATTCATGTGCTGAAGGCTGTAAAATATATGGTCACTAACACCATATTCCCTATACGCCACTTGGTGTGACGGGGGCTCTTTACTACTTTTTAAGATGAAAGCCTATTGACCAGATACTATCCAATAAAACAACAGTCATTTCTCTAACCACAGCCATAGGTTATGTTGTAAGATTTGTTTTGCTAAACCCTACCTTTCTTATCCAGTGCCATGTGCAAGTTACTAGTCTTGCTGACCCCACCACACAATATACACACAAACAAAATACACATTGTTAGCATTTCTCAGAACCAGGCTCAATTTCTTCTTCTTCTTTCCTTCCTCATCTGCCTTTCAGCGTCGAGGGGAGATATAATTTGCGGTCTTTTGCTCTTCTGTTCGTATCTGCTGCTGTTATGTTTCCTAGTGCTTCTAATATTCCATCGACCCATCTTCTTCATGGTCAACCCTTGGGTCTGTTGTTCTCACAACGTTTGTTGAAGGCTTATTGTGTTGTGTTTTGTTCTTTCTGCCATGTCACGTGGCCAACCCTTTTTATCTGTTGTTTCCTTATATATTCTATAGTGGGGGCTATTCCTAGCTTTTTTCTCAGTTCTTCATTTCTGATCATAGCTCTCAGACTGTTTCCTGTCATTCGTCTAACACATTTCACCTATGTAGAGGTTATTTTTCTTATTGTTCTTGCATCTAGGGTCCTGGTCTGGCATTGGTAGTACAACATTGGGATGAAGATTGTATTGTATAGTGCTCGTTTTGCCTCCAGAGTTATTTCCTTGTTGGACAATAGTGGTGATAACTGTCCAATGATTTGACAAGCTTTATTGCATCTTGATTCTATCTCTGCTGTTTTATAATTATCGTTTGTCATTAAACTTCCTAGGTATTTGAATTCCTCTACTTGTTTTAGTTGTCTGCCTTCTATAGTTATGTTGATGTTCTGTTTATTTTTGGTGACGTTCATGACTTCTGTTTTGTTGATTTTCATGTATTTTTTGCCAGAGATGTTGAGTTTGTTTAAGTGTTCTTGTAGGTCTTCTATTGTTTCATGTATTAGTGCCTGGTCGTCTGCAAATAAAAGCTCATTGACCTCCTCTGTCTCTGATGGGTTGGCTAGCTTGCATATATGGTCCATGTATGTAATAAACAGTGTCCGGTTAGCGCAATCGATAGGCGGTTGGCTTACCACGGCAACAGCCGGGGTTCGTACCCTGGCGAGGACACCTGGGTTTTACTAATTCCCTAAAAATTAGTAGGAGCCGCGATAGCTCAGTGGTTAGTGAACTGGACTACAACGGACAAGGGGTAGGGTTCGATCCCAACCGACGGCTCCGGGTTCACCCAGCCTTAAATGGGTACCGGATTTTTTCTGGGAAAGTAAAAGCAGCACGGGCGTAATACCGACCACATTACCCCAAAAATCATGTGCTGAAGGTCTGTAAAATATAGGGTCACTAACACCATATTTCCCTATACGCCACTTGGCGTGACGGGGGGTACTTTACTTTTTACTATGTAATAAACAGTAGGGGAGATAGTACGCACCCCTGTCTTACACCTGATCTAACTTCGAAGTGGTCTGTGTAGCCTGCTGCTGTTCTGACCCTGCAGCTGCTGTTGATGTAGAGACTTTTAATAAGGTTGGTAGATGTTGGCTTACTCCGTATGTTGTTAGTATCTCCCACAGTTGTTCTCTGTTTACTCTGTCGAATGCTTTTTCCTGGTCAATGAAGGCTATGTATAAGTTTTGATTATGTTCTGTCGTTTTTTTCTGCAAGCTGTTTTAATGTGAATAGTGCGTCAGTACCGGGCTCAATGATCTCATTAAATTAAGGATATCTTCAATTAATTGTATTGTTTTATGTAGGGGTTGGACTTTTGTTTTAGATTTAATCAGCATAAATAAAGAAAGGTTTCCAAACAGACCTTATGGGATATAGGAACTATGTTGCTAATGCTCAGATTACAATTTTTTTGCACTGACCAATGGCAGAAAAAGAGAAGCAACAACAGCAGACATCAACTCCCTTGCTGAAGCTGAGAGGATCAAACAGATGAGGGACAAGTGAGATACAATGCAGGTCCTGTGCAAAGTCTGACACTTAATAGCGTCTAGAATTTCTTGTCTACATGCAGTCTTCAGTTCAAAAGTAAGATAGGAAAGTAGGTAGACAGAGAGACATACAAACATACAGATAGCTAGAATAAATGCCACATATAACACATATTATGTATGATGAGGTTGAAACTACAAAAGCTGCTCCATTTTTCTGAACAACAACAAATATCACATACCCATTTCCATGCAGCCGTTTCATTCAAAAGCAAAAAAACTGCAATATCTAGGAATTAAACCCTGACTTCTGGAATCAATAGTTATCAGACTCTAACCTGTCAGTCATAATGGCTTCAATTTTTAACATGCCCACTGTTATTGTGTTTAGAAGCCATAATATGACCCTGAAGTGTCAGAAGTAATTAAGAAAAAAAAAGTAATTTTTTATATTTAAAAATTATAAATAATTATAATAAATTATTTGATACAAGCAATAAACTAAAAACATCAGACCTCTAAATGGTCTTTGCCGATTTATTTTATCTTACATGGAACAAAAGTTATACACGTACAATTGTACATGGGTTTTATAATGATCTTGTACAATCAATAAATGCAGTATAACTCACCCTTGCAACTGTTTTAACTTCTGAGATATCTGGGTTTGTTCCTGAACTTTTTCTGCTCTCGCAAGAGTTTTGTCTGGTAATGATGGTGAGTTTGATATTGATAATGTACAGTTTTCTGTGCTAACAATTGGTGGCGGTGGTGGAGGTACAGTAGTACTAGGTACAAACTTGTGCGTTTCAGCACCAGTTCCAATAACAATGGATTGTTTGTGAAGTCGTCCAAACTGAAAGTTAGATAATTTCTGTGTGCAGAGAGCTTCATTTGCTGGCTTTAAAATATTCTGAGATGAAGCATTCCCCAAAGAAATTAACAATTGATGTGATTTTGTTCCACTTTCAACAGGAACTGCTTGGTTAGAATGAGGTCCATGTTGACGTTGCGTGGGCTTTGAAGCTTGATGTGCTTCTCTCATAGTAAATGGTGCACTCTGAGATGATTCCTTCTCTGAAGATGTCGACAGAATGCCACTATGTGGACTGGACAAAGAACGAATATTGAAATTTTGTTTTTGGTTTAGGCTACTGGTTTGGGTAGAAACCCCGGCGCCAAGTGAAAAACTCTGAGTGTTCGGGTATGTTGTTTGATTCTTTCTAAATTTAGACTTATATGGTATAATCCTCACAGGATCCTCCACATGCTGTGTAAATATATCTTTCAGTTGATGAGTGTTTTTGAAAGGACCCGACAAACATTGCTCTCTTAACAATGAAGAGTCACACGTGATATTTACATTCCTAGCAATGGGTAAAAGACCCTCATCATGAGCATTCACTGAATGCAATGCCAACACTTTACTTTCATTATTCAGGTCCAGTATAGGTTTTCTTTCACCTTTATTAACTTTCCCTTTTTTCACTCGAGGATCATATGGGCATGATGTAAGAAGGCCCTTGTCATTTGTTTTAGCCTGAAAACAAACAGACTGTAAAGTTAAGGCTATAAAATTTACTGAAGTCTTGTTCAAATAAAAATACAAATGTAACTTAATTCTTTTTTGTGCTGTAAAGTCTGTTTAAATTAAGTTTAATTAAAAATGCAGATTTCAAGAAATGTAATTTTTTAAATATGTTATAAAATGTATAAATTATGTTCTAATAAGAATACAAATTTCCATTAATAAATTAATTTTTAAAGTATAAGGTTTCCTGGATATATATTTTAATAAAAATTTCATGAAATGAAATAAACTTAACATAAAATTGATTGAAATTATGACTCACTAGAGCAAAAATCATTTCTTAAAATGTAAGAAAGAAATTTCAAATAATAGACATTTAATGCAACTTTACAAAAAGCTGTATATTAAAACCATATCCTGAGGGTATTACATAATTACTCAGCATACAAGGAATAAAGAAACCTCAAAATAAGCTCAAATCTTATTAAACTAACTTTATATAGGCATCACCAGTTTTAGCACTGTTGCTTTTGTATTTGTTTATGTATAAAAATGAATACTACCCAAAAATATGCCGATGGTTTAGGAAAAACATATTAGTGCATACAGCATCTCATATTTACCAATGTTGTAAAGCATGTTGGTACCTTTCACTCTTTTTTTATCTTTAATGAAGACATACGCAGAAGAAGTGGAATGAAGGTTAGAGCAGAAGTAAGAGAAATGGTCATGTATCCAATAATATCTTCAACAATCAAGAAAAGAAGGTGGACGTATATAAAACAAAGGCTGACCCCAAGAAACACTAAGATGAACACTGAGGTGATATGCTACAAGAGTACACATTAGCACCCTTGCCAAGAATGAGAGGCTCAACAGAACTTGTGGTGAGAAACAACATGTGTCCTTTGCAGTGTCTGATATTTAACATCAAAGATAGTCCGACTTGGAGATCTGGAATGTTTGCCCTATGTACTACTGTCAGTTTGAGAGGACAATGGATGGCTAGATAGAGGTAGTGTTAAAACATGTTTTTTAGCAAAAATAAAAATAAAAAAATCATTTACATAGAAAGTTAGGAGAAAAACAAATAAAATTGTGACCAGTTTTTATAAGTATATCTATTAACAGATAATACTGAAATTTGGACCAGAAGGACTTTACCAAAAGCAAAACAAAAAGGAAACATAAACAATCCATCAAAATGAATTGAAAAGCATGAAAGAAATAATGGCTGGCCTCAGATGTAACTGTGGTTGAGAATTAAAGATATCATAAGGGTAACATTTTAAAAGCCCTCAATGAGTGGATGTTAGAAATTGACATATATCAATTTGGAAAACAAAGCTGATAAGACAACCTGCAAAACAAGCTAAATGCGTGCACAACCACTAAGCTACTGGAATCACCAATAAATACATACTTCATCATCCGCTCAAGACAACTAAGCACCCATGGGTTTGCTCAGATCATTGTCATGTTAACTTTGACGACAAAGAATAATTAACATTATAATGAGACTGATAAAGAAATCAAAGCAAATTAACTTTTGAACTAAATTTTCATAAGCTGTTACCACTCTTATTGACGTTGACCCATCCTTCATGTACTGTTGGTGTTTCCTGGCAGCAATCAAATTATTTAGCTCTCTTTTTTTTGCTTCATGGATCTCAAGATCTAAAAGAAATATACATAGACGTATTATTGTTTTCAATCAAGAAGAAATTGAGTTATTTGCAGGTCATTACCATTGCACCGTTATTATGGGCAGAACACTTCAAAAAAATTCTTAACCGTCCACTACCCCACAATTTAATAGATTTTGAAGCTGAAACACCAGCAGCAGAATTAGATATAATTTATGACTTTATCTTGAGCGAAATTGAGACCTCCTTAAAGCGTATGGCCAACAACAAGGTTGCTGGAGAGGATAAGTTAACAGCTGAGATCCTCAAGGCAATTGATAGCCATAATTTAATCCTCCTCCAAAAAATGTTCAACGTCATTTGGAAAGCAAAGAAGGTGCGTCAAAAGTGGAAAAAAGGAATTATTGTTAAGATTACAAAAAAAGGACAATCTTAGAGATTGTAACAACTGGAGAGGCGTGACACTTTTGTCAGTTGCCTCAAAGTTATTCTGCAAAATCATCCTGAATAGAATAAAGGATTCAATAGATACAGTAATGCGTGAAGAACAGGCTGGGTTTAGAAAAGGGAGAAGCTGCCTTGATCACATTTTTACTCTACGACTTATATTGGAGGAACACATTGAAAAGCAAAAACCTTTTGTACTTAACTTCATCGACTTCCCAAAAAGCATTTGACAGTATTCATAGAAAATTCTGAAGCAATATGGCTTACCATCAAAAATCATAAATATTATTAAAGACATGTATGATGGCTACACATGTGCAGTTCGAACAGAGGAAGGGCTGAGCGAATGTTTCCCAATAGAAATAGGGTTAAACAAGGATGTATTTTATCGCCCTTGTTATTTGGAGTTCTTATAGACTTCATAATGAAGAAATGCTGCACTGGTAATAAAGGCATCGAATGGATACAAGGAGACCATTTGGAGGGCCTTGACTTTGCTGATGACATAGTCCTAACGCGTTGCACTTGTTTCAAATTTGTCCTGTTTATTTTTATGCTGCATGCTGGTGATGATTATATATTTCATAGAGACAAATTTCCACTGCTTGTGATAGGATTAGAACTCAGGACTTACTTGTCCATAGGCTGATGTCTTACCCCTAGATCACCCAGCATCCCTGTGGTAAGTCATGGGTTCAAGAAAAATTCAGAATACAAGGAATGCCATGCAGTGAACTAATGGAGGAAGGCAAGCAAAATCAATTTACATACCATGACAACCAGATAGAAAACACTGGAAATAGCATGGACCAGAATTAGGACACTCTGAGACCATACAAAATAGAGGAACTTTCCTGTTGTCCTACAAAACACTACAAGGTATCATACCTGATTTCTTGTTATAATTACAGCCAATTTCTCATAATAAAAGCTGAATTCTCATTAAGATTCCTCTGTCATCTTTATTAAATGGTTCATAAAATGCACTGAATTTTTAAATTCTTAAAAATTATCAAAAACTTTTGGAACTAATTTTCTCCTAAGACCTTTGTTTAATTTATTTTCTGTCAGACATCTCTAGAGGGATTTATAGTCCAAGAACATACTTTAAATAATATTTAAAATGTATTCACTTCATTGTCAGTGATTCTAGTACAGTTAAAAAAAAAAAAAAGTAAATTACCCCCGTCACACCAAGTGGCATACAGGGAATATGGCGTAAAAAAGAAAGTACCCCCGTCATGTCAAGTGGCGTTTAGGGAATGTGGTGTTAGGCGACCATAAATTTTACAGACCTTCGGCACATGATTTTTGGGGTAATGTGGTCGGTATTATGCCCATGCCGCTTTACTTTTCCAGAAAAAAATCCGCCACCCATTAAGGGCTGGGTGAACTGGAAGCCATCGGTTGGGATAGAACCCTACCTCTTGTCCTTTGTAGTCCAGTTCACTAACCACTGAGCTATCGCGGCTCCCGCAATATGGTGTTAGTGACCATAAATTTTACAGATTTTTCGGCACATGATTTTTGGGGTAATATGGTCGGTATTACGCTAGTGCCGCTTTACTTTCCCAGAAAAAAATTCGGCACCCATTAAAGGCTAGGTGAACCGGAAGCTGTCGGTTGGGATCGAACCCTACCTCTTGACATTTGTAGTCCAGTTCACTAACCACTGAGATATTCTAGTACAGTATAAGGCTTTAATTGGTTGACGTTGTCAATAGAATTTGGTACCAATGAACTTTGGGGGATGGTGTGACATGAGTGGAGTGAATATAGGGTATTCCCAACTACAGGGAAACAGATTCTATGGATACAATAGGTATAAGGCCATAATTGTCTTATCAAAAAAATGCCACAAAGATATGAAACTTTTTACACACAGTTTTGCAACAGGATGCAATCTGATCTTCAGATGAATAATATTATTAAAAGTACAGAATGAACAAGATCCACATATCTAATTCTTTTTAATTACTTAAGCAAACTTAATTCATTAAATCAATTTGTAACTATCTTTGAATTGATGTGCAGACATGGCTTGCTTGTGTTCACCCAACGAATACGGGAATTGTTAGAATTCTTCATCATCTGCCCTTAAAAGGATTAAATGGGTGTGTATGCTTGGTGCAAAATAACGACACGTGGAACAATATTAAAACAGGTAAATTAATTTAAATATTTAGGAACTTTGTTAACCTCAGACGGAAGATGTACAACAGAGGTGAGATGCAGAATGGCTCAGGCAAAAGCAGCTTTCCAAAAAATGAGGAAGATACTTTGCGATCCATTTTTGACAATAGAAACAAGAAAAAGAGTTCTTACATGTTATGTAGAGCCAGTCTTAACATATGGATGTGAATCATGGACAATAGGACAACAGATAAGAAAATCACTGAAGTCTGTAGATATGTGGTTTTTCTGAAGAATGTTGAGAATACCATGGACAGCTAAGAAGAGTAATGAAAATGTTCTGAAAGAGGCCAAAGCAAAAAAAGAGCTAATTTCCAATATTAGGAAGAAACAATCATTATTTTTTGGCCATGTGAAGAGAAGAGAACAGCTGGATTACATTGTAACAACTGGGAAAATTGAGGGACGAAGAGATAGAGGGAAGCAAAGAGAAAAGAGAAAGACAGCTTAAGAGAATGGCTTGGCAGAAGGTCAACAACATAAATGATAAATAACTGTCGTGATCAAAAGTTGTGGAGAGACATGATCACCTATGCCAGCAGGCCCGGTACTTGATGATGATGATGATGATTCTTGGTGTTGTGCTTTGCAGTAGCATCGTGATATTTGTGCCTTTCAGTCAAGTCAATAAACTTCAGCATGGCGTTTCTGAGTACCAGGCTGCCTTTCTTCTAGATCCTTACTTACTTAGCCAGAGGGTGTCCGGTTAGCGCAATCGATAGGCGGTTGGCTTACCACGGCAACAGCCGGGGTTCGTACCCTGGCGAGGACACCTGGGTTTTACTAATTCCCTAAAAATTAGTACCTCTGAAGTCGGAGTAAATCTGCCTGCATGGCGAGGGGCATCCTGTAATGGGATAAAACAGACTTTACACGCAAAATTCAGTCCCACAAAATTGAGTGGGTGGGACTTCGTCAGAGGTCAAAGCTGACGAAAGCGAACGAACGAACGAACTTAGCCAGACTAGACAGGTTAGACTGTTGCTAGTGGCACCATGATGTGCAAGCCATCAGCTATGATTTGCTGACAACTTCCAACTCTGTTTCTGAATGGAATCTTAGCCTCCATATGCAGACATGATTATGGTATCACTGAATTATAAATGTCAATGACTATTAAAATCTAAGAAACAATTGTTGAAACGTAATCAATGTACTTACATGTAACATATAGAAAGATATAACTGACAAGCATATCATGAGCAAAGTACCCAAACAGAGCATTACTGTGTATGTAACTTGCTAAAGCATCCAAACAGAGCCTTACTGTGTATGTAACTTGCTAAAGCATCCAAACAGAGCCTTACTGTGTATGTAACTTGCTAAAGCACCCAAATAGAGCCTTACTGTGTATGTAACTTGCTAAAGCATTCAAACAGAGCCTTACTGTGTATGTAACTTGCTAAAGCACCCTAACAGAGCCTTACTGTGTATGTAACTTGCTAAAGCACCCAAATAGAGCCTTACTGTGTATGTAACTTGCTAAAGCCTTCAAACAGAGCCTTACTGTGTATGTAACTTGCTAAAGCACCCAAATAGAGCCTTACTGTATATGTAACTTGCTAAAGCACCCAAACAGAGCCTTACTGTGTATGTAACTTGCTAAAGCACTCAAACAGAGCCTTACTGTGTATGTAACTTGCTAAAGCACTCAAACAGAGCCTTACTGTGTATGTAACTTGCTAAAGCACGCAAACAGAGCCTTACTGTGTATTTGTTGTTTGTTTGTTGTTAGGATGATCATCACTGCACACCAGATGAATCCATAAAGTAAAAAAGTAAAGTACCACCGTCACGCCAAGTGCTGTATAGGAAATATGGTGTTAGTGACCATAAATTTTACAGACCTTCGGCCCATGATTTTGGGGTAATGTGGCTGGCATTATGCCCATGCCGCTTTACTTTCCCAGAAAAAAAAATTTGGTACAGATTAAAGGCTGGGTGAACCGGAAGCCATCGGTTGGAATCGAACCCTACCTCTTGTCCTTTGTAGTCCAGTTCACTAACCACTGAGCTATCGCGGCTCCCAGATGAATCCATACGTGCCCTGATATCCCACTTGAAAAATTCCAAGGAGAAATCTAGCCACCATACATGAACTCCACACCATGGCCTGGGATTCACTGCGTGGGTAGGTTTCTGCTGATAATTTTGCCCAGGGAGAGGCCATATTTATGACTTACTCTTTTCAATTTCCAACTGCCAAGAGTTCTTTAACGTGCGTGAGTGAGTGCACACGGAACCTCCTGTTTATTGCTGTTATCAGAGAGGGCTAGACATTGGATCTCACTACCTAAGAGATCAGGGGAGGGTTCTTCTTAAAGAAATCACAGATTAATTTTTCCAATTTTTTAAAAACTGTCTAAAACTTGCAAAAACACAAAATAGAGACTTAGAGAATACATAACTTGCTGCTTAAAAATGATACTGCAGGAAGCTACTTACTTAACAAATGTTTCTTTCCTTTCCGGTGCACTATCAGCATGTTAACTGTATCAAAGATGGGGTTACTTAGGCACACAGTGCAAGTAAACCTGTCAGAATATTTGAAATCTCATCAAAGGAAAGATGAATGTTTTTAAATAGAATGTGAATGGGGGAACTTAACATTCCTTTTAACTTTTTTTTTTCAATGTTCCTTTAAGGGTGAGGTACACCAGGAACAAAGTTGCATTACTTAAAAATTCATGTTAAAAGAACTGTTCAAGTTAATGCCAGCAGTTGTTATTGGTTGCTGACGGCTATCAAATCATGCCCAAATAATATATGAAGCTTCAGTTCTGCAACTGTAAGAGTTTGTAAGGATGGATGTTTTACAATCTACTCAAAGTAACAAAGTAACTTTAGAGCTGCCTATATTGTATAAGGACTCATCCTTAATAGCAGAAAGACAGAAGTAATGGTAACAACAAGGAAAAAGACCTCACCTCAGTGCAAAATAAAGACAAGTGGAACAATATTAAAACAGGTAAATGAATTTAAATATCTGGGAACTTTGTTAACCTCAGACGGAAGATGTAAAACAGAGGTGAGATGCAGAATGGCTCAGGCAAAAGCAGCTTTCCAAAAAATGAGGAAGATACTATGCAATCCATTTTTGACAATAGAAACAAGAAAAAGAGTTCTTAAATGTTATGTAGAGCTGGTCTTTACATATGGATGTGAATCATGGACAATAGGACAACAGACAAGAAAATCACTGGAGTCTGTAGAAATGTGGTTTTACAGATGAATGTTGAGAATACCATGGACAGCTAAGAAGAGTAATGAAAACATTCTGAAAGAGGTCAAAGCAAAAAGAGAGCTAAGGAAGAAACAATCATCATTTTTTGGCCATGTAATGAGAAAGAACAACTGGAATATATTGTAACAACTGGGAAAATTGAGGGACGAAGAGATAGAGGGAAGCAAAGAGAAGAGATACTAGACAGCTTAAGAGAATGTTTTGGCAGAAGGTCAACAACAGAAATGATAAATAACTGTCGAAATCGAAAGTTGTGGAGAGACATGATCACCTACGCCAGCAGGCCCAGTACTTGATGATATTGTATAAATGCCGGTTTTACCAACTATTTCCAATGAAATAATGAATGCCCAAAACATCAAATTTAAAATCGTCATCAGCAGTGTCACATCTGACATAAATTTTGCCACACTAATTTATAAATTAATTTGGTATCTTCTTTAAAAATAAAAGGCAGACATAAAAAAAATTGTTAGTTGAAAGAGTACATATTTTGTGGCTTCAAAACTTACCTTCCATTACACAGCAATTTAGCCTCATCCTCTGGAATATCCTCTGACAATAATTCTGTAATTCGTCTTTTCTGAAAATAAAGATGATTTAACCTTCTAATCTTAACTTCAGTGAAATGCTTAATTCTATTTTTAATTGTTACAATCTGTATTTTAACAAATATACATAAATAATATATATATATATATATATATATATATATATATATATATATATATATATATATATATATATATATATATAGGCGTATCTTTAGATATCGCTCCGGGTAGACGGGACTCATAAACCTTGGCTGGCAACCCGTCTAGAAGAAGGGAAACTTCAACCACAAAACCCTCCACTACCTTGTGGACTAGTTTCTAGTTAGAATCGAAGGTTATGGGAGTACACCCAGAGTAAAAATCCGGAGGGAGGGACCCTAAGGCAGTGGACGGCGTTAATCGTCTTTCTGGCATCCCCTGCACCTTCTTTCAATTCCGAACGTATGGACTTTGTCCCTCCTTCGGAAATCCTTGAAATGAAGTCGAGAGGGAGATAGTGCGACTGGGTAAAGCACTATCTCCATACCCTGCGCCCAGGCAGAGTAGGCAAAGCGAAATGAGGAAGAAAGCACCAATGTTTAAACTTGGCTCATGGAACGTAAGGACCATGTGCCCTGGACTTACTAAAACAAGCACACTGAAAGAAGGACAAATTAGAACAACAGCACTCATAGATAAAGAACTAAATAGGCTACATGTTGATATTGCTGCCCTACAAGAAACAAGACTCTCAGACTGTGGTTCTGTAAAGGAAGAAAACTATACTTTTTTCTGGCAAGGCCTAAGCCCCGAAAAACCACGTATACATGGAGTGGGCTTTGCTGTACATAACAAACACATAAACTCCATAACCACGCCAAAAGGAGTGTCTGAACGCTTGATGATACTCCAGCTACATACGAAGAGAGGATTAATAAATATCATTAGTGCCTATGCACCAACGTTGGCTGCATCAGACGAAGAGAAAGACAACTTCTACCAACAACTGCAAATGACCATTGACTCACTTCCAAAAGAGGAACTATTATACTTACTCGGTGATTTCAATGCACGCACAGGATCTGATCAGCAATATTGGCCAACATGTCTAGGTCACCATGGCATTGGAAAAATCAACGGAAATGGCCAGCGACTCCTAGAATTCTGCTCTAATAATCAACTATGTGTAGCAAATACCTACTTTAATGTGAAACACAAGCACAAAGTAACATGGCGTCATGCTAGAAGTGGTCACTGGCACCAACTAGACCTAGTTCTTACACGTAGGCAGTCTTTAAATAACATCAGAATAACACGAACATATCACAGTGCAGACTGCAACACAGACCACGCTCTAGTCATTAGTAAGATCAAAGCCAGAAGTAGTCGTATCTACAAATCAAGAGAGCCTGCAGCAGCCAAGATCAACATCACAGCGACAAAAACCACACCAACCGAAGACATTTTTAGATCCAAGTTTGATGAACTGGTAGAAGAAGTAGAAGATGCATCAAGTGTGGATGACAACTGGTGCTCCCTGAGAACACACATCTATAACTGCGCTCTATCTACCTACGGCCAGAAACGGTTCTCAAAGAACGACTGGGTCGAAGAAAATGCAGCAAGACTAGACCCACTAATAGCTAATAAGAAAAAGGCTCTACTGAACTTCAATAATAATCCCAATCAAATCACCAAGGATCAGCTCAAACATGCGCAGGCCACCCTACAACGCGAAGCAAGAAGATGCGCAAACGAATACTGGAACAATCTATGCTCTGAAATACAGAAAGCCTCAGACAGGGGCGACTCAAAAACTATGCATGACAATATAAAAAAGGCCCTTGGACCAAAAATAACAAAATTAGCCCCCCTAAAATCCAAGTTTGGAGAACCTATTACTGACAAGGGACAACAAATGCAAAGATGGGTTGAACACTACTCTAATCTATACAGTGACGACAGACCAGCAAACACAGCTCTAGCACAATCAATACCCAAATATCCTACAATGTTTGAACTGGATGTTGAGCCTACTATGAACGAACTTGCTGACGCTATAAATGCCCTCTCAAGAGGAAAAGCTGCAGGAAATGACAACATTCCCACAGATGTACTAAAGAACAACCTAAGCGTACTACTTCCACACCTATACAAACTGCTAATTAAATGCTGGAGAAACGGAGAAATACCCCATGATATGAGAAATGCCAAGATTATAACGCTGTACAAGAATAAAGGAGACAGGGCGACTGCAACAATTACAGAGGCATTTCTCTCCTTAGCACAACAGGCAAAGCTTTTGCTAGAGTCGTACTTAATCGCCTGCATAGACTTGCAGAACGGGTGCTTCCCGAGTCCCAATGCGGTTTCAGACCCGGGAGATCAACCATAGATATGATCTTCACTCTTAGACAACTGCAGGAAAAATGTCGGGAACAAAATATGCCGCTCTATATTGCCTTTGTGGATCTCACAAAGGCATTCGACACAGTAAACAGAGATGGTCTCTACAAGGTGTTAGAAGGCATAGGCTGCCCTCCTAAATTACTTAGGCTGATAATTTCCTTCCATGAAGACATGACTGGCAAAGTCCATTTTGATGGGAGTCCATCAGAGAATTTCAAAGTCAACAAAGGAGTGAAACAGGGATGTGTCCTCGCCCCCACCCTTTTTGGTATATTTTTTGCTGCCCTCCTAAATTACACCTTTGAAAACAGCTCAGGAGATATTTACATTCGCACTAGACCAGATGGCTCACTGTTCAACCTAGCACGACTAAGAGCAAAAACCAAAACAAATGTTGCCCTACTTAAAGAATTTTTATTTGCTGACGATGCAGCCCTAGTCGCTCATAGTGAGGCCACCCTACAGTCGCTGATCAACAACCTGGATAAAGCATGCGACCTTTTTTCACTGTCAATTAATGTTCAGAAGACAGTAATACTAAATCAAGGTGACTTCAAACCTCTATCTATTACTCTAAAAGACTGCCCACTAGAATCAGTACAGAAATTTACATATCTTGGATCCACAGTTACGCAAACCATCTCTCTTGATGAAGAAATAAACTGTCGAATTGGTAAGGCAGCTACGACCTTCGGCATACTCACAAAAAGGGCATGGAACAACACGAAACTAACTCGAAAGACTAAACTCCTAATATATCAAACATGTGTGCTTAGCACACTACTATATGGATCCGAAACCTGGACAACATACTCAAACCAGGAAAAAAGACTAAATGTCTTCCACATGCGATGTCTCCGCAAAATAATGCACATCAAATGGCAGGACAAAATAACCAACTTAACTGTCCTGCAACGTGCTAAGACCCTAACAATCATGTCGATGCTCAGAAGTCGAAGGCTAAGATGGCTGGGGCATGTCCAACGGATGGAAGAAAAACGCATTCCTAGGCAAATACTATATGGCGAGCTAAAACACGGAAAACGACAAATCGGCAGACCTAAACTACGATATAGAGATATCTGCAAATCATCTCTGAAAGACTTCTCCATCTGTGAAAACGACTGGCAACATCTGGCAAGTGATCGCACATCATGGAGAGCACGTATAAGGAACGGTATAACAACATTTGAGACTGTGCTAAGACAGGACTTGGAAGAGAAGAGACTCATGAAAAAGGATGGTAAACCCTGTGGACCAGCGAGCCTGACTTGTTCATTATGTGACCGCGTGTGTTTGTCAAACATTGGTAGAATTAGCCACGAGAGAAGCTGTTCGGCAAAAACAATACCTCAAAAAAATACGCAATAGCCTCCACTAGACCGTCTGACAAGACGAAAAGGGCCATATATATATATATATATATATATATATATAGGGAGCCGCGATAGCTCAGTGGTTAGTGAACTGGACTACAAAGGACAAGAGGTAGGGTTCGATCTCAACCGACAGCTTCCGGGTTCACCCAGCCTTTAATGGGTACCGGATTTTTTTCTGGGAAAGTAAAGCGGCAGAGGCGTAATACTGACCTCATTACTCCAAAAATCATGTGTCGAAGGTCTGTAAAATTTATGGTCACTATCACCATATTCCCTATACGCCACTTGGCGTGACGGAGGTACTTTACTTTACTTTATATATATATATATCTATCTATCTATCTATTGACCTTTCGAGCCGTAACCGGCCCATAGGGCGTAGACCAAGATACACCTTCTCCTATATGAATTTTTGTTCTAGCAGTTTTCTTTTAAAGATATTTTATCAAATCTCGCCATCTGTCTCTGTTCTGTGCAAGCAGTTCTATCTCATTGATGGAGCCGATTCCTGCTGCTCTTGCCTCTCTCATCAATGTTCTTCTCAGTGTCTCCCTGGGTCTTCCTCTTTTTCTTTTACCTGTTGTTTCCCATATGAGGGCTTGCTTTGCTATTCGATTATTATCTCTTCTCATCACATGTCCAACGTATGACCATCGTCTTTTCTTTATTACTGAAGATATTAGTGGTTGATTGACGATTTCTCTAATTTCCTCGTTTGTTTTGAATTCGTTCCATTCTATACCAAGTATTTTCCTTAGACATTTATTTTCGAATGCGTTCAACTTTGTTTCTATATCTCTTGTTGTTTTCCAGCTTTACTTTACTATATATATATATAATATATATATATATATATATATATATAATATATATATATATATATATATATAGTAAAGTAAAGTGCACTGGAGATTCTAATTTTCAGCAGCATGTTGATTGAAAGTTGAAAGACTGGAAAGAACACAAAATGAGGCCATGCATAATCATATTTGGATGCATGAGAGGACAGTGCTTTAATGGTAAGCACAAGTAGTTTGACTATTGATATCATGGCAGTAACTAAAGCGATTGATTGGCTAGAAACACAACCTTTCACTCATTCATTGATATTCATTCATGTATGTGTCCTGAGTGACCTGATGCTCATCCTTTTACCATGTGGATAGCAGGGCCTCCAAGGTAAGGGGAAAAAAAAATAGAGCCAATGTTACTTGCCATGCATGTTGTAAAAGGCACTAAGGAGGTGCCTGTGCAGTCGAGTAGAATGTGCAAAGCGTGACCTTATCAATAGAATTTACCCATGCACTTTGGGAAATTCTGTGATGACAAGTGGTGGACTGGATATGGGGTATTTGTGACTGCAATGAAGCTGCATGAAACATGGATAGAATAGAATAGGTCAGGAAAATCTAATGAGGTGAAAAAATAAAAGTAAAACCACCAAGTGTGTCTAACTTAACTAAGGAAAAAGTAGCAAACTATGTATCTCAGTAAATTAAGTTCATTATAAACCATAGGTTCAAAAAACAAAAAAATCTCATTGATTGTGGTCAGACTCGATTTCAGGATACTTAGCCTTGTCCTTACCTTTAGACCACAAAGCTAGAGCTTGTCTTTTATTATAAAAAATTGGTAATTTACTTTTTTACGAGTTTAGGTTTAGGTGCCTAACTTAAAGTAAAATCCTAAATTACTTATGCTCAGAGTAACGTCTCCTTGCACTTCAGCCGTTCTCTAATCTGTCACTAGAAGATCCATGAGCTAGGGTTCCCTTACTTTAACCCTAAACCTTGTTGAAAAATATAACAAAATACTAGAAGCAGATGATACATTCTCATTTGAATTGATTCAAATATAAATATGTTATATTATATGATATATGTGGGTCAATCAGCGAAGATCACTCCTTTAGCACTAGCAGAAGTAATTACTCAATTACTGTATTTTCGATACCATAACTCGAAAAATATTTTTTTACAAATAATTTACTTTTGTTTAGTTAAGTCCCTCCTACTTACCTACTACTTGAAAAAGAAATGTTACAGCATGGGGCATGCTGATGGATGATATGATGATGGCGAAAGTTAAAAAAAAAAGAAATTTTTCCTACTTTTACTTTTATTACCCGGAATTACCGCT